>CM066033.1:86386124-86721124 GCA_033557465.1 Ichthyophis bannanicus
TGGCTTCCCTACTCCAGCTCAGAAAACTCGAAAGGAAATGGAGAGCTACTAGAAATACCTCAGACCAAGCCAGCTATCTACAATATCTGGAGACCCATCGCGAATCAACGTGGGCCAAAAGGAAACAATTCCATGCAGAAATTCTCAGCCGCTCACTAAATAAGCCAAGAGACCTTTTCCAGCTGGTGAAATCCCTTACCAACCAACCTCCCCCACCTCAACAAGAAGGTATTCAGCCACAGGCATATGCGAATTACATCCAATCAAAAGCAATAAAGGTAACTACAACGGCATCACCACCTCATCTTAACCATACCACGAACTCCAAAACTACTCTTTCCCAGTCCACACTCACCAAACTCTCACCGCCATCAACAAAGACCATTGAAGAAGTAATCGCATCAATCAACGCCTCGACCTGTTGGGAAATTTGAGTTAGGTCTGCTTATATATTGGCTTTTGTTGGGAAATTTGAGTTAGGTCTGCTTATATATTGGCTTTATATGACTGCACCCTTGCCTGGTGAAACTATGATTGGCACAGAAGACAAGAAGACAATATCTATATGAGAGTATATGCTTGCCATAAGATAATAGATGCGGCCTGTTATGGAGGATTCTGGGTAACCATATTCTGCATAGGAGTATGCAGAATATTGGGCCTAGTAATTAATATCAGTAAGAAAATACATGTCAAGCAAAGAATTCAAACTAATAAGCACAAAAGCACTCTCTCTAGCTCTGCACGGTTTCAATTAGTGCCAAAAGAAGAAAAACACAGGAAGGGGCAGAGGTCACTGGCCATGCATAGATGAGCAGACCTAAAAGCAGATCCAGATGTATAAAGGTCACAGGCCATGCATAGATGAGCAGACCTAAAAGCAGATCCAGATGTATAAATGTAAGGGAATCCTCCAGTGTTGCAGGACGCCTGAGGCCCTGCTGACACCTAAGTAGTTATGATGGATTCACTGACACTAATTTGAAGCAGACATTTGAGACAGGGAGAAATGTATATAAACCAGCCATTTTGGAGGATCGGGTGGGCAGTATTTTCTCCCCCTTTACAGAGAGAGAAAGTACTGTCTCCATTTCTAGACAGGCTTTGCTGTTTTGCATGACACTAATGTTTTGTTATGCTGAAATAAAAGTTTTTTGTAATTAAAGCAACTGCCGTCTAACTAATTCTTTGATTAGTGATATTTGGGCAACCGTTGTGGGAACCAGAAGTTACAATTGGTGCCGAAGCCCCTCTAAATTTTCTAAATTGCCCAAGGACTCCTCTGACTGCAGTTTTACTTGTCAGAGGGACTACCTCCTGTTTTTCACAGAAAAAAACCCAAAACAGGGGATGAGAATACCTTCTCATTAGGAGAAGAGGATTCCTTCTGCTGGTACAGAAGATGGGAATACCGCTCTGAGTGACGTCGAGAGAGATTTTGATACCCTAGGATGACTCTATTGGTGAGTGTTCAGTTTCCCTGTCTGTACGAAAGGACAGAAGACTTGCCCGGGTTCGAGTGGTGGGTAAGTATGTAATTAATATTTTGTTATGTAAGAAAACTGCTAGAGTGTCTCTGTATTTAGTTGTAACATTAGGGAATGATTAGGGAAAGGAAGTTTTGCCCAGACATTAGGTCTCTCTCCGGGATTGATTGATGTACGCTTGAGACTGTACATATCATTGATATGAAGCGAGTGTGTATCTTTATCCACATTTCCATACCCCCATCACTGCGAGGGGATTGGCTGGGTTTAGACGAAGCGCAAGAGTTGTATCTTTGTATGAGTCCTGGATAAGTAACTTCTCACCTTTGTAAATAAAAAGGTCTGAATTTTCCGTCTGTAAAAGCGAAGTTACACCCCCCCCCCTTTGCAAATAAAGAGGGGTTTGCCCCTGTTCCCAAACAGTGAAAACACCAGGTTTACAGATCTTAGAAAGAGGGACAGCTAAGGAGAATATTTATAGAAAAACGGGGATGATCTCCTTATCTGGGATGCTCACAGACCAGAGAGGGTGCTACTTTACAAGTTCCAGATCAAAGCGAATGAAGGAGCTAACTGCAGCTGACTTAAATAACCAAGGGGGAGTGGGTCTAGTTCAGTTTCAGTATTCTGATCAGATAGGCTGTTAGGTATAATGCATTTAACTCTGTCCTGTGTTTTTTAGTTTTAGTATTTAGTAAACACTGTCCTTTCATTACTGGCTACTTCAGTAGATTTTATGGTCCATGGAGCTGAACTGATTAGAATTCTTTGCTAAAGTTGAACTAAGTGGGGAATTCCTGGAGAGCGTATCTGTTTACTTTTATTTTCTTTCACAATACCTATGTGCTTGTAAGACGTCCCAGTCTCTGGAGAGGGTAAAACCGTTGGCCCGGAGTCCTTTGAACGCAAGTGACAAGTGGTGTTTGTTTATCTGTCTCTATTTTTCCAAGCCTTTCCTATCTTCTTTAGAATATTGAAAACAACGAAAAATCTTCCAGGGTCTGCTGTAGCAATCAATGTGCTGAGACAGCTAGTTTTTTTTTCCTCCTGTCTGTCTGAGTTTGTATTGTAACATGGAATGGATTTTCTTAGTTAGTGGATTGGGATCTGAATGTATTGTACACTGAAGTGAGAATCTTAGAAGCAGACCGCACAGATAATTGACAGTGTTTTATTCTGAACTGCCAGCTATTGTGTGCAGTGATCTGACTGGTAGAAAAACAAAGAAAAATAGTTTATAGTTACAAGTACAGCCTGAAAATTTCAAATTGTTTCTTTTTCCACTGTGCATATTTGGGTGCAATAAATAAGTCTGATCCATATGTGTAAGTTTTATTTTTTTAGATTTGGGATCTGAGTATATCCTGGTTAAGAAAAATTTGTCTGCTGTTTTCTGTGTGTCAGAAGATTAAATAGCTCTGCCTGGGTCTGTTAGAAAGCTTGTGCTGATTAGGTCATAGGGCAGCTGTACACAATGCGGAACGAATTCCTATGAATGTGTTACTTTTTGAGAAGCTTATTTTGATTTTTCTAAACTATGTGGAAGATCCTAATTAACCAGAGATTAATAAAAAATCGTAGTGATGCTAAGAAATTCTGTTTGATTGGTTTTGACTCGGTGATGCAGGATCAGTTTTGTCATGTTCTTATGACTTTACAAATTCAAGATTAAACTGATAAAGGAAAAAGATTACAGCTGGATTTTGTAACCAAGGAAAAATAGCTCTAAAAGTTAAGAAAACCTGTTTAAGAAAATATGTAACCTTGTGATGCAAAGATGTTTAGTTCAGTGCTTTAAATCTATCCTGTAGAGTTAGTACTAAATTGTTGGAGAAAATCCTTATATAAGATTATGAAGAAAATACTTTTTACTTGTTTTTTTTAAGGTCACTGAGTTTCTCATGCTGAAGGGTATGTTGCTTTTCGGGATTGCCCAAGGGGAAATGGTTTGGCAAGGTTTCTCAGGAAAGCCTCTCTCCTCTGATCAGATGGGCTGCTGTGTTCAAGTGCCCCAGATGTTAGATCAAACAATCAAGGCATGAAATTGGAGAATCTGTTTCTGTTGTCCTTTGCCCTTCAGAGTGGGGGTTTGACGGCCCTGACAGGACAATGCTATTTGGAAATGATTTAAATCCCGAGTGAATGAGAAGTTATATGTTTGGTTTTGATCGAGCAAAATTAAAAGTAAAACAGAATTTTATATATTGTTGCAAGCATTTCATTGAGGACATGCTTATTGTTCATAAATCCAAAAGAGCTGTAACTAAGTTTTATTTTAACTTTTGTTTAAAGGACGGAAGAGAGATCTACTGTTTGCTGTCATTTCAGTTTGACACCAGTTTCATTCAATTTAAATGTGAAAGGGAGTGTTTGTATTCTTAAGCTCAGTGCTAATGACTAAGGACAGTAACATGGGAGTTGCTGAATTTTAGGATAAATTCATCTGTTTTTCTGTATTTGAATTTTATATGTTGGGGTCCAGAGAAAACACAGTGTACTTTGTTTTGAAAGATTTTTTTTTAATTTCAATTTTAGGAATACACTATATTGTAGCACTATGACATGCAAAAGTATCAGTGTAATGAAAGACTCAGGATAATTACTTTGCCTTGTTCAGCACTCTCACTGAGAACAGTATATACAATAGATTCTAGTCATACGTGAGAGAGAGACATGTGGCTGTCATGTTAAAAGTCATGATTTGTCCTATTACGACTGCCGTTATAAAAATGTTACAAAAATAATATTTTTATACTGTAGGGACTTTATTCAGATTGTTTAAGACATTTGCTATTTTGAATGAGCACATATGTCCATTTTTGAACCATACCAATTAAGTTGGTGAGAAAAAAAAAAGAAAAAAGGACACTGTTTACTCATGTTATATTTATTAAGAAGAATCCAAGTTTATATTTTCTATATACTATTTGTTTACCACAATACTAAGTTTTTTTTAACAATTGTTTGATGTTCTTAGCATGCCAATTAAGAGGTGGTACTCTGATGGACATTAAACTGATGAAGGTTATTTAAAGTGACATATCTGTCTAATGAACATGTAAGCAAATTTTGTTCAACTATGCTGTCTCCAGAATCTTTAATTCAGGAAGTCATTTAAGCCCTAACACATACTCAACAATTGGAAATAGACACCTGGAGACAGGCTAGGTGCATTTTGCACCCTGATATGCTTTGGAACATCCACACTGGCCATGTGGTACTTCCAGATGCTTTTTGCCTAATTTTGCCTTTGTATGTCCTGGCCAGACATGCAGGGGTAAAAAAGAGCGATGATTTGATGACAAATTTTCACAAATAAAAATTGGAGTAATTCTGAAACTTGCCAAACTTGCAGAATACGTGTGTGCAACTTGTCTAATCTATTAATATGTAAAGATCAGTTAAGGGCATGGTGGAGTATTTCCTACCAGCAAATGAATCTCCAGTGATGGAGAGATAAGAAGTTTATCATACTGAGAGACACAGTTGATACCATATGAGATAGTTATGATCTTAAGTAAATGTGGATGAAATTATGTTTGTCACATTGCATTGTCTCATTGTAAAATCTAATCTAGAATATTTTAGTCTTTTCATTTAATATTGGATGCTGCTCTTCTGAATGGGACCTGGAACCATGCCACCAATTGCAATTCAGAGATTCCAGCAGAGGGAATTGGCCATAATCCAGATGGAACAGTCCACCCCAAGACCTCTGAACTAAACCACACTTAAACTTCAGAGACAGGTGAAGCGCACGACGCAGTCCTGAAAAAACTGCTGGGAAGCAGGCCCAAATTATCTGAAAATAAAGACTATTAAGACTGATTGGGACTTTTGGGAAAATCTACAAGCCATTTGGGCTACAGCAATTACAATACCCACACCAGCTCAAGTTGTACTGTAACATCTTCAAAGCTTTCTTCATCACTTTGTTGAATATTTGATGTGTTCAGTATTATTGCAAGCTGTATGTCTTCCATTCTCTTAGAATGTTGCCTGCTGGTATTCTGGACTCGGAGGAGGCCTATCAGCTTTCTTTATAACTCGTTTAAGTATTGCTGTTTTTGGTATTCTTGCCTGCTGTATTTTTCCTATTTTATTAGGATGCTGTAAAAGAATGATATTGCAAAGTACAGTACCAAAAGCTGCCCCTTGATGATCCCTCCCTTTCTCAAATGGTTATTGTTATCAATGCCCCTTAGTGGGATTACCTTTGCCCCTCCACATAAAAAAGAAAAAGGAAAAGAAAAAGTGGAGAATGTTGGGAAATTTGAGTTAGGTCTGCTTATATATTGGCTTTATATGACTGCACCCTTGCCTGGTGATTGGCACAGAAGACAAGAAGACAATATCTATATGAGAGTATATGCTTGCCATAATAGATGCGGCCTGTTATGGAGGATTCTGGGTAACCATATTCTGCATAGGAGTATGCAGAATACTGGGCCTAGTAATTAATATCAGTAAGAAAATACAGGTCAAGCAAAGAATTCAAACTAATGAGCACAAAAGCACTCTCTCTAGCTCTGCACGGTTTCAATTAGTGCCAAAAGAAGAAAAACACAGGAAGGGGCAGAGGTCACTGGCCATGCATAGATGAGCAGACCTAAAAGCAGATCCAGATGTATAAAGGTCACAGGCCATGCATAGATGAGCAGACCTAAAAGCAGATCCAGATGTATAAATGTAAGGGGATCCTCCAGTGTTGCAGGACGCCTGAGGGCCTGCTGACACCTAAGTAGTTATGATGGATTCACTGACACTAATTTGAAGCAGACATTTGAGACAGGGAGAAATGTATATAAACCAGCCATTTTGGAGGATCGGGTGGGCAGTATTTTCTCCCCCTTTACAGAGAGAGAAAGTACTGTCTGCCATTTCTAGACAGGCTTTGCTGTTTTGCATGACACTAATGTTTTGTTATGCTGAAATAAAAGTTTTTTGTAATTAAAGCAACTGCCGTCTAACTAATTCTTTGATTAGTGATATTTGGGCAACCGTTGTGGGAACCAGAGTTACAGACCGCACCAACCGACCCCTGCCCAGCGCACTGGATCAAGACAATGCGCACGGAGCTCAGCCCTATCATAGCCAACATTACCAAGTTCTCCTTCGAAACAGGAGTCTTCCCAGATGCACTCAAGCACACATCCATTCACCCACTACTAAAAAGCAATCAACTTGACCCAAAGAAAGAAGAATCTTACAGGCCAATCTCCAGTATCCCTTTACTGGCTAAGATTCTAGAGAAAATAACCCTTAGACAGATCCAGCAGCATGCTGACTCTTCCTCACCACTGGATCCCTCTTAACATGGATTCAGAGAAGCACACGGTATCAAAACCCTACTGACATTAACCAGTTCACTGATCAATGGAATTGACAGTTTAAAGAAGGGCTTCGCACTAATCTTCCTCGATATAGCAGCAGTGTTTGACTCCGTAGACCATCTGCAGCTTCGGCTACATGAGAAGGGAATCCGAGATCAAGCGTGGAACTGGTGTAAATCCTACCTCGAAGGCAGATGTCAGCAAGTCCGGATTGGAAACACCACCTCCGAACCTTTCCAACAGCATCAAGGTGTACCCCAAGGTTCCTCCCTCTCCGCGTTGCTCTTTAACATCTATATGCAAGCAATCTGTGACATCGCCCGTTCATTTGGCATATCGTGTCTTATGTATGCCGATGATGTTCTGCTATTCACACCCATAACCATCACTTGTCCTGACTATACAGTGCTAGTCGACTGCTTCAACACAATAACGGACTGGCTACTCACTCAGAACCTCCGGATAAACTTCAAGAAAACGGAAGTACTAATGATCACAAGGAATAAAGCCTTCTCTCCTCCACCAACACTCAAAGTCAGAGACGCGGAACTTCCAATCAAATCCAACATACGATATCTTGGGGTAATACTTGAACAACAACTGGACTTCAAGGAACATATCAAACGCACTGTCAAAACCATCTACTTCAAGATCAAAACCCTACGGCATCTTAGGCCCATGATGGAATCCGCTGATTTCTGCACCATCTTCCAGGCACTAGTCACACCGCACTTCGATTATGCCAACATAGTTCTACATGGCCTCCCAAAGAGCTCCCTCAAACCATTACAGCTAGCAATGAATGCTGCAGCCCGTGTGCTCTACGGAACTCCAAGGGACGGCCACATCTCCCCCATTCTAAAGGAACTCCACTGGCTTCCCATAAGCAGTAGAATCCTTTACAAAACCCTCCTCACTACCTTCAAGGCCTTCAACAAGATAGCTCCATCATCCATTTCTGACCTCATCACGCATTCTCCAGACAACAGATCCAGGAGATCACAGGCCGCCAACATGCTACTTATATCAATTGAATCCACAAAACTCAACCAGATCACCACCAATAGGGCTTTCAGGAACTATGCCCCCGTATGCTGGAACAAACTCCCCCCACACATTAGAGCAATTAGAGACCTTAATCAATTTAGAAAAGCCCTCAAACACCACCTTTTTCTCTTACATTATACCCATCCTGATACCCCCATTATCTCCCACACACCCCCACTATATCAAACAGCCGCTATATGACGCAAAACTACACTGTAATCATATCTAATATGTAATATAACTGATTTGTACATAGTTTCCCAAGTTTATGTTATAAACTTGAATGTAAATAGTTCCCCAAGTTTACCTCCATGTTAACCCCCCGTTTTATGTAAACGACGGCCAATGTATCTGGTCAAGTGTTGTTTGATGTAAACCGCGCTGATGACAAATAGCGCGGTATATAAGAAATGTTAAATAAAATAAATAAATAAATAAATATAACCAGCACATCGCTGTCCTTCAATTATGAGGCTACTCCCATCCACGAAGAAAGTTTTGTCTGGATGGCTCAGGGGAACATCAGTTAAATCTGGGCGACTTGAATATACAGTGTCCATTACTTCCAAGCAATCATGGTCAGGAGGGCCTGGACCGGTTGGTAATAGGGTAACTGGGTTCAGAGTTTGGCTGACTCTCAAGTGCAATTGCGAATTCTCACATAGCATACTTTGATATTCCAACATTCGGGCATTAGTGAGCCAATGATTTCCTTTGTGTTCCATCAGGGTTAGAACAGAGTGTGGTACATTGACTTGAAGATTTTGTCCTAAGGTGAGCTTGTCAGCTTCGCTCACTAAGAGGGCTGTGGCTGCTACAACTCTCAGGCAAGGTGGCCATCCTTTGGCAACAGGATCCAATTGTTTTGACAGATAGGCCACGGGTCGCTGCCAGGACCCAAGAGGCTGGGTCAAGACTCCCAATGCGTTTCCGCTGGACTCATGGGCATATATTTATTTATTTTATTTATTTATTTGAACTCATTTCTATACCGCTCCTTCCGGTGATCAGCAGCGGAAGGAGCGGTTTCTGCACATCCGGTAGAAGAAAGGGTTTCTGCACATCCGGTAGAAGAAAGGGTTTCTGCACATCCGGTAGGCCCAAAGCTGGAGATGACATCAATGCTGTTTTCAATTATTTGAATGCTTTATCTTGTTCTGGGCCCCATTCCAAGGGGGATCGTTCAACTCCCTGGGTGACTTGGTACAAGGGTTTTGCCATGAGCGCAAAATTTGGTATCCATATTCGGCAATAGCCTGCTGCTCCCAAGAAACCTCGCACCTGTTTTCTGGTTGTGGGGGTTGGGATGCGGCATTCTGCTTCCTTTCGCTCGAGTCCTAATTTCCGGGTTCCTTTGGACAAATGTAACCCTAGGTATTTCACTTCTGTCTGGCATAATTGCGCCTTGGCTCTTGAGACCTTGTATCCAGCTTCAATCAAAAGGTGCAAAAGATCACTGTTTCATTGTTGGTGGCTATGAGCAAATCATCCACATATTGGAGTAGAATTCTTTTTCACGGAGTTACAGGGTAACTTGACAGATCTTGACTGAGGGCTGCACTGAAGATAGTGGGCGAGTTCTTGAATCCTTGTGGTAATCGAGTCCAAGTGAGTTGTCCTCGTCTTCCTGTGACAGGGTTTTCCCATTCAAATGCAAACAAAAGCTGACTGGCTTCTGCCAGGCGTATACAGAAAAAGGCATCTTTTAAATCCAAGACAGTGAAATGAGTGGCTTCTGCTGGAATCAGTCCCAGGAGGGTGTAAGGATTTGGTACTACTGGATGTATGGTTTCAACTGCACTGTTCACTCGACGTAGATCCTGCACTGGGCGGTAGTCACCTGTCCCAGGCTTCTTGATTGGGAGGAGGGGGGTGTTCCAGGGTGATTGGCATTCTCTAAGAAGTCCATACTGCAGTAATTTCTTCAGGTGACAATGAATACCTTCAATTGCTGGACGTGGGAGGGGATACTGACGCACATGCACTGGTTCTGCTCCTGGCTTAAGTGTAACAAGTACAGGAGCTATATTCTATGCTAGGCCAGGTGGATTATTCTCTGCCCATACTCCAGGTGGGGCTGCAATGCTGGTAAGTACACAGGAACTTGTCGCTTTGGATGCAGGTGAATAGAACCGCCATTCTTCTTCTCGGGGGACAGTTAACACCATCAGGCCAGCAGCTTTTGAGTTTATAGTCATTTCCATTTTTCCCCCTTCAACAAAGGATATCTGTGCTTGAAGCTTTGCAAGCATGTCTCGGCCCAAAAGGGGAACTGGGCATTCAGGCATGTACAGGAACTGGTATGTTATCTGCTGCCCCCCTAGTTCACAGGCGCGGTTCTGCAGGAAAGGTCTTGTGGTTCTAGTTCCAGTAGCTCCCACAATTGTTACAGATCGAGAGGACACAGGGGCCACAGGCCTGGCTACTACTGAATGCTCAGCCCCTGTGTCTACCATAAAGTCCATATGCTGGTCTCCAATCTTTAACTTGACCATAGGCTCCTGGAGACCCAAGGAGAACTTGGAGCCCGGTCTGGCCTATTCCTCATCATCCATGAAATCTGCTTCGGTGACTGCCACTCCTTGCACGGCAGTCTAGTTTTGCTGGAACTGCTGAAACTGTGTGCGCTGCATCCCCCCTCGCTGCTGGAATTGCCCCCCTCCTCTCCTAGCGCTCCCGCATCCCCCTCCAGGGGGTGGACCTCATGTTCAGGCATGTATCCTTCCAATGTCCTTCCTCTTTACAATAAGCGCACTGATTTGCACCTAAGGGGGGCCGAGAGCTCCCTCGGCCCCTTCCCCGTCCTCTGGCTCTTCGATTAGGATATCCTCCTCCGCGTCCTTCCACTAGTGCTGCAGCGAGCAGATCCACTTTCCTCCTCATCCTTCTTTCACTTTCTCTTTTGCATTCTTCATCACGATTCACATATACCTTTTGAGCGACTTCCATTAGCTGTGTTGCGTTCATGCCCGCAAATCCTTCTAATTTCTGCAGTTTTCGCTTTATGTCTCCCTGGGAATGACTCACAAAAGCAGCATTCACCATGCCTAAATTCTCCTGGGCTGCTGGGTCATAAGGGGTGTAAAGTCTATAGGCTTCAGTTAATCGTTCATAGAAAGCAGCTGGACTCATCTGGGCGCTGAAGGACGTCCGCTACTTTTCCAATATTCATAGCTCTCTGGCCTCCTTTCTTTAGGCCCTGCAGGAGAGCCTGGCAAAACTGGGTGAGGGCCTTCTCTCCTACATCACTATTTGGGTCCCATCCGGGATCTTCATTGGGGAAATCTGCGGCTGCTGCCTGGCGGGGAACTAGATCTAGGTTTCTTCCAACTTCAGGGTTCTCTTCCAACCATTTAGTGGCTGCTCGCACTATCCGTGCCCGCTCTTCAGTATTAAAGAGGGTAGCCAAGAGCTGGCGACAGTCAGACCAGGTGGGCTGGTGGGTTTGCATAATACTAGTCATTAACTCTGTTAAATCTTGGGGCTTGTCAGTATAGGAGGCATAATGCGTTTTCCAGTTTAATAAACCTGTCGTAGAAAAAGGCACATAAACTAGACTGGTCAGGCCGGGCACAACCTGACCATCGTTGTCTTGAATGGGTAATTCTGGGACATGCTGCAGTGGCAGTTCGCAGACTTCTTTCGCTTTTCTGCTTCTGAGCACGTAACGTAGATTAGCAGATCTGGGGGTGGCTCTGCTACTGGTGTCTGGACTGGTGGATGGCCCTGGACTGGCATCTGACCCTCCACTAGTGGATTCTTCGGGGGATGATTGTTCCACGTCAGAGTGCTGCTCAGGACTAGGGCTCAGACTTCTGCGTGGAGGGGTCTGCTCTTCAAGTTTTGGAGGTGGTTGCTCGGGTGGAGGCACCTCAGCTGGAGGTACTCTCGCTACTTCCGGCTCTACTTGGGGTACTGCTGGGGGTACTTGGGGTGGTGCTGATGGGACTGGAGTATACAGAAAGGCGGGTGGATACCTTGGGATCTCTGGAGACTCTTGGGCCACATAAATAGGGGTTTTTTCTTTCTTGGCAGGGACTCTCGTGGTAGTTGCTAACAATCTTTCTCTGTCCCTCACTGCAACTCTTCATCCAGGAGGGCTGCTTCTCACAGATACCTAACCAGGAATCTATATAGGAAAACTGTTTAGGACTATAGCTGCGCACCACCTTGTGCACACGGGACACAGTTTGGATATCACAAGTACCTTCTGGTGGCCACCCGGCGTCCAGCGCCGGCCACACCCTACTACACAATATTTCTAAGCGGGTCGCTGTCATTTTTATCCCATAATCACCACTAAAACCTTTCTTAAAATTCGTGATCATACAGTTCAGCGGAGTTTGTACGGACTCTGCCCCTCCCATTATAACGTATAACGTACAGGACAGCAAACAGAAAGGGTAGGTAGGATGGCTATGGGTAAGGGGTCCGCATAGCCCACAAAACAATGAGGGGGACAAACAACAGACGCTTCCTCCTGTTCGCGACCTGAACGCGGTCGTCCGGTCAGGAACTGCGCTACTTAGGAGTCCGCTCTCGCTTGGCCTGTATTGCAAGACCTCTCAAGCACACTTCACAGAACCAAACATGTTAACATTTCCCAAATGCCAAATTCCCGGGCTAACTGACTGAACCTAAATTACCAAACCAAAAGGGTCGATGGCTTCGCCCTGCGCATACTCCTGCAGGGGTACTAGGATCGCCCTGGAAGTTGATCAGACTTCCTTTACCTGTTACTGTACCAAATCAGTCTCGAGACTTTTCCAAAGATAACTAAGAACCAGAAAAATCAATACTCACCGGATCCGGTAGCTAATGCGCTGCGCAACCAGTTCCACCGTGGTTTGAATCCTGGACTCCCCTGGGTTCGAGGTGTTGGCCAGCCGGACCCAGCAGGCCGCCGAGGCAGGGCGGAACCCTCCGATGCAAGGGACCGGTCAGCGCCTGGGATCCTCTCCACGTCGGTCGGCTGTGGGCCCAGCCGGACCAAACCTGAAGGCGGCAATACGTGGTAGTATTTACTTGCGGACCATTTGCGTATTACGCCTTCCCGGCCAACGCACCAAGAAATGTAATAGCGAAGTGTCAGCAACCAATAAACCCAGGAGTCTATTGACTAGAATTCAAACCTGTTTAATGTGCACAGACTCAGACAATGATTACATACAAAATGGCTGAGCCCTGAACTACGTTAGACAACAGCATATATACCTTTCTTCCCCAATCTAATACAGGTCAACCTCCTCATTGGTCTTGGTGGCCCAGCTACTTTCATCCAATAGCCATCTGTGACTGGGCTTACCCCCGTGTTTCCCCCGTGCAAATCTCTCTCGCCATGGCTCAAAACGTTAGACATAATATATATTCTGCTGAATTTCAATCTGCTTCTCTCTACAAGGTCAGTGTATTAGCAAGGATACAGCATGCAAGCAATAATACTGAAAAGACATCTGTGGTGAAACCATAACAAAAAACAGTGGAAAAGTTCTACGTTCTTATCAGAAGACAAGTTTTATCAAGGCAGAGCAAAGCGGTTTTCTACTGCTACTGGCATTCCTGTAATATTCCAAAGTCAGCTATAATGCTCTAGAAAGGGGGGGGGGGGGAGGGAGACTCAAGCAGAGCTGACAGGCAGAGCACCTTTACATTTACAAGATGAATTAGGCCATCGCCTATCACAGGGATAGCCCCAGGGAGGCCTGTACCCGCTCTCTGCAGGCGTACAGAACAAAAGGAAGCAACCCATCCCACTCTGCCATGTTCCCGTCTAAGCCTCGTCTTAGCATCGGTTTTATTGTTTGATTTAGCCTTTCTACCAGGCCATTAGACTGGGGGTGATAGGCGGCCGTTTTTACATGTTGCACTCCGAAAGCATCCCAGACCTGTGCCAGGTATTTAGACAAAAAATTGGACCCATGGTCCGTTAATATTTCTCGGGGAAAACCCACTTCACAAAAGTTTGACCACTTCTAACGCTATTGTTTTGGCGGAAATGCTGCGTAAAGGGACTGCCCATGGAAATCTGTTGGCTAGATCCACCATAACGAGAATATACTGAAACCCACGGGGTGTTTTTACCAGGGGCTTAACTATGTCCATGGCAATTCGTCCAATAGAGTCAGAAATTATGGGGGTTGGGATCATGGGTACTACTGGAGGCCGAGTAGCCATGACCCGCTGACACGAGGGGCAGGCAGCGCAAAACTGGGCGGTTTCTCTAAAGATCCCGGGCCAGTAAAAACGTACAAGGATCTGGTCCAGGGTTCCCTGCACCCTTTGTGGCCGCCGACCGGATGGTCATGGGCCAGCCTTAGGACCAATCCCTTAAAAACTGCGGGCACCACCAACTGTTTCCTGACTGTCCCTGTCCGGGGCTCGCGACTCTCCCCTTTGTCCAAAAGAAATCTAGGAAGGGCATTTCGCGCCACCTGGGCGTACTCAAATGCCTGGGTAAGTGCCGGGTCTGCCTGTTGTTCCTTAGGGAAGGACGGGAACTTTTCAACCAACTCGGCAGATATCCAGGGTAACCCTTGGCCAGATACTAGCTCAGCCCTTCCCCGAGCCCTACACTGCCTCTCGCGGCACTTAACAGCCCTCTCCTTCTTGATTCTAGAAGATGGAGGGTTCTCCAGGTCATCAGGAAAGGGCAAAACACTCAGAGAATCCTCAGGGGACCCGTCCCTTCGGGCCTTGGTCTGAGACCAGGTGGACACAAACCCGACCTTCTGCTTTAGGCCTTTTTGTAATCCTTCCCTAAATTGGGGCCAATCCCTTCCCAATACTAAATCATAGGGGAGTTTTGAAACCACTGCCACGAGAACTTCTTTCTGCGCCCCCAACCCTTTTATCACCACTTTGTACACAGGGTAGAAAGAGACAGCTCCATGTATTCACCTAATTTGGACCTGCCCTTCCGGCTTCCTATGGCGAGACTCATCCTGGGCCTCAATTGCCTGCCAAAGCTTTCGTGACACCATGCTTTGGTCGGCCCCAGAGTCGAGCAGAGCATGGGTAGTGACCCCCTGTATGTTAACATTTAAGAGAAATCCCTCTCCTAGATGTTTCACATAGGTGCCAGTTAACCCAATGCAGGCTTTGCATCCCCTCTGCAGGTGTCCCATCTCCCCACAACGATAGTATTTTTTTTTTCAGACCACTTACCCTCATGAGCAGACATACAAGTTTTAAGACATTTTTCATTATTTCCCTGTTCCTTTTCTGAAACATCAAAACTGGCCTCTGCCCCTACTTTTGGAGGACTCGCCTTTGGGAGAAACACCAATTCAGCTTCCATGTAGCGCTCCGCCAAAAGGGTTGCCTCTCCTGTGCTCTGGCAGTTTTTCTGAATCAGAAAAGATTGTACCCTTTTTGGTACTGCAGTCATAAATTGCTCCAATGTCACCATATCCACCACCGTATCCATAGTTTTCCCTTCCGGGGCTAACCACTTTAAAGCTAAACCTCGAATTCTCTGGCTTAAGGCCTTAGGTGTTTCTCCAGCCTTTAAAGAAAAACCAATTCAAATACAGTTACAAGAACACATTGATGAACATAAACCACTTGACTCACACCAATTTCGGTTCCGCCCATTCCATGGAGTAGAAACTCTATTAATCACCCTAATGGATTTCCTCATCAGAGGTACAGATGACAACAACCAAGGCTTCCTACTTCTATTCATAGATATTTCTGCCGCCTTTGACAACATTAACCACTCCACACTGATCAACAGACTACAAAGCTTAGGAATAGGTGGGACTGTCCTTGATTGGTTCAAACAGACTAATACGTGTACAAATTGACCAAGAAGCATCAGAACCATTCCCCCAAGGCCAAGGAATACCCAAAGGATCAGCCCTCTCCGCCCTCCTATTTAACCTGTATCTACAACCAATAACAAACATATTTAAAAAACACAGGATTAATCACTTTATATACGCCGACATCATGCTCGCTATCCCTATAACCGCTAAAAACCCCTCATATGACACACTATCAGAATGCATGACTGAGACCTCCTCCTGGTTAGAATCTAACTATCTCAGCATCAACCTCAAAAAAACGGAAGCAATGTTCGTAACAAGGTCATCAACCACAGAGAACATCTTCCCAGAAACAATCACAATTAACAGAACATCCATACCTGTTAGAAAAGAAGTAAAATATTTAGGTGTGATAATAGATCACACACTCACCATGCTACCACACATAAAACAAACCGTAAAAACCATCTACTACAAACTAAAAACTATTCAGCACCTAAGACCACTCCTAGAAACTCACGATTTTAGATCTGTAGTAAATACACTAATCACCCCCCACTTTGACTACTGCAACAGTCTATTAATAGGCCTCCCTCAAAAAAACACATACCTTCTTCAAAGAGCTCAGAACATCTGTGCAAACGTAATAGCTAAAGCACGTCTAACAGACCACGTAACCCCAATACTGCTAGAACTACACTGGCTCCCAATCAATAGCCGAATCAGATACAAAACTATCCTAACAACCTTTAAACTCATAAAAGACATAGCCCCCTCACACCTATCCACACTACTGCAATAACCAAACAAAACTAGATCACACAGACAAAACGAAGCCCACTCCCTTATCACACCAAAAGCCTTCAGGAAGACAAAGAAAACCACTAGCTCCAGAGCATTCACATTCACTGCCCCTACGCTCTGGAATGACCTCCCAATAGACCTTCGCATCATAAATGACCTCTATCAGTTCAGGAAAGAGCTAAAAACTTACCTCTTTACTGAACACTTTGAAATCCCATATTCCCCCAAAACACCTCCATAACCATGGTATTACGCACACGAACCCCCTTACTCAAAACTAAATAACTCCCCCCCCCCTGTCTGACACCCCACACACCCCCCCGATTTACGTCATAAAAGGAAATAAATTCCAAAATATACACAACACACAACCACTGTAAATATCCAATGTAAATAATTTAATGGTCGTTTGTATTATTAATATATCATGAAGTTGAAGTTTTGTTCAATGTAAATAGTTAAACCTAACCGTTCATTGTAAATAGTTGAATCCGATTGTTCAATGTAAATGTATACATCTGTGTACAATTGTTAAAATGTTTCTTGTAAACCGCCCTTGATCGCTGGAAGGGGCGGTATAGAAAAATATAGATAAATAAATAAATAAAGCCGTGGCTCTAAACATATGATGATACAACATTTTCGTTAACCCTAATCGGTCTCTAATTGCATTTTTTACTGCATTATAATCCATGGCCTGGGCAGTTGGCATAGCCCTATATGCGGCTAGTGCTTCTCCTGTTAAGGAGGTTGCCAATTGCAACGCCCACTGGCTAGCTGGCCAACCCACAGCTTGAGCCACCCTCTCAAATGACTCCAAGAAGTCATCTATGTCATCATCAGGTGAAAGTTTTTCAAAATTAAACGCCCCGCTGGTGTGTGGGCCTGCTAGATTGTTCATTTGCGGCATTGCTGGTCCCTCCGGGGTTAGGGTTCCTCCACTTCCTTGCCTCTGGGAAGTAATAAGGGCTTCCACTAAGTCTAGGACAGGCTTTTGCTGCTCCCTCATAGCCGCTGCCACATTCTCCTGCGCTAGCTGGGCCAACTCCTGCTGGCGTTGAAATTGAGTGGCCATCCATTGTACCAGCTCTTTTGGATCCATCTCCGGCGATACCTTGCTCATGGCGTTGACTCTCGAAGAACAAAAAAGAATTTGTCTTTTCTGCCAACCTTCTGTGCTATAACTCTTGTAAGCATATATCCTAGATGGTAGAAAATCCTGAATGGTAGAAAATCCTCACAACTACGCCACTGTCACGCCACCACCACTCGCCTCTAGATTAGAGGGGCGTGGTTAATAGAGGAACTTTCTTCTATCCGCTTTTTCAGCTTTTTTCAAACTATTTCCCCGCAGTGCCCTCTGGGAAATATAGTCTTTGTTTAGCTGTATGGGTGCATCAGGCAAAAAGTTGTAGTTAGGCTCAAAGAGGTAAGGCAAATGACAGAAATTTATTATGTACACAATGATTCGATCATACCCCATACAGGATTAGTTGTTCAGGACTCTTTGAAGTAGAGCATTGTCCAAAAACAAACCCAAACACAAAAATGGTTGTTTTAAGGTTCTCTATAGTTCAGGATACAGTCTTTAACAGCAAGGATATTGCATTCCCTTTTTAGCCTTGCTGGCTAAAGCACAAAAACAAAATCACATTTAAAGTCTGTGGTAGTTTAGCTTCTATTCAGCTTCAAACCTTTCTTGGTTACCTTCCAAGTAACAAATATAATCCAGGGGCAACAGAAAGCTTTGTTCCAATAGCTACTTTAGCTTACCCCAGTGTCAGCCTTCCAGCAGCAGGTGATTAACAAGCTTATTACAGTTCCAGGCTTGCTCTTTAGTCCCCGTAAACTTCCCCTTTACAAACACATGGGAATCACGGCCACCCTGCTTGTGAAATATGGGTACCTTTTTCCTGGAAGACTTTCTTTCAGGACTAGCTTGGTTTCTCTACGTTCCCAGGTTTTAAAGCTTGGCAAAAGGAACAGTCCATGGGAGTGTCCTCACCATTCAGCTTCACCTTGGGCTCTCCCAGCTGCATGGGCTCTGACTCCCTGTCTTGCTCACAGTGCTCAGCTAACGGCCTCCCGGGGGATATTGGAGTCTCTCTTGTTCTTGGCTACAAACTCTCCTGAAGACGTGCTATATGCCAAATAGCACTCTCTTCTCCTGGAAGCTCAGCTCCTCTGCTCTGCTCAGCACTAGTCAAGCTTCCCTTGCTTGCATCTGTGCCTCTGCTCGTGGCAGCCTGGCTTCCTGCTTCCCCTCCCCTTCTCTCATACTCTGGCCTAGGTTTATACTTCCAGGGCTCTAGCTCCAACTCCTCCCTACTCAAGTGACGGCAATCAGCCTAACTTCGGGCACCTGAGTGCTTGGAGCATTCACTGCCTAAGGGGTTCAGAGCCCTGTATCCTCTTGCAGACCTGCTATTAGTAATCTGTGAACTATCATTAAAATCATCTCTAATACCTGAAGATTGGAGGATCACCAATGTAACACCAATTTTTAAAAAGGGTTCCAGGGGTGATCCGTGAAACTACAGACCAGTGGATCCTAACGTCAGTACCGGGAAAAATGGTAGAAACCATCATAAAGAATAAAATTACTCAGCATGTAGATAGTCACGACCTAATGGGAGACAGCCAACATGGCTTTAGACAAGGAAGATCTTGTCTTACTAATCTGTTATGTTTTTTTGAAGGTGTGAACAAACAGGTGGACAAAGGTGAGTCGGTTGATATTGTGTATCTGGACTTTCAAAAAGCCTTTGACAAGGTCCCTCATCAGAGACTTTTGACAAAACTAAAGAGTCATGGGATAGGAGGCAGTGTACTATTGTGGATCAGGAACTGGCTAAAAGATAGAAAGCAAAGGGTAGGGCTAAATGGCCAATTTTCCCAATGGAGAAAGGTGAATAGTGGTGTACCCCAGGGATCTGTGCTGGGTCCGCTGCTTTTTGACATATTCATAAATGACCTGGAAAGTGGAATAACGAGTGAGGTTATCAAATTTGCAGATGACACAAAACTATTTAAAGTTGTTAAAACCCAAGAGGATTGTGGAAAATTGCAAGAGGATCTTGATAAATTGGAAGACACGGCATCAAAATGGCAGATGAAATTTAATGTGGACAAGTGCAAGGTTATGCACCTAGGGAAGAACAACCCAAACTATGGTTACACGATGCAAGGTTCCACATAAGGAACCACCACCCAGGAAAAAGATTTAGGCGTCATTGTGGATACCATGTTAAAACCCTCGGCCCAGTGTGCAGCAGCGGCCAAGAGAGCAAATAGAATGCTAGGTATAAGGAAAGGAATGGAAAATAAAACAAAAGATATTATAATGCCTCTATATCATTCCATGGTGAGACCACACCTTGAATATTGTGTGCAATTCTGGTCGCCGTATCTTAAAAAGGATATAACGATTTTAGAAAAGGTTCAGAGAAGAGCCACCAAAATGAAGAAAGGCTAAAAAGGCTAGGGCTCTTTAACCTGGAAAAGAGACGGCTGAGGGAAGATATGATAGAAGTCTATAAATTAATGAACGGAGTGGAACGGGTAAACGTAGATCGATTGTTTACATCATCAGAAAATAGAAAGACTAGGGGACATGCAATGAAGCTACAGGGTAAACTATTTAAGACTAATAAAAGAAAATATTTTTTCACTCAACGTGTAATCAAACTCTGGAATTAGTTACCGGAGGATGTAGTAAAGGCTGTTAGTGTAGCTGGGTTTAAAAAAGGTTTGGACAAGTTCCTGGAGGAAAGGTCCATAAAACATTATTAAGAAGGGACCCAGGATATCAATGCTTGACCCAGTACAAGCATTGTGGAGAACCTGTCTCTCTTGGGGAAACTGCTAGGTACATATGACCTAGATTGGCCACTGTTGGAAACAGAATACTGGGCTTGATGGACCTTAGTCTGACCCAGTATGGCATATCTTATATTCTTATGTTCTCCCCTCCATGTGGGCCATGTGGAAGTTTTCTGATTCCTGGAGGTGTTTATGGCTTTCCTACCCTGACTTGGTAAAAGGGGGCCCTTTACTAGGGTGAATTCCCTGTCTCGTTGTCCTCTCCAGGACTCCGGATAGGCCTTCTTGCCACACCCTCCTCTCCTCCAAAGTGTACATATTTATGTCTTCAAGTCTCTTCTCATAGGGTTTCTTACACAGGCTCCAAATCATTTTGGCCGCCTTCCTCTGAACAGTTTCCAGTCTTTTTACATCTTTTGCAAGATATGGTCTCCAAAACTGAACACAGAATTCCAAGTGAGGCCTCACCAGCGACCTGTACAGTGGCATAAGTACCTCTTCCTTTCTGCTGGTAATCCCTCTTTGTATGCAGCCCAACATCCTCCTGGCTTTTGCCACCGCCTTGTCGCACTGTTTTGCCACCTTGAGATCATCAGAGATAAACACACCAAGATCTTTCCCCTGAACCATGCACACCAACCTCTCGCCCCCTAATGCATACATTTCCCTTGGATTTCTGCTACCCAAGTGCATGACAATGCACTTTTTCGCATTAAATCATAATTGCCAAGCATTAGACCATTCTTCCCGCTTTTGTAGATCTTTCCTCCCTCAGGGGAGTCCACTCTGTTGCAAATTTTTGTGTCATCTGCAAAAAGACAGACTTTTCCATTCAGTCCTTCAGCAATATCACTCACAAATACATTGAACAGTGCCGGGCCCAGGACCGAACCCTGGGACACCCCGCTAATCACCTTCCTTTCATCCGAGTGAGCTCCATGTACCATCACCTTCTGTCATCTGTCAGTCAACCAATTTCTAATCCAGTTCACCCATCATGGGACCCATCCCCAAGCTACTGAGTTTGTTGACAAGCCTCCTATGAGGAACAGTATCAAAGGCTTTGCTGAAATCCAGGTAAATGGCATGCATTGCATGCCCCTGATCTAGTTCCTTGGTCACCCAGTCAAAGAACTCAATCAGATTTGTTTGGCAAGAACGTCCTTCAGTAAAACCATGTTGCCTCGGATCTTGAAACCTGTTGGTTTTGAGAAAGGTCACTATTCGCTCTTTAAGGAGCGTCTCCATTACTTTTCCCGCCACCGAGGTAAGGCTCACGGGTCTGTAGTTTGTCACTTCTTACCTGTCACCACTTTTATGAAGAGGTACGACATCAGCCATTCTCCAGTCCTGAGGAACATAACATAAGAACATAAGAACATAAGATATGCCATACTGGGTCAGACCAAGGTCCATCAAGCCCAGTATTCTGTTTCCAACAGTGGCCAATCAAGGTCATACGTACCTAGCAGTTTCCCCAAGGGACACAGGTTCCACAATGCTTGTATTGGTTCAAGCATTGATATCCTGGGTCCCTTCTTAATAATGGTTTATGGACCTTTCCTCCAGGAACTTGTCCAAACCTTTTTTAAACCCAGCTACACTAACAGCCTTTACTACATTCTCCGGTAACAAATTCCAGAGTTTGATTACACGTTGAGTGAAAAAATATTTCTTTTATTAGTCTTAAATAGTTTACCCTGTAGCTTCATTGCATGTCCCCTAGTCTTTCTATATTCTGATAAGGTAAACAATCGATCTACGTTTACCCGTTCCACCCCGTTCATTAATTTATAGACTTCTATCATATCTCCCCTCAGCCGTCTCTTTTCCAGGTTAAAGAGCCCCAACCTTTTTAGCCTTTCTTCATAGGAGTAGCCTTCCATCCCCTTTACCATTTTGGTGGCTCTTCTCTGAACCTTTTCTAAAATTGCTATATCCTTTTTAAGATATGGCGACCAGAATTGCACACAATATTCAAGGTGCGGTCTCACCATGGAACGATATAGAGGCATTATAATATCTTTTGTTTTATTTTCCATTCCTTTCCTTATCATACCTAGCATTCTATTTGCTCTCTTGGCCGCCGCTGCACACTGGGCCGAGGGTTTTAACATGGTATCCACAAGGACGCCTAAATCTTTTTCTTGGGTGGTGGTTCCTAATGTGGAACCTTGCATCGTGTAACCATAGTTTGGGTTGTTCTTCCCTAGGTGCATAACCTTGCACTTCTCCACATTAAATTTCATCTGCCATTTTGATGCCCAGTCTTCCAATTTATCAAGATCCTCTTGCAATTTTCCACAATCCTCCTGGGTTTTAACAACTTTAAATAGTTTTGTGTCATCAGCAAATTTGATAACCTCACTCGTTATTCCACTTTCCAGGTCATTTATGAATATGTCAAAAAGCAGCGGACCCAGCACAGATCCCTGGGGTACACCACTATTCACCTTTCTCCATTGGGAAAATTGGCCATTTAGCCCTACCCTCTGCTTTCTATCTTTTAACCAGTTCCTGATCCACAGTAGTACACTGCCTCCTATCCCATGACTCTTTAGTTTTGCCAAAAGTCTCTCATGAGGGACCTTGTCAAAGGCTTTCTGAAAGTCCAGATACACAATATCAACCGACTCACCTTTGTCCACCTGTTTATTCACTCCTTCAAAAAAACATAACAGATTAGTAAGACAAGATCTTCCTTGTCTAAAGCCATGTTGGCTGTCTCCCATTAGGTCATGACTATCTATATGCTGAGTAATTTTATTCTTTATGATGGTTTCTACCATTTTTCCCGGTACTGATGTCAGGCTCACCGGTCTGTAGTTTCCCGGATCACCCCTCGAACCCTTTTTAAAAATTGGTGTTACACTGGCGATCCTCCAATCCTCAGGTATTAGAGATGATTTTAATGATAGTTCACAGATTACTGATAGCAGGTCTGCAATCTCAAATTTCAGTTCTTTCAACACCCTTGGATGTATACCATCCGGCCCAGGTGATTTGCTACTCTTCAGTTTATCTAATAGTTGTAGGACATCTTCCCGATGTAGCGATATTTCCTTCAATTCTTCCACACCTTTAAATACCACTTCAGTCGTGGGTAACATCCCTACATCTTCCTCAGTAAAGACCGAAGCAAAGAATTCATTCAGTCTCTCCGCTATCGCCTTGTCGCCTCTTAGTGCTCCTTTAACCCCTTTATCATCTAATGGACCAACTGACTCTCTCACGGGTTTTTTGCTACGAATGTACTTGAAAAGGTCTTTATTTCGCGTTTTGGCTTCCGCAGCAAGCTTCTTCTCAAATTCTCTCTTTGCCTGCCTTATCAATGCCTTGCATTTGACTTGCCAGTGCTTGTGCTGTTTCCAGGTTTCATCATTTGGCTCTTTTTTCCATTTCTTGAAAGATGCTTTTTTGGCAACAACAGCCTCTCTGACCTCAGCTTTAAACCATGCTGGCAATTTTTTGGACTTCCTTCCACTTTTCTTAAAGCGTGGAATACAGCTGGTCTGGGCTTCCAAGATAGTATTTTTCAACAACACCCAAGCTTGATGTACGTCTTTAACCTTTGCAACTGCTCCTTTTAGTTTTTTCTTAACTGTTTTCCTCATTCTATCATAGTCTCCCTTTCGAAAGTTAAAGGGTAGTACTGTGGATTTCCTTACTATCCCTCCTCCACTAATTAAATCAAAGGCGATCATGCTATGATCACTATTGCCAAGTGGCCCCAACACCCTTATCTCTTGCACTACATCTGGTGTTCCACTAAGGACTAGGTCTAATATTGCTTCCCCTCTGGTCGGTTCATGAACCAGCTGCTCCAAGAAGCAGTCATTTATTTCATCTAGGAACTTTATCTCCCTAGCATGTCCTGTTGTGACACTGACCCAGTCGATGCCGGGGTAATTGAAATCACCCATTATTATTACTGCACTGTAACTTTTGCTAGCTTCCTTGATTTCTTTGAGCATTTCATCATCCATTTGTTCATTCTGGCCAGGCGGACGATAGTACACCCCCACTGCCATCGCCTTCCCCTTTTTACATGGAATTTCAATCCATAGAGATTCTACAGCAAATTTTGTTTCTTGCAAAACTTTAATCCTTTCTGACTCAATGCCCTCTCTAACATAGAGCGCAACCCCTCCACCAATTTGATCAGCTCTATCATTTCGATATAGTTTGTACCCAGGTATCACAGTGTCCCACTGGTTGTCCTCCTTCCACCATGTCTCTGATATTCCAATCATATCTAACCTCTCGTTTAGTGCTATATATTCTAACTCTCCCATCTTGTTTTGTAGACTTCTAGCATTTGCATACAAGCATTTTAGAGACTGTATTTTATTCATATTAATTTGGCTATTGGTAGACATGGGTAATTTGGGATCTTTAAGTTCTGTCTGCTCCATACTCGAGGGCATTTGGGCTACTTTACTCTTTTTTTGGAACCTCTCTGCTTTTTGTAGTATCCTTCAAGGATACATTCTTCCGAACCATGCGCTCTTGGGCGACTGTCGGCTTTCCCCTATTATCTAGTTTAAAAGCTGCTCTATCTCCTTTTTAAAGGTTAATGCCAGCAGCCTGGTTCCATCCCGGTTAAGGTGAAGCCCATCCCTTCGGAAGAGCCCCTCCTTTCCCCAGAATGTTCCCCAGTTCCTAACAAATCCAAACCCCTCATCTCTGCACCATTGTCTCATCCACGCATTGAGACTCCGGAGCTCTGCCTGCCTATTGGGTCCTGCGCGTGGAACGGGAAGCATTTCGGAGAACGCTACCCTGGAAGTTCTGGATTTCAACTTCCTACCTAAAAGCCTAAATTTAGCTTCCAGAACCTCCCTACCACATTTTCCTATGTCATTGGTACCAACATGTACCAAGACAGCAGACTCCTCCCCAGCACTATCTAAGACCTTATCTAGGTGGTGTGTGAGGTCCGCTACCTTCGCACCAGGCAGGCATGTTACCAGGCGATCCTCACGTCCACCAGCCACCCAGCTATCTACATGCCTAATGATCGAATCACCAACTATAACTGCTGTCCTAACCCTTCCCGCATGGGCACTTGGCCCTGGAGAAACCTCCTCGGTGCGAGAGGGGTTTACATCACCTGGAGGACAGGTCCTAGTTACAGGATCACTTCCTGCCACACCAGGGTGATGCTCTCCTGTCACGTGACCTCTCTCCTCCATGGCAACAGGGATGCTGCCAGACTGGAGGTGGGACTTCAGGACTATATCCCTGTAGGTCTCGTCTATGTACCTCACTGTCTGTCTTATGTTTTCCAAGTCTGCTACTCTAGCCTCTAGAGAACGGACTCGTTCCCTGAGAGCAGAGAGCTCCTTGCACCTAGTGCACACGTAAGACCTCTCACCAGCTGGGAGAAAATCATACATGTGACACTCAATGCAAAAGACTGGAAAGCCCACATCCCGCTGCTGGACTGCTGTCTGCATCTTAGTTTTAAGTTTGTGTTTAGATCTTTAAGTTCTATATGTACTAAAGGGTGCAATGGATATTTATACCACTAAAACTGTACCTCTCCTGTTTCCAAGGATCTGTTGAATACATCCTTTAACAGCCCTGCAAGAACCTCTCTGAGCTCTTTCAGTATCCTGGGATGTATCCCATCCAGTCCCATGGCTTTGTCCACTTTCCGTTTAGCAAGTTGTTCCAACACCTCATCTTCTGTGAATGGTGTGGTATCTACTTCATTCCCATTTTTATATTTGGGAGTCGCAGCTGGTCCATCTCCAGGATTTTCTTTAGTAAAAACAGAGCAGAAGTATTTGTTTAGCAATTTCGCTTTTTTATGTCACCTTCCACAAGTCCTTTCCCAGCACTTCTGAGTCCTGCAGTTCCAACTCTGATCTTCTTCCTTTCCCGAATATACCTGAAGAAAGTTTTGTCGCCACCCTTAACATCTTTAGCCATCTTTTCCTCAGCTTTTGATTTTGCTATCCTTATTTCTTTTTGATTCTTTGAGTTTGATCCTGTATTCATTTCTGTGTTCTTCTGTTTGCAAGCTTTGAATTTTGCAAAAGCTGTGTTTTTTGCCTTTATTTGAGCAGTGCGGAGGCCCCTGGCCCAGGCAACAGCCTAAAAGCCTAGGGCTGCACTTGTTAGTCCTTTAATTAAAGAGTTTTTTCCTCATCCAGCGCTGGGGCTGCTGGGATTTGTAGTTGTGTTATTTAGAAAAAACAAGTAGTGTGAAGACCGAGGGTTTACAAGGCAAAACACAGGAATTTATTTCTTTTTCTAAAGAGCATTAAGGCTCAATGCAAAACAAACAGGATTCTTTCTCCAAACAATAATCCATAGGCATTTATACCAAACCAAACAATGAAACTTCTTTATGTAGCTTTTTAACATGTGTCGCTGTTTTTCAAATCATTCAGCAATCAAGCAAGGTTTCTCTTCTCTTCAAACCCAAAAGAAATATCCTCTCTTCAGCAACAGGGTTCTTTAGCATTCCTTGCTAAACACACTTCTCCCTGTTTTCACACTGCCTTCTAAGACATTCAGGTTATAGGCTTTTCCCTTCTTTTATCCAAGAACTTTTTATTCTGCCTTCTGGCACAGAGAACAATCCATTACTGAATCTTCAGACCCCTCATCAGATTCATAATAGTCTATCTGCATTTCCTCAGGACCTGTGTCCGGTAAATCTGACTTTATGCCAACATGAAAAACTTCAGGCTTAATATTCTCTAAAAGATCCAGAACCTTTCTCCACTGAGGCTTTTCCCTATGCACAGGGTTTCCACCAGGAACGTGGAGATTCTTTTCTTGCATCAAATGACACAATGCCTCTAACTGGCTTACGGCACTTTTGGCTACCCTTTTAGTCACGCACCTTTTTGGAAGATGCAGCTCTTTAGCTGGTTCAGGAACGGTTGGCACTGCAGCCTGACCCTTGTCAGCACTTCTCTCTGGCACAGCTCTCCTAGTTTTAAAACCAATTGCAGTTTCCCTGCAATCCTGGCTTTCCTTCTGACTAGGGCTTTCACCTCTGAGATTCCCCCGGAAGTCTCCACCGTTCTCCTCCATGGTGAACTCTCTGGGCCTTTCTCTGGTGCTTCTCTCCCCACTGAATTCTCCAGTGTTCTCCCCGGTCAGCTCTCTCAAGTGCTGGGTTCCTGTATCCTTCCTTCCAGTGTGCTGCTTCCCTGTGTCTCCCTTTCCAGGGTGCTGCTGCATGTGCTGCCTCGTCCTGGTACTCCTGTTCCTCTCTTTCTGGCTGTTCTCTGTGTCCGTCCTTTCCTCCAATATTTCCCTGGGTTTATAAGAGTGTCTCTGAACTACCCTGCACTCCCCTTCACCCAGGTGTCCCTCATTAATTTCCAAGCCTGCCCTTGAATTAGCAGAGCTTGGGTGTGACCTGTCCTCAGTAGCTGTGTGTTTTTTCTCTCTGCCTGCAGTTTGAGAGCTACTGATTCCTTGCCTGTCTCTTTCTTTAAAGGTAAATGTTTGATTTTCTTCCAATTCTATGGGCTCAACCATACTCTCCTCATCACAGCAGCCACTTCTTTGGAAAAACAAATAGGTTTCCTTCTCCTCTTGTTTTTATTTACCTTTTTTACATATTTATCTGTTGGCCCCTTTTATTGCCACCTTTAGTTTAATCCATTGTAATTCCACTTCCCTTATCTCCTTCCACCCTGTCAATGCCTCCTTTAGGTACTCTGCCATTTTCTTGAAGTCAGTGTTTTTGATGTTTAGGACTTTGAACTTGCTATGTTTGGCCTGTACCTTGGCTTTTATCTCAAGCCACACCGTGTGATGATCGCTGCTGCTCACAGGGGCACTCACGCAGACATTCGACACGCTATCACCGTTGGTGAGCACTAAATCCAGCGTTGAGCTTTCCCTGGTTGGTTCCATGACCATTTGTCTAAGTGATGCATCTTGGAGAGCATCTACAATTTGTTTGCTTCTTTCCAGATGTGCAGAAGGAGTAATCCAATCCACATCAGGTAGATTAAAGTCACCTAAAATGATCACTTCCCCCCTTTATGGCTATCTTGGCAATATCTATTATCAATTCGTTATCTATCTCCAATTTGAGTCGGAGGTCTGTAGACTACAGCAGTATGGATGACAGTGCCATCTCCTCTTTCCAACGCAATCCAGAGAACTGCTTCTTTTCCACCATGTCCCCTGCATTTCAGTAGCTTTAATATTGCTTTTGACATACAAGGCTACTCCTCCTCCTTTTCCATTTTCTCTGTCTCTTCTGAATAGATTATAGCCAGCTATGGCTATATCCCAAACATGAGATTCATTAAACCATGTTTCTGTAATGGCCACAATGTTCAAATCCATTTCCACCATTAGGGCTTCCAGGTCCGGAACTTTGTTGGCTAAGCTTCGAGCATTTGTGCTCATTGCTTTCCAGCATTTACCTGGCTTGTGTGTATTTTGCATTGATTTTGTTCTTCCTACATCTTCCCACTTGTTTTTGATGTGTGGTTTAAAAGTGTGTCTTTCTGATGTTATTCTGCTTTTTCAGGGGGTGGCGTGCAGGCCTTGACCTTCCACATCCGTCACCCCCTTTCCTAGTTTAAATGCATATCCACATACTGCCTGAATTTTTCTCTTAAGATTCTTTTCCCCGCGACAGAGAGATGTAGTCCATCAGCACAGTATAGTCTCTTGTTGATCCATCTGTTTCCCCAGTCACCAATAAATCTGAATCCTTCTTGTTTGCACCAGGTCTTGAGCCATGTATTAAAGCTGTTAATGCGATACAGCCTTTGTGTCCCCTTAACAAGAACAGGCAGAACCTCTGAGAATGCAACAATATTAACAATGGGCTTGAGTTTCTCTCCCAGAGATTGGAAGTCCTTTTAGACTGTAGAGGCACTGTTTCTAGCCAGGTCATTTGTGCCCAAGTGGATATCATCATCAAGTTTGGAGTGTTCACTTTTTGTGCTAAGTACTTCAACAACTTGGTTTGTATTCCTGCTGGCTGTCGAGCCTGGTAGGCACAAGACTATCTTCTCTCCTTTGAACTGTGTTCCCAAGTTGGTGCCTCTGATGATGGAGTCTCCAAATAGTAGCAGTTTTCTGTTTGGTGAGGTTTCCTTCATATTTGATGCTTTAGCAGGAGATTGGGCATTGTCTGACTCATTTAAGGGCCCTTCAGATTCTTTGGATTGAGCATCCTCATTAGCCAAGGCAGAGAAGGCCTTATGCAGGGATATCTCTTGATATATAGGATGTCTCTGTGTTACAGGTCGCATTCTTCCAGAATCCACTGTGATCCATTTGTTCCTGGGGTGTCTGATTCTTTGTGGGAGCAGTGGTGGACTTTGTTCAGTTTGTATCCTAGAAGAGGTGCGTTTCATTGCAGCCATTTCCTCCCTCAGTAGATTCACTTCTTTATGCATGGCAGCTAGGTTTTTCCTTAGTAGAGTTAATTTGTCATGCATAGCAGCTGACCTGAGGCACACAGGACAGGCTCTTAGGCTCCAAATAATTCGTCTTGGAATGAAAGTACCGCAGTTATTGCACTGAATACACATGTTGGTTAAGCAGTCCCAGAAGAGGATGAAGAAGAAGAAAGGATGAAGAAGATGTGGACTTTAACCCAAGTAAGAAAGGATAGATGGCACGTATGTGACCACTATAAAGGCAATGTAGCCCCTGGGGTGGGTGGGGTGAGGGGAAGGGTGGGCAGGAGCCTAAATGTCTTTGGCGAATAGGCTGTTCCTGAACCGTGGGCACACACAGCTATCTGATGTAAGTCTATACAAGGAAAGCAGTCAAAATGCCCCCAAGTTTAGTCTAAAACCACAGTTAAATGTTATAATAGTAATTCCCCCAAAAATCAACAGTTAGAATTTATAGTTTTAAGCCAGCAGAGAAGATAGAAGATTTGCCCTTAGCTGAAATGGGTGCCTCTCAGCTTCTGTAACCATCAATGTTAACTTATGGATAAATGCTGTGGAATCCTTAAATAAAGATTGCCTCTCCATTACCAACTGACGTAAAAACATATCCAAATAAACAGATAGAGTTCCTATGCTGCCCCAAATCCCACCAGATTTTGAAAACCTGTGACCTAATATTAAACATTTTCCTGCCTGTGTTATGGCTAAACTTTGGCTGCATTGTGGAACCTGTGTCTTGGGGAAACCGCTATGACCTAGATTGGCCACTGTTGGAAACAGGATACTGGGCTTGATGGACCTTGGTCTGACCCAGTATGGCATATCTTATGTTCTTATGCATATGACCAAATTTTAATCTTCCGAAACAAACTATAATCAAGCTCAGTACATAGCTCCTAAGGAAGCTGATTCCACAAAACTAGTAGAGCCAAAGTACAGGCTATAGATCTTATTCTGGCATGTTCAAAAACAGACATCACTGACTAGAAAGGAGGGATTCTTGGCTGGATTGCAAACAGCAAGCAGGTTTGTATATGCAAAGCCTATCATACAGGTAAGAACCTGAGCCTCTCAAGGCCTTAAACAAAGTAATTTAAAATTACATCCTGGGAAAAATAACATGAATGAATCTCTTAATAATGGGCTGGCCCATCTCTACATTTTACCCATGCAGCTGAATATTTTCATTTTTTATCAGTTGTGGTGGTGTTTTTTTTTAATGGCAAGTAAGATAAATAATATATAATGCATTGCAACAGCTTGATTGTAATTACCAGAAAGCCACTTTCTTCAAAGCTTCCATCCCCCAAAAAAGGATAAATATATCTAACCATGAATGACTTTTTCTTCATTTAATATTATTTTGATTTTAACCAAATTATACAAATACCAGATCCTTCAAAAGAAATATATCCTCTTCTAAAAGATACAATACTGATATAATATTGATTGGTGAGCACCCCTGCATGTACCATGAGTGCCTTTCAAGCCACCACCTCAAATACTGGATTTATATTTATGACTTAAGATTGAAAGAATTATCCCAAATTACCCCCACATTTCTTTACTGTTACCAATTTATGGCATGAAGAGTCTTCTATAATTTATTTTTATTTATAGCATTTGATTACTTGCTTCTTCCAATGTTTCTTAAGTGAGGTACACCATAAATACAGGTGCACCCATACCCAATACCCTAATAAAAAAAATAACCCCATAAAAAGAGAAATCATAAAAATTAATATCAGCCAATACTCAATTCTAAAGCAATTTATAAAATTAATTTTTAAAATATTTACTTATTATTTATTTGTTTGAACAGGAAAATACATAGAACTTAGAACCATGGAACAGGTATTAAAGGTATTATATCCTTCCTAGTACACAACAGCACCCTCTTAAGCACTAACAACTTTAAGCTAATACCCACATTCTACACAGACACACTCTAAAAACCCCACCATGCCTTCAATTCTTTTTCCCTAACACACAAATCATCTCCTACCTTCCCAATCTCCAAAAGCATCAGATGCCACAAATGTGGACTTGCAAATGCAAAAGCCTGCCCCCTTGCGTATTCTAATCTAATTTACAGTTGTGGTCAACAATATTGGCACCCTTGCAGTTCAGCTCCTTAATATGTCCCATATCTCCTTAAAAAAAAGAAAGTGGCCAGTGAAATGGCTTTAGATACACATTTGATACATAAAAGAATCAAATAAAACAAGATCAATTAAAAAAGGAAATAGTAGGAAACAGTATGAAAACTGGGACACTGTCAGGATATGATTATTGGCACCATTATAAACAATTCAAATCAGTTTGAACAAAAGAACCACATTCCCATTGCAGTAAAATTAAACACACCTGTGATCAACTGTCAGAGCTCACATGACTTGAATCAATCAATAAATCATGGCTCTAATGTTTAAAATGGACACATTCACTCCCTGTTCCTTTTTCACAATGGTGAAGATAAGAAAGCTGCCTGAGACTGTCAGAAAAGCCATTATCACTACACATCAAACTTCAAAGGGTACAAAGCCATCTCCAAAGGCCTTTGGATTCCTGTGTCTATAGTTCACAATGTTATCAAGAACTTTTCTGGGGGTCATGTAATTATGACTGCCTGAGCAGATGCCCACGCACTGAACTCTGAGCTATCAACCATCAACTTTGAAACAAATCTGCAAAAAACTCTGTTTGAAATAAAGAACATATACCGGGAGAGAAGCGGAACAGACTGTGCAACCAGAGGCAGCAAGAGGCCCCTGAGGGGGGGGGGGGGGGAGGGAATGCCTGTTGTAGCTCTGCATGAAGAAACGATGAGAGGACTTACTAGCAATATTACAGCAGCCCTCGTGGGCAAGCTCACTCTTCTGCAGAGCTCCATTGATGACTTAAAAAGTAGCATAGAGGCCCAAACAGCGTGACTCCAGCAATTAGAGATGTGGGTGGATGGGAACAAATCAGGAGCGGAGGCGCTGGCCCTACTGAAACGCTCAAACAAAGAGCTCCTGGACAAGGCTGATGATCTAGAAAAAGGAGCTGGTAAAATAATATCAGACTGATGGGAGTACCGGAGACCGTGAAGTAAGAAGAGTTGTGGAGCATCGTGGAGCGCTGGTTGTCAACCCAGGTGGGACTACCGATCAAGGGTGACCGCATGATAGTAGAGCGAGTACATCAGGTGGGCCCACGAAGGGAAGAGGCAGGCCGACCATGCCCAGTGATTACACGTCTACTAAACTTCGCTGAAAAACACTGGTTAATTGCCCTCTACAGAAATAAGCGCAACTTGACATACTAAGTGCATTCGGTGTTAATATTTAACAATTACTCTGCGAAAGTGGCAGAAAGCAGATGAGTAATGGCCCTGTATTGTTCAGTCTTGGCACAGAAAGGAATAAGATTGCATACCTACTATTAGTAATCTGTGAACTATTATTAAAAATCATTTGTAATACCTGAAGACTGGAGGATGGCCAATGTAGTGCTAATTTTTAAAAAGGGTTCCAGGGGTGATCCGGGAAACTACAGACCGATGAACCTGACATCAGTACCGGGAAAAATGGTAGATAGTCATGACTTAATGGGAGACAGCCAACATGGCTTTAGCCAAGGAAGGTCTTGTCCTACTTACCTGTTTTTTTTAAGGTGTGAATAAACAGGTAGGCAAAGTTGAGTCAGTTGATATAGTGTATTTGGACTGTCAGAAAGCCTTTGACAAGGTCCCTCATCAGAGACATTTGGTGAAATTAAAAAGTCATGGGATAGGAGGCAGTGTACTATTGTGGATCAGCTAAAAGATAGAAAGAAGAGGGTAGGGCTAAATGGCCAATTTTTCCAATATAGAAAAGTGAATAGTGGAGTACCCCAGGGATATGTGCTGGGTCAGCTGCTTTTTAACATATTTGTAAATGACCTGGAAATGAAAATAACGAGTGAGGTAAAATTTATTATTTATTTATTTTATTTTATTTATTTATCTGTATTTATATCCCGCTTTTCACCGGGTCAAAGCGGTGTAAGATGGGGGGGGGGGGGGGATAATCAGTTAAAGGGGTAGGGCCATCACCAGGAGGGCAACATTGATGATTTCGGCAATTTGCAGATGACACAAAATTATTCAAAGTTACTAAAACCCATGAGGATTGTGAAAAATTGCAAGAGGACCTTGATAAATTGGAAGACTGAGCATTCAAATGGTAGATGAAATTTAATGTGGATAAGTGCAAAGTTATGTACCTAGGACAGAACAACCCAACTATGGTTACACGATGCAAGGTTCCACATTAGGAACCATGAACCAGGAAAAAGATTTAGGTGTCACTGTGGAGAACATGTTGAAACCCTCCACCCAGTCTGCAGTGGCAGCCAAGAGAGCAAACAGAATACTAGGTATCATAAGGAAAGGAATGGAAAATAAAACAAAGGATATTATAATGTCTCTGTATCGTTCCATAGTGCAACCGCATCTTGAATATTGTGTGCAATTCTGGTCATCGTATCTTAAAAAGGATATAGCATTATTAGAAAAGGTACAAAGAAGAACCATGAAAATGGTAAAGGGGATGGAAGGATAGCTCTATGAAGAGAGGCTAAAAAGGTTAGGGTTCTTCAACCTGGAATAGAGACAGCTGAGAGGAGATATGATAGAGGTCTATAAATTAACAAATGGAGTGGAACGGGTAAATGTAGATCAATTGTTTATGCCAACAAAAAATAGAAAAACTAGGGGACATGCAATGAAGCTACAGGGCAACTGCCTTCCCTGACACATTTTATTTTTGGTGCCTTTAAGTCTCTGAAACATTTTGGCATTTTGATTTCTATTTTGCAGTTAAAGTCTGTCTGTCAGAATATGACATGCTATAGAGGACTGGACCCCAGTCTTACTCATTTTAAACTGACTGCATAAATTCTAAACTATTTACACAGAAGCTGGTCATAAGGATTAATATCTTAATGGTGGAAAAACCAGCATGGGTTTAGAAAAGGGAAGACATGTTTTCCTAATCTGAAAATGTTTGACAAGTATAAATGATGTGGATAAGGGTGAGCTGCCTGAGTGTATCTGGATTTGTAAGAGGTATACAGACCACCTGACAAGTCCACCTCTACCTTTCTCACTGACTTTGACTCATGGCTTTCCTTATTTCTTGATTCTTCCCCCTTCATTATTCTTGGTGACTTTAATATTCATATTGATAACCCTTCTGATCTCTATGCTTCCAGATTCCTTTCTTTAAAACCTCATTTAACCTCCAGCTTTACTCTTCTGCCCCCACTCATCAGCATAGCCATTGCTTTGACCATTTTTCTTCTCTAATTGTTTACCCTCTAATTTCCATACTTCATTTCTTCCTTTATTTCACCATCACCTACTTAACTTCACTCTTCATCACTCCCCACCTCAATCTCTCCCAGTCTCCTCTTACCTTTTTAGGAATCTTCATGCTATCGACCCATTGGTTCTCTCCACAATTGTCTCATCACCTCTCTTCTCCACTTTGTCTTCTAACTCGGTTGATGAGGCTGTAGTTTCCTATAATACTACTCTCTCCTCTGCTCTGGATACTTTTGCTCTGCCTATCCTGTGAGGTGCACTATACCTCAGTCCTGGTTGTCTTCAACTACCCGCTACCTACACTCCTGTGCCTGCTCAGCTGAGGGCATTTGGCTCAAATCCCTCTCCCTTTCTGACTTCATTTCAAATTCAAGCTTGCTTCCTTCCAATCTGCAATAGCAATTGCCAAGCAAAACTATCATGTCCATCTAACTCTCTTGCCTCTGACCCTCCGTCAAATCTTCTCAACTCTCTCCTCAAGGCACCTCTGCCTCCGACCGCCTCCTCTTCTCTTTCTGCCCAAACCTTTGCGTGCTATTTCCACGACAAAGTCCATAAGATTACACTCCAGTTCCCCTCAAGATCAGCTTCAACGCCTCCTCCCTCTCTTCAATATCAACTTTTCCACGCAATCTGTGTTACTCTTTCATCCTTTTCTAAGATCTCCGGAGGAAACCTCTCATATTCTTTACTCTTCTAAACTTACTACCTGTTCCTCTGATCCTATCCCCACCCGTCTCTTTAACTCCATCTCCTTCTCTGTCATCCCTTCCATCACACACATTCTCAACCTATCGCTCTCCACTGAAACTTTCCCTGCAACCTTCAAGCATGCTGTGGTCACACCTCAGCTCAAGAAGCCTTCACTTGACCCTACTTCTCCTTCTAATTATCGACCCATCTTCCTTCTCTTCATTTCCAAAATTCTTGAACATGAAGTTTTCTGCAGTTGCCTTGAATTTCTCCCCTCTCAAGCCCTCCTAAATCCATTTCAATCTGACTTTCGTCCCTTACGTTCTACTAAAATGGCTTTTGCCAAAGTCTCCAGACTTCTTCTTAGCTAAATCTAAGGGTCTTTACTCTCTCCTAATTCTTCTTGACCTTTCTGCTGTTTGACATTGTTGACCACCACCATCTCCTTGACACATTGTCCTCACTTGGTTTTAGAGGGTCTGTACTGTCCTGGTTCTCTTATCTCTCCCATCGCTCTTTCAGTGTTTGATCTGGTGGTTCTCCTCTACTGTTATCCTTCTCTCAGTTGGTGTACTCCAAAGGTCTATTCTAGGCCCTCTCCTTTCTCACTCTATACCCAGTCCCTTGGTTCTCTCATCTCCTCCCATGGCTTTCAGTATCATTTTTATGCTGATGACTCTCAAATCTATCTATATCTGATATGTCTCTTGCACTCCAAGCCCGTATATCTGCCTGCCTATCTGACATCGCTGCCTGGATGTCTCACCCCCATTTGAAATGGAGTAGTTACTCACCTGTAACAGGTGTTCTCCAGGAGCAGCAGGAATCAGTACTCACATATGGGTGACGTCGGCGCCGATGGAGCCCCCGTGCGGAGCATTTCCCCAGCTTTCAAAGAACGCCTTTGGGAATGCAGCGCTCATGCGCGGTCCCCTTCCCGCCCAAGGGTAACATCTTGCTCAGTCTGATGACATAGCTAAAAGACAGCAAAAAATCAAAATGAAATATATGACTGCAACTCCAAGGGAGGAGGGAGGGTCGTGAGGACTGATTCCTGCTGCTCCTGGAGAACACCTGTTACAGATGAGTAACTACTCTTTCTCCAGGACCAAGCAGGAGGTCAGCCCTCACATATGGGACTCCCCAGCTCTAGGCTACCGGGAACCCAAGCTGAAAAAGCTCCCTCTGAAGAGCCTCAGCATCCGTGATAAGAATTTTCTCTGAGAACGCCCCCGTATGGTAGCCCAACACAAGGGCTGGAGGGTAGGAGTTGCCTAAACCTCAAAGAGTTTACAGAGTACCGCCTGTCCGAAAGCACTGTCCCTTCAGGACTCCCTCTCCAGGAAGTAATGGGCTGCAAAAGTCTGCCTTGAAGACCAAGTTGCGGCCTGGCAGATGTCTGCCAACGGAACAGAGCGAAGATGAGCTACTGACGCGGCTTTCACCCTGACACAGTGGGCCGTGACTCGATCCTGCAAGGGGAGGTCGGCTGCCCTGTACGCCTAGGTGATGCAATCTGCTACCCAAGTGGACAATGTGCGCTTGGAGACAGGTAACCCCATCCTATTAGGGTCAAACGAGATGAAGAGCTGAGCAGCCCTCGATGCCCCCGCGTACGTTCTATGTAAAAGGACAACGCCCTCTTACAGTCCAAGGTATGCAAGACTGTTTCAGCCCGGTTGACATGTGGCCTGGGAAAAAAGGTCGGAAGAACCACCTCCTGATTGAGATGGAAAGAAGAGACCACTTTTGGGAGAAACTTGGGATGGCTCCGTAGGACCATCCTGTTCCTATAGAACAGCGTGTAGGGTCTATCAGAAACCAGAGCTTATAGTTCACTAACCCGTCTGGCCAAGGTAAGAGCCACGATGAAGAGCGCTTTCCAAGAGAGGAAGCGCATATGGCAAGTAGCCATCGGCTCAAACGGTGGGCGAGTAAGTCGCTGCAAGACCACGTTCAAATCCCACTCAGTCGCCGGTGGACGAACCGGAGGCTTGAGAAGCAGCAGACCTCTGAGAAATTGGGACACCAAAGGGTGAACCGACAGAGACCGCCCTTCCACCGGTGAGTGGTGCGCTGACAAAGCACTAAGGTGGACCCGTACAGAGTTAGATTTAAGGCCTAGGTCTGAAAGGTGAAGTAGATACTGTAGTACTACTGGCACAAGGCAAGAGAAAGGGTCTTCATTGCGCTGAGCACACCATACCGTAAACCTACGCCACTTGAGGGCATAGGATTTTCTAGTGGACTGCCGCCTGGAGTCCAATACCACCTCCTCAACTTCCTTAGGTAGGAGTAAAGGAGTTAGAACTACCCTTTCAGCAGCCAGGCCATCAAATTGAGGGACCTGAGATTGGGGTGCAGAAGGGAACCCTGCTCTTGAGACAGGAGATCGTGTTGCAACCCCAGAGGGAACGGAGTTTCCACCGCCAACTGCAGCAGAAGTGGAAACCACGGCTGCCTCAGCCATCTGGGGGCTACCAGAATCACAGAGGCCTTGTCCCGGAGAATCTTGAACAAAGTTCGGGCCACCAGGGGTGTGGGAGGAAACGCATACAGGAGGCCCGTAGACAAAGAGATCAGAAAAGCATCTGCTGCCATCCGCAGGGGATGCGGCTCTCTGGAGCAGAACCTGGGCAGCTGACGGTTCAGTGGACTGGCAAAGAGATCGATGGATGGAAGTCCCCTGCGGAGGAAGATCTGCTGGGCCACCAGTGGATTTAACTGCCATTCGTGAGGCTGGAGAATCCTGCTTAGCTTCTCTGCCAGGAAATTCTCCTGACCAGGTAGGTAAACTGCTTTGAGAAACACACCCTGTTTGACCGCAAAGGAGCAGAGATGCAGTGCCTCCTGACATAGGAGCCTGGATCCTGTGCCCCCTTGTTTGTTCACGTAGAACACTGCCACTTGATTGTCCGTCTGAACTAGGACAGACTGGTGAGAGAGGGCATGAGAAAATGCTTGCAGAGCTAAACGGATTGCTCACAGCTCTAAAAGATTGATTTGCTGCGTGGCCTCCCGAGGAGACCACAGGCCTTGAGTGCACATGCCCTGGCAATGTGCACTCCAACCCTTTAAGGAAGCATCAGTTGTCAGCACCCTTGTGTATGCTGGAGCCTGAAAAGGTACCACCCTGAGAAGGTTTGGGAGATGTAGCCACCACTGTAAGGAGTCCAAAAGTGGTTTGGACACCTTTACTCTGTCTCAGAGGTCACCTGTGGCCTGTGTCCACTGAGCTCTGAGGCACCATTGATCAGCCAGCATGTGCAGACGGGAATTCGAAGTCACATGCACAGTGGATGCCATGTGGCCCAGGAGCCGCAGGTAGTGCCTGGCAGAGACATGAGAATTGCTTCGGAACTGGTTGGCCAAGTCTGTCAAGTCTGTGGGCCCTGTCTTCGGGCAAGTAAGCTCTTGCCTGAAGGGTGTCTAATCTTGCCCCTATAAACTCTAGGTTCTAAGAGGGGAGCAAAGTGGACTTTGCATAGTTTATGACAAAGCCCAGATGCTGAAGAAGAGAGACAGTGCGAAGAGTGGCTTGTCGGGCCTCCTGGAGAGACTGGCCCCTGATGAGCCAGTCGTCCAGGCATGGGAAAACAAAAATTCCCTGATTCCTGAGATAAGCTGCCACCACCGCCAGGCATTTGGTGAAAACCCTGGGGGCAGAGGTTAGGCCAAAGGGAAGTACCCTGTACTGAAAACGGTTTCCTCCCACCACAAATCTGAGATATTGTCTGTGGTCTGGATGAATGAGGATGTGAGTATAAGCATCCTTTAGGTCTAAGGAGCATAGCCAGTCTCCCTGCTGGAGGTAGGGCAGCAGTATCCCAAGGGATCTTGAACTTTTCCCTCTCCAGAAACTTGTTTAGGTTTCACAAGTCTAGAGGCCTCCTGTCCTTTTTGGTACCAGGAAGTACCTGGAGTAGAAAACTTGCACTTTCAGGTGGTGAGGCACCGGATGCACCGCCTGTTCTCTTAAAAGACTTGCCAACTCCTGAAGGAGGAGGTTTCTGTGTAGAGGGAGTCTTGGAGGCGCCCCTGGAAAGTAGGAAGGGGGTAGTTGGTGGAAGTGGAGCATGTAGCCCTTTTGGATTATACACAGTGCCCAGGTATCCTCTGTGATGGCTGGCCACCTGTAGGCGTAAAGGGTCAGCCGACCTCCTGTGCTGAGTGGAGCCACCGGTGGAGGAGAGGCTATGCTGTGGGAGTCAAAACCCCGCTCACTGCTGTGCAGGAGCCGGAGCTGGCGGCTTGGGGGTCTTCTGCCTACGGGGCCCATGCCCCTACCCCTTGGCCTGCTTGCCCTGTTGGGGAGCTGGAGAGGCCTGATACTGAGGGTAGGTTTTGTAGGCAGCACCCTTCCTCGGGAAAAAGGGCTTCTTTCCCGAGCCCTTCTTTTTTTGAGAAGGGGCAGAAGTCTTTCTGGACAGCCTTGTCCTGGTGAGAGTCTCAGTCTCGATTTCTGCAGCCTTTTCAGTCATGGGCTTACCAAATAGGTTGTCACCTCGGCACGGGACATCGACCAACTTGTCCTGTACCCATGACTCCAGGTCCGATGACTGTAGCCAGGCCTGACGGCGTGCACCGATGCTGGCCACCGCTACCCAGGCCGAAGCCTCGAGAGATGAACTTTGAGCAGTCTTGGATCTCTGTAGACAAGGCCTTGAACCTCTGCAAAGATTCCTCGGAGAGGCCAGCTGAGAACCCAGCAATCTCCTTTGCCAGGTACCGTAAGTACATGCCCATATACAGCTGGTAAGTCTGGACACGGCAAGATAGCATAGAGCCCTGGAAGCATTTTCTACTGAGGGCATCCAGGTTCCGGGCCTCCTGGCAGGGGGGGCACCGAGGAGTGCATCTTCTGACTCTTCAGGCGGTGCATGGCCGATTCCACAACCATGGAATTGTGCGGTAGCTGCGCCTTTTATAACCCAGGGCTCTTATGGACTCGATAAATGGAATCGACCCGTTTGCTAAGAACCGGCTGGTGCCTCCCACATACTGAAGAGCAGCCATTCCAGCATCGGAGGAACTGGTACAAGTAAAGGCTTCCTTCGGAGGAAAATCATACTGGAGGGCATCGACCTCATCGGCTCCTCCTCGGCAACCGCAGGGAATGCCAAAGCCTTGGCCATGTCCCTCACGAAGACCGAGAACCGGGTATCCTCCGGGGGGGGGAACCTTCTCTGAAGCTCGGACTCCAGGGAGTCCGAAGGGACACACCTGGTCTGGAAGGTGTCAGGAGACTCCTCGTCCTCCGTCTCCCACGCCGACTCCTCCGAGGAGTCGTCAAGCGGCTCCGGCCATGTGGGCCTCGGTGCCACCCGCCCCGACACCGAGGGCACTGGCGTTTATGATCTCGGCCCCACACGGGAGGTCGAGGGGGACCTTGACCGAGGATCGACTCAAGACTTAATGGACTCGAGGATCGGCTCGGTCTCCGGGGTCAACTTAGACGTCGAGGTCCCAGTGGTCGGGGCAGATGCACCGGTCAGACCGGTGATCAGCACCCGCTGCTGTTCCATGAAGGCAGCCAAGCTGCTCTCCAAGGCCGTCAGCCTGAGTCCAAGCTCAGGAGACTCAGCAGCCCCCGACTAGGGCCCCAAAGGCAGTTCTCCCAGAGGAGAGTCCACAAGGACAACAGAACTTACGGGACCTGGGGACTCTGGCTCCATGTGAGGTAGTTTGGACAGCCTCTCCGACTCTGAGAGCCCGGGGTGGCAGTCAGGGCTATGCGACCTGGCCCTCGAGGACCCAGGGGCCTCCACCGACACCGCCCTCACGAGCTGCTTCTTCCTTTTGTGCTCCCTCACGAGCTGCTTCTTCCTTTTGTGCTCCCGGGTGGGAGACCCCTCTCAGAGGAACCACGACGGCGCTCGGGATCAGACTCCCGAGATGTCGAGGCCTCTGACGAAGTCCGGGCCCAGCCAGATGCGGACACTGAAAAAATTCTCTTTCACTGATGCTGATGGCTCTGAAGTGCCTTCGATGACATTTTGCCGCATGGGCCACAGACCAGCGGGTCATGGTTGGGCCCGAGGCATCGGAGGCAGCAGTCATGTGTGTCAGTGAGAGACACAAGTTTCTTACACCGATCACATTTTTTTAACCCGCTGGCAGCCATCGGGGGAAAAAAGGCCCCTGCAAGGTCAAAAGACCGGGCTGCCAGTGAAAATAACAAAAAAGGCGTGAACGCTAGTCACGAAGGACAAAAAATGAAAAAGAAACTCCGGACTCGATACCGGTGTACAGAGCCCAGGTAGGAAGGGGAATCGGCATCGAACCGGAGAAGAAAAAGCGAAAATCACAGAAAAAAAAATCAACTTTTCACATCCGTTGGGCTCCGCGGAAAAAGAAAGACTGAGCAAGATGGCACCCTTGGGCGGGAAGGGGACCACGCACACGCGCTGCATTCCCAAAGGCTTTCTTTGAAAGCTCAGGAAATGCTCTGCATGGGGGCTCCATCGGCACCGATGTCACCCATATGTGAGGACTGACTTCCTGCTTGGTCCTGGAGAATTAACATGACCAAAACAAAACTCATTTTTTCCCCCTAATCCCTCTCCCCCCCCCTTCCTCCCTTATTTATCTCTGTTGATAACTCTTCTGCTTCCCGTTTCCTCAGCCTGCAACTTTGGGGCCATCTTCCTCCCTCTCCTTCAGCACACATATCCAACAGAAACCTGTCATTTCTTTCTTTATAACATTAACACTCACCCCTTCCTTTTCCGAACAGACTTTTTTTTTTTTTTTTTTTTTTTTTTTAAGTGCCTTCAGGTCAATGCTGACTCCTGGTGACCCACAAGCCCCCTGGGTTTATTTACCAGGCCTTTTCTTCTGAGGCAATGGAGGGTAAGATGACTTGCCCAAGGCCACAAAGTGCCAGTGGGAATCAAACCCAGATCTCCTGGGTTGTAGGCTGTTGCTCTAACCACTAGGCTACTCCTCCTCTTAAACACACTACTAAAACATTTATTCACTTTTTAGTCACCTCTCGCCTCGACTAATATACAACACTTCAGCATATTTCCATAACTGAAACATGAAAATATGACCACTCCACACAGATTGCGATGTTTACAAATAGCTATCTTACGGTTTACCTCAAAATCCTTTGATTTGTATATAGTTCTCTAAAGTTTAATTGTTAAAGTTAAGATGTAAATATGCCACGTGATGTTCTATGTAAAAACAGATATGTTACTCTGTTTCTTTATCTGTTCTATGTAAACCGCACCTGATCCTTGGAAGGTAGCGGTATATAAGCGACTGTTAAATAAATAAAATAAAATAAATAAATATTACTTTGAAAGTACTGTAGCTGCATGTATGTGCACCTTAGCCAAAAAAAAGGTGTGTGCATGTGTATATACCATCCAGGGTCATGAGGTTGGTGTGGCAACCTCTGATGTGCCGCAAGATGCAATTCTGATGGGGCATGTCCCCATCAGCCCATCACATCCAGCCTCTGGGTTTTTAAGACTGACCCCAGGAAACGTAACTTTCAGTGAGTCACAAATCTACAGCCCATGGCCCAGGCCATCAGAGGTTATGTACAATGTCATATTGAAGTGGTATGAAATGTATGTGTAGGATCACTATACCAATGGAAGGTGAACCTCTATCCCTCTCCCAACCCTCAGGCAGGGTGAGACAGGTTAGTGACATATACAGTACGTTACAAATGTATGCATCCCTGTTCTGTTGTGCCACTTTACAACCTTTGAAATCAAATGGGGTTCTGGGGGTTAGCATCATGTGATATACACTACATGCCTACCAGTCAGAAGGTGCAAAACATCCCTTATTGTGACACTAACAATATTTATGTATGTGCACACCAACGTCTGGGGATTGTAGGACCACCTGTTGCTGCAATTTCAGCTGCATGTCTCCTGGGGATATGTCCCCATTAGCCTACCACATGTAGCCATTGTGAGCACCAGCCATTCCCGGGGCCAAACTGACCAAGCACCCTCAGGTGTAATGTTGTGCCTTGGTATACAGCAATTGTCAGCTAATGCCACACATTATCTATTGGATTAAGTGCAGTGCTGTGACTATGCCACTCCAAGACATATACCTGTTAGCCCGTAAACAACCCCAGTGTAGCTATAGCAGTATGTGTAGGATCATGTGTAGGGGCCTGTCATTAACTGGAACCACATATAGGTTACATGGGACTGAGTATGTGACACACCACACCTAGGGAGAATGTAAGCATAGCAATATGTTTATTTTGTGCCAACTGTATGGACCAGACTGTACAAAGGGGTGACAAAGTGAGAGGGATGACGACCTCTGGTTGTGCCACTGTTCCCCATTGCAATCCGTGAATGTGCCATACAAGCTGTCTATAGCATGGTAACATATGCAACATAGCAGATGATGGCAGATATGGACTTGTCTGGTCCATCTAGTCTTCCCAGCAAGGTGGCAAATGTAGGTTTGCCTGATGATCTGTGCAAGTCAGCCCTACACGTCCTGCCTCAGGGCTGTACCCACTGCTCCGTGTAGGTCACCCCAACTTACACAGATAGAAGAGCCACCAAAATGGTAAAGGGGATGGAAGGATACCCCTATGAAGAGAGGCTAAAAAGGTTAGGGCTCTTTAACCAGGAAAAGAGATGGCTGAGGGGAGATATGATAGAGGTCTATAAATAGTATGTTTGATTACATGCTGTTGACAGACAGGGATGCACTGGGTTGCTCACATACCATTGTTGGTTCTTTCAATAAGTTACACCCACAACCTCCATTGGGAGGCCAGTCCAGTCATTCACTACCCCTTCCTTGAGAAGGAATTCCCAGACATGCCTGGGGTTTACACCCATGCAGCTACATGTCATATGCCACACTTTTACAGCTCCTATGTCCTGGGAGGGGGTTTGAATCCACATCAATATTCCTCTGGTGTTGGAACGTCTGAATCTTATCTCCCCTGTCCCTCCTCATCTCCGGAGTGTGCATATATGAGTCTGCAGAACTCCTCTCATAGGTCTTCAGATGCAGGCCCCAAATCAAGTGGCCGCCCGTCCTATGAACTGCCTCCAGCCTTTGCATGACCTTTGTGAGAGATGGCCTGTAAACATGAACACAGTATTCCAAGTGTTGCCTTACCAGTGAATTGTACAGTGCCATGGTGACCTTTCCCGTCCTGCTGGTAACAACTCCCTGTATGCAACCAAGCATGATACAGGCTCTTGCCATAGCTGTGTCACGCCGTTCTGTCAAATTCAGTTCCTCAACACCTATCTACATAAGGTATGTCCCCTGGTACTTGCACAACAACCTCCCACCCCTATCGCATACATTCCCCTTATGGTTCTGCCTCACAGTGCCTGATTGGCATCTCTACATTAAAGTGGAATTGCCATGCAGTACACATTCTACCAGCTTTTGCTTACCTCACCTCCTGGTACCCACACTTTCAGGAGGGTTCATTCTGTCTGACATCTATGTGTCCTATGCATGAGGACAGATGTGTCCATGCAGTCCTGAGCAATATCACTCACACATACAGGTCACAGGACTAGACTCTGGGGCACACCACAAATCACCACCCAGTCATCCAAGTGAGTTCCGTGTACCATTATAAGAATATAAGAACATAAGATATGCCATACTGGGTCACACCAAGGACCATCAAGCACAGTATCCTGTTTCCAACAGTAGCCAATGTAGGTCATAGGTACCTAGCAGTTTCCACAAAGGGCACAGGTTCCACAATGCTTTTATTGAGTCAAGCAGTGATATTCCAGGTCCCCTTTAATAATGTTTTATGGACATTTCCTCCAGGAACTTGTCCAAACTGTTTCTAAAACCAGCTACACTAACAGCTTTTACTACATCCTCTGGTAACAAATTCCAGAGTTTGACTATATACTGACTGAATTAATATATTCTCTTATTAGTCTTAAATGGATCACCCTGTAGCTTCATTGCTTGTCTCCTAGTCTCACTATATTGTGATGATGTAAACAATCAATCTATGTTTACCCCTTCACTCCATTCATTAATTATAGACCTCTATCATATCTCCCCTCAGCCGTCTCTTTTCCATGTTGAAGAGCCCTATCCTTTTTAGCATCTCTTCATAGGGGTAATCCCTCCATCCCCTTTACCATTTTGGTGGCTCTTTTCTGTACCATTTCTAATAATGCTACATCCTTTTTAAGATACGGTGACCAGAATTTCACACAATATACAAGGTGCGATACAGAGGCAGTGCAATATCCTTTGTGTTATGTTTCATTCCTTTCCTTAGGATACCTAACATTCTATTTGCTCTCTTGGTCACTGCTGCACACTGGGTGGAGGGTTCTAACATGCTATTCACAATGATACCTAAATCCTTTTCCTGGGTGGTGACGCCTTGCATTGTGTAACCATAGTTTGGGGTTTTCTTCCCTAGGTGCATAATTTTGCACTTGTCCACATCAAATATCTGCCATTTGGATGCCGTCTTCAAAGTTATCAGGATCCTCTGGCAATTTTCAACAATTCTCATGGCTTTTAACACCTTTAAATAGTTCTGTGACATCTACACATTTGATAACCTCACTCGTTATTCCCATTTCCTGGCCATTTGTGAATCTGTTAAAAAGCAGTGGATCCAGCACAGATTCAAGGGGTACTCTTCTATTCACCTCTCTCCAATGGGAATATTGCCCATTTAGCCCTACTCTCTGCTTTCTATCTTTTAACCAGTTCCTGATCCACAATAGTTCACTGCCTCCTAACCCAAGATGTGTTAGTTTGGCCAGAGATCTCTCATGAAGGACCTTGTCAAAGGCTTTCTGAATCCCCAGATACACTATACCAACACACTCACCTTTGTCTACCTGTTTATTCACACCTTCATAAAAACATTTAACAGATTAGTAAGATAAGATCTTCCTTGTCTAAAGTCATATTGCCTGTCTCCCATTAAGCCATGACTATCTACATGTTCAGTCATTTTGTTCTTTATGATGCCTTCTACCATCATTCCCGGTACTGATGTCAGGCTCTCCAGTGTGTAGTTTCCCGGATCACCCCTGGAACCCTTTTTGAACATTGGTGTTACATTGGCCATCCTCCAATCCTCAGGTATCACAGATGATTTTCATCTGAGTTCACAGATTACCAAAATCTCATATTTCAGTTCCATCAACAACCTTGGATGTATACTATCAGATCCAGGTGATTTGCTCCATTTATCAAATAGTTGTAATTCATCTTCCCCGTGTATTGATATTCCTTAAGTTCTTCCACAGTATCACCTTTTCATACCACATCAGTCATGGGTAACATCCCTACATCTTCCTCAGTAAAGACCAAAGCAAAGAAGTCATTCAGTCTCTCCACAATGGCTTTATCTCCTCTTAGTGCCCCTTTTACCTCTCTGTCATCTGTCAGTCCATCAATTTGTGATTCCATGTACATCATTATAAGCCCCCCATGAGGTATTGTAGCACAGGCCTGGCTGCTTTCTGGACAATACCACTGGGCCCACTCAGGGGTAGCAGAATGATCATGCAATCACAATGCAGGTTTGATGTGCACTAGCACCAGAGTAAAAATCCTGGGAGGAGGGCGAGCCTGACAAAGCACTGTACCGGCATCCCTGTCAGACCACCACAGAACTGGACTATGAGCAGATGACTGACTGCATGTGCAGATAGTGACTCACAACAGTGTAAGAACGCTGACCAAGTGTAGCCACAGGCTGGAAGTCACCACTTATGATCACCAGTTCTGTCCCCAAATGCACCAATATCTGCCAGATGTAGCTATCAGCCATATCATGTCTGGAATGCCAGCCTGTATCCACATGCATATGCTAGCAGTGCACACATGTACCCACATTTGGTGGTCTGTTCTGCCAGAATCACACACAGCACTGCGAAATACCACAAGCCATCCATCTAATTAATCCCATCACATGGAGAGCAGTACATGTCTGTTGTGCTATCACCATCTCTGGGTGTGCATTTTATGCATAACCACAACCAATGTTCCCGCTAACCTGCACTAGGTCCGCCGCCAACATTTCTGCTGACAGGGGGAGGTGCAGAGAGTCTAACACACACCGCAGCACCCTCACAATGTTCTTTAATCTCCGCCGGGTCCTCCGCCAGCACAGGAGCCAGTGGGGGGAGGGGAAGAGCATCGATCGCTCTGCACCTCCCCCCGCCGGCAGGAATGTTGGCGGCGGACCCAGCACAGGTTAGCGGGAACATTGGCTGTGGTTATACATCAAATGCATACCTCAGAGATGGTGATGGCACAACAGACATGTACTGTATGACATCACACCCATCCCAGGGTTAACATCACACTCACATCTGAATGACACTGGATCATGCATATAGAGGCCACATTTTGACAGCAGGTGCCTGGTAGCAGAGGTCTGTATCAATGTTGATGACCCCTGGTCTGTGGAAACACTAGCCACCCAACAGCCCCTGTCACATCCCTAGCTGTAATATAGGATGTCAGACAGGGACTGTGTGGGCCATGAGGACGTAGGGCCCACGTGTGCTTCATCTGCACCCACCCATGGACCCATCAGGCATGTGTGTGTTGGTCAACCTCTGCTGTATGCACATGCCTAACTGATGTGTCCCATGGGTGCCCTGTGTCCAGGCCAGCCCCCAATGCATGCATAACCCATGTGCACACACCCTTTTAACGAGCTCTAGGTCACTGCACTGTGCTGCTGGCACCATGTCCTATCTCGCTATGTAAGTGCATAATCCTGACCCATCCTATGCACCTTGCCTGGCCACCTCCCATCGTTGCTGGGATGTATACATGCTGACTGAAACAGAATATAGCTGTGGCCTCATACTGTATCCCCACACCACCCACCACAGTGTCCCCATCCCTCCTCATCTGTCAATATGCCAACATGCACACATCACTGCCTGACCCTCTGCAGTGAAACATACATCCAACTGTCATCCATGACCTGCCTGTCATGTCACACTGACACATTAAGCTGCCACACATAACATCATAAACACAGCACTAGGGTGCCTATCTGTACCCTGGCCACCCAGACAGGTGAAAATATGCTTCCACCCTCTCAGTGCTGTACACCACCTGTGGTCCAACAGTCACCCCAATAGTCTGCCTAGACCCCTGATGTGCCAGTCTCCTCTGCTGTCCCCAGCATGCTGATAGCACTCCTTGGCCAGGCCATCTCATAGTCCCCACAGACCTCAACAGAGGCTTCCAGACCTTACCTTATGATATATGGACACACACACACTGAAGGTCACACACACAGTCTCCCAGGACATACCATACACATGCATGTGGGAACCCCACAATGCTGGTGTGTGAACACTGTCTGGGCTCCCCGCCACTGTTCTGTGCAGGCACCACAAGGGACCCCTTGTGTCCCCGCTTTGGGGGGCTGACATCTAGAGTGGGAGGCCAGGTGGGCACCTAGCCACTAACACACCAGCAGGGCCACAGACCTCCATGCAGCTGCCAACACCAGCAGCTCCACTCTCGTCTGTCATATGCACACCCCATGGATGCATCTCGCTTGTGCAGTTTATATCCTGTCAGATCTGGGGGGACTGCATGTGTGTATGGCTCATCTGCTGTCTGGATGGTGGGCCACTATGTACCAGGCTTGCAGGCATTGTGGCTGTTGACAACTGCCCTATGAGCAATGAAAACATGGCTGATGCTCCATTCTGTTTCCATTCACAGAGCCACAGATGGAGAAGGTGGCCCCTCCACCAGGGTCCAGCAGCCAGTGGCAGTAGGGGAGCTGCTGGTACAGTCACCAACATGCCGGAGCAGGCCTGGAACCTCCCACAAGATGGAGGAGGAGGAGGAAGAGGGGGAGGTGGAAGAGGATGAGGGGGAGTGGGTGGTGGAATGAGAGGAGGTGGGGGAGGAGGAGGAAGAGGAGGAGTTGGGGGGAGGGGAGGGTGTGAGTCAGGATGAACCCCTGGAGGTGTGGGATGTGGAGGGGGATGGCATATAGGTCGAGTGGGGAGAGGAGGTGGTGGCTTCTGAGGGGCTGCATTCCCACACTCCCAGGGGGCCATCCTGCCCCACAGACCAGGATGTGGTCACATACGTGGGACCCAGGATTGCAGAGGGCTCTGCCACCTGCCCCATGGTCCTGAAGTAATGGCAGCATCAGATGCTGCACAGCCAGGGAGTGGTCGAACGCCTTGACTCAGACCCCATACACATGGGGCCTGGGGAGGGGCAACCGGGACCACATTCTGTCTGCCGCACTGGTTGCCATCACACTGGGCCAGCGGGCCCAAACACGGATCATGGTGGTAGATGCCGTGGTCAGGATGGCTCATGAGCTGCGGAGGCTAAGCGAGGTGGTAGAGGGCTCCACAGACCATGAGCCATCAGGCCATGGCAACCCCCAGTAGGGGTAGTGTTGATGGCGAACTGGGTGCACCCCAGCCCTCTGCATTCCTGTGTCCCTGGTGATGCCACAACCGCAGGGCACAGGGGTGTTGGTGGGGGGAAAGCCACTGCCACCAATGTCAGCACTGTGTGCCAAGCTGTATACAGCATTTCTTTTAACTGTTTATGCCCAAGGAGCAATCTCAATAGTGTATATATATTGTAAACACAGTGTTTGTACTTTTTTGGAGCTATGGACCGGTCATGTGTGTTTTTTAAGTCATCAACTTGCACAATAGTAAACACATAGCACTATTTCCCTGCGTTTTCAACAGACACACGTGTCACATACATGGTCCATCCCAAACAGCATGCACTGGGGGATGGGGATGGGTATGTGCAGTGCAGTATGCAACCTCCTGGGTCATCCCAGGTGGTGCATCCCTCACTGGCAGAGCAGGGGACCTGTTGGTTGCTATGCCTAGCACACTGGACCCACATGCCTGGGGACCAGGACATGCCTATGTGTGCAGTAGACAGGACAGTAGCAGAGCCATGACAGAGCTGTGGAATAAGGGAACATAGGGTGTCCCAGGGGTAGCTGCGGTTCAATGAGTGCAACCACTGCTGTGGTGAGGGGTGACACAGTGGGTACAGGTGTGCAGCACAGGGCCTGCAGCACCAATCCATGTATGGTCCTAGGGAAAGGGTAGGCCAGAAACATGTCAAACAGAATGCACAGGGCACAAATAGGGATCATAGTATATGGGCTGTGGATTCATACAGGAGCAGGTGAGTAGATATGCACATGTAAGGTGCAGTACCCATGCCACCGTGAGGAGGATCCACAGGTATATGGAGGGGATAACTGTGTTGTGACACGACAGCAACGGCCTGCATGTCCATGTCACGTACAATGGGGGGGGGGGAGCTATGGGACAGATATGTGAGGGACAGATGGGGATGCGTTGTTGCACACTGTGATAAGGAAGCTTATCATAGCTCAGGAAGGAGCTATAGAAAAGGTGAAGTGACTCTGAACAAGCAACCTGTCAGTTCTGGTAGAAATAAGAAAACAGAATTTTCCCATAAAAGACTACCAGTCCCAGAATGCACCAGGTTTCCAACAGCCATTAGAGGAGCTGAAGTGGGAAAACGTGTGTTCAATCAGGAGGGCTATGAGGTAATCTCTAAGCACTCATCTCAAAGGGCAGGGCCTGATTCAGCACAGCTGCACTGTGTTAGGGAGGAGCACTCATCTAAGCAGAATAAGAGTAGAGTTTATTCTACAGATGACCATCTTCATGATCACCTTGGATATTCAGAGAAGGATCATCAGTTTCATCTGAAGGATCATCAGAAGCAGAAGCCAAACCGGACGGACAGAGAGGGAAAGAGACCCTTTGGAAGAAGGAAGAGAAAAGCCTTTGAGAGGTCTAGAAGAGTCCAAAGCAGTACGTATACTGGGAGGTATTCCAAGGGCCAGCATACACCATTGGACTGGGGAAAGCCAGAGGAATGTTGCTGCAGAGCTAGGAATTACCAGAGGCTACCTGTGAGGGAGACGGCTGCACGTGGAAGGGACCCTAAGACCTATGCCAGAAGGTATGTGAAGAGAGATCCAGTGTCCAGGGATCTGGATTGGAAGGCTGGACATAAGAACTGGACTACATACTGGCCAGGCTATATAGAGAGGAACTCTAGCAGCAATGGAAGCTCAGGTATGAACACTGATCTATGCCCTAGCTATAACCTTGAAAGACAGCAGGGAAACAAGTATTCTCCTGAAAATGCTCCATTGAGAGATTCATCTGTGCCAATCCATGATATTGAACCCATGCTTGTTGAACAAGGGGGAATAATAGCAGATGAGGATCCTGTTTATATGGACTGCTCTCTATCTAAACTCCGTTGGTAACTTTCTGTTATAAAGTACAGCAACCATCACAAAGAAATACAAATTTGTTCTTTAATCTACTCAGAAAAGCTCCTGAAGCAGGATTTGACCCACACAGTGGAAGGCAAGCCAGCTAAGGGGTTTCAGCTGGTAACTGCTAGCAATTAAGCCTTACCTAAATGCTTGTGAGCTAGGAGAGAATCACTTCTGTATCTATGTGGGAAGTAATCAGAAGTTAACCTGAAAAGAACAGTTTGTTTCTTCCTTTGTGGCTTTTCATTTGTTGTTTTCCTGATTTTGACTTTGTTTTTTTCAAGTTAACACTGAAAGCAAGTAACCTAATTTATGTGCTACCAAGCATATCTGTGTTGGGAGAAATAACCCCATAAATAAATATCTTATTGGCTTTACCCAAGAGCACAACTAAATTATTGTCAGCAGCTGTGTCTGGTGTGAATGAACTACATTGTCCACAATACCTTGCAAATCATATAGAGATATGCACTTGCCAAGACTGTGAAGATTTTCACCCAGGCAGCCGTCTGACAACACCTGAGGGGAGACAACACATAAGGTATACCTAGGTGGGTACACACAAAGACCCACAAGCAGGTAGGGGCCTGTACACAGTCAGACATGTAATACTACTACAACTACTACTGCTGCTACTACTGAGCATGTGTGCGGCACTGTACAGACATGTGAGAAACTGACCCTGCTCTTCAGAGCTAACACTCTAGTAAAGATAGACAACACAGACGGCGTAGACATGGACAAAATATGGGGGACTGGTAAAGAAACCAGGAGAACAGGAGAGTCAGGAACCAAAAGCAACAGCAAAGACATGAGTGTTCAGACAGGATATGAAAGGGGTCAGAGAAAGGGCCTGGCATGCAGACACAGGTATTCTGTTACAGGCAAAAGGTGCAGAAAGATGAATGAGCAAAGTCAGGATCTAGCAACAGAAGAGAAGGGCACATATAGAGTCTACGTGACCAAAGGGCACAATTCCCAAGGAGGGGTGGGGGGAATGGAGATTTATGAGAAGAAAGGTAGTGAGGAAGTGCTGAGCAAATGCGAGTATAGGTCAGCAGGAAACCATCGAAATGGATGCGGAAACAGAAATGGAGCCACTAAAAGTGACCTGAAAAGAAGGGTGATATGGGCACGACAAAGTCTGTGGAAGAATTGTCGCACAGAGGAGGATTGTATTGATCGAAGGGGAGAGAGATGATACACAGGGAGACCAACAAGGAATAGGTTACACTAGTAAGGATGGGAGGTGAGTAAAGAGTGGATATGTTTCTTTGTGGTGTGTACACAAAGGAATGGCCATAACCTGTTAATATCAGAGCAAGAAATGCCAGATCCAAGCTTACAGATGGATGTTGTGGAGGAGTGAGAGGAGTCCAGGACAAGCCCAGGGCTGTGACTGAGGAAACAGCAAGGAGCAGCGAGTTATCCACAGAGACTGGGAAAAGTGGAAGGGGATAGGGGGTTCTAGAAGGATAGACACAGGGGCTCTGCCCTGGCCATGTTCATTTTCAATTGTGAGAGAGACATCCAAGCAGCAATGCCAGAAAGGCAGGCGGAGAGCCGGGTGTGGTTTGCTGAAGAGATCTAAAGTGTGGAGAGGTAGATCTGGGAGCCATTGGCAACAAGATGGTAGTGAAAGCCATGGGAAAGAATGAGCCCACCAAGGGAATGGGTATGGAGACAGAACAGGAGTAGACCTAGGACAGATCCCTGGAGTACACCAACCGAGAGTGGGATAGCAGCAGAGGATGAGCCACCAGAACTAATACTGAAAGAGCGGTGGGAGAGTTAGGGGGATAACCAGGTTGGCACAGAAACCCTAAAACCACATGAGGACATGGTATCAAGGAGGAGCTTGTGGTTAACAGTACCGAAAGTAGCAGTGAGGTCACGAGGGATGTGGACATAGATAAGGACCCTGGATGTTGCCAGGAACAGGTCACTGAGGACTCTGGCAAGAGTCACTTCAATAGAGTGTAAGGGACAAAAGACAGATCGTAAAGGGTCCGGGTGGGGGGGGGGGGGGTATGAGAGGCGTGGAGATCAAGGCAGCAGCAGTCAACTGCACGTTCATGTCATTTCAAAAACGGGGGAGGGAGAAGGGTCGATAATCAGAGGGGAAGTTAGGTTCAGGTGAGGGTATCCTGAGAAGAGGTGTACCTACAGCATGCTTGAAGGTTGCAGGGACAGTTGCAATGGTGAGCGATAGGTTGTGGATATGAGAAATGTGAGGGAGAACATTGGAGGTGATGTGGCCCTGGTGATGGGTGCAGATAGGATCAGAGGAGCAAGTGGTGACCCAGGAGGAGTAAAGAAAGTTTGCAGTATTCCCTTTGGAGATCACCGAAAAGGACAGGAAGTCGAGGGGGAAGGTTCGATGTGAAGAGGGAAGATGAAGTGAAGGTGGAGAGAGAGCTTAGTGGGGAATTGGAGGGTGATCCTCTGACCTTTGTCATGGAAATAGCCAGAGTTTGGCCAGAAAGGGAGGGTGGGGTCGGAGGCAGAGGCACTTTGATGAGAGAGTTGAGAGTAGTAAGGGGATGGTGAGGGTCAGAGGCAAGAGAGTTAGTCAGATGGACATAATAGTCCTGTTTGGCAGGAGCTATGGCTGACTAGACAAAGACATGTATGAACTGGATGTGTAGAATGTCTGAGGGGAGCGGGATCAGAGCCAGGCACGCTCAGCTGAACAGGCACAGGAACGCAGAGAGCGGGTAGTGGCTGAAAGCCAGGGTTGGGGTGCAGTCTACCTCACCAGACATGGCACGGGCGGAGCAAGGGCATCCAGGCCAGAGGGGAGTGCAGTGCCACAGAAAGCTACTGCCTTGCCAACAGACTTAGATGACACAGTGGATGAATGAGATGAGGCAACAGTGGAGGAGAAAACAAAAAGATCAATAACATGAAGATGTCTACATAGGTTGTTGGAGACAGTGCGAGGTTGAGGTGGCTGGTGATGAAGAGTCAGGCCTGGCAGGTGATGGTTGGATAAGGGTGGGACTGAGTTTCAGAGGTTTAAAGTTAGCCAACTGGTGAAACATGTCAGGTTAAGGCAATGGCCATGCTGGTGAGAGGGGGCAGCAGGAAACAGCTAGAGGTCAAATGAGGGGGTAAGGGAAGAGAGCATTAAGGCATTAGGTTCAGAGGGCCTATCAACATGAATGTTAACATCCCCGTGGATAAGAGTGAGGTAGAGGAATCCAGAAAGATGGATGGCCACAAATCAGTCAGTGGAAAAGTTAGAAATTAACTTGTCAGGAGGTGAGGAAATCACAGCTATCTGGGGAGGTAGGGGAGTGAAAAGGCAGATGGAGTGCACATAAAAAGCAGGAAGGGAGTGAGACTGAGGCAGCAGGAGGTGTTTTAATTGGCAGGATGGAGTAAGTTGATGGGCAACACCACCACCACAGCCAGTGGTAGAAGGCGTGTTGGGGAACTGATAGACACTATGACAGAGAGCAGTGACAGATGATGTATCCTCTGGGAGGACTACAGATGCTAGAAAGACACTATGGATAGCATTGAGGGAGCTGCACAGGTCCATGCATGCAACAGTCACACAGGACATTGGGTCACACATGGACCTACCTCCATACACGGTATATGTTTGGCCATATGGCCATCCATATCTACAGGATGTGTCAGTTGCTTGCACAGGACAGCATGTGTGCAGGATTAACAGGGCTGCATTGGCCAGATCAGTCACATGTTTATGCTTATCTTTGTTTTAATGTTTATTGGGGCTATTGCTATACTGCGCCAACATTACACCAAGGCGGTTTACAAAGAAAACTATACAATGGGGGGAATGGACAAAGACCAAGAAAGGAAATGTAATCCAATATCTGATAGGTGAGCAGCATAACAGGCTACAGGCAAAATGTAATGAGGAGGGAGAGACAGGTGACTATCACTATTAGGTACATCGGGAGCACCAGAGGCTGGGTGGTAAATCATGCGCCTGTTGGGAGTGGTGGGTTTTCAGGAGAATGTTGAAATTGGTGTGGGACGGTTCCTGAGGCAACTCAAGACGGAAGGAATTCCAAAGGGAAGGGGCATTGATAACAGGCTGACTTGTGGTTAGACTGAAGGTGAGCACAAGAGGGCAAGGGTAGTAGGAACTGATAAATATGAACCAGGTAGAGATTACAGGTGGGAACACAGAGCTGGCGATGATCTGCCAGGTACTCTGGAGAATCTGTGTATATGTGATGCTGGGAATGAGTGAGAATTTTATAGCAGATGAGGATGCCAGTGGAGGTGGATGTGAATTGGGCATAATAGATTCTCAGCAGGGTGCATACAGAGTAGTTACTCACCTGTAACAGGTGTTCTCCAGGAGCAGCAGGAATCAGTCATCACATATGGGTGACGTCGGCGTCGACGGATCCCCCATGCGGAGCATTTCCCCAGCTTTCAAAGAAAGCCTTTGGGAATGCAGGCACGCATGCGCGGCCCCCTTCCCGCCCAAAGGTGCCATCTTGCTCAGTCTGATGACATATTGAGAATGTCTTGATGAACTTGCACTATAAGATAAATTAAATTAATTCAAAGCCTGGTTCCACAAAAAATTGTTTTGTATACTTTTTTTATATTTTATATCGTTAAAAAAAGTGAGTAATGGTCTCAGACTTACAGCGGCAGTGTTTGAAGCTTGCAAAACAACTTGCCTTATTGCATCAACGACCATAAAATATTCACTATTTTGAAACAGTTGTGCTTTTATACGTTCATCTAATTGTTCTTCAATCTTTAACCTTATCTGAAAGCATGTTTTTGTATATTGACATTTTTTGCTTATATAGGGGATTCATACCAGCAGTTTCAGATAAGCAAAAAATTTCAACATACAAAAACATGCTTTCAGATAAGGTTAAAGATTGAAGAACAATTAGATGAACGTATAAAAGCACAACTGTTTCAAAATAGTGAATATTTTATGGTCGTTGATGCAATAAGGCAAGTTGTTTTGCAAGCTTCAAACACTGCCGCTGTAAGTCTGAGACCATTACTCACTTTTTTTAACGATATAAAATATAAAATATAAAAAAAAGTAAACAAAACAATTTTTTGTGGAACCAGGCTTTGAATTAATTTAATTTATCTTATAGTGCAAGTTCATCAAGACATTCTCAATATTTATAGAGGGTATTTATTGTTCATTTGCTAGTCATAACCCTCTGGCATTTGACCTAAGGTGCAGTCTGATGACATAGCTAAAAGACAGCACAAAAAGAACATGAACTATATACAACTGCAACTCCAAGGGGAGGAGGGAGGGTCGTGAGGACTGATTCCTGCTGCTCCTGGAGAACACCCGTTACAGGTGAGTAACTAGTCTTTCTCCAGGACCAAGCAGGAAGTCAGTCCTCACATATGGGCGACTCCCTAGCTTTGGGCTACCAGGAACCCAGGCTGAAAAATAGAGCTCCCTCTAGAGCCTCAGCAACAGTGAGAGAATCTTCTCTGAGACCACACCTGAACGGTAGCCCAACATCAGGGCCGGAGAGTAGGAGTTGCCTAAACCTCAAAGAGATTACGGAGTACCGCTTGCCTGAAAGCACTGTTCCTAAGGGACTTCCTCTCGAGGCAGTAGTGGTCCGCAAAAGTCTGGCTTGAAGAACAAGTAGCGGCCTGGCAGATGTCTGCCAACGGAAACAGAGCGGAAGTGAGCTACTGATGCGGCCTTCGCCCTGACTCGGTGGGCCGTGACTCGACCCTCCAGGGAGAGGCCAGCTGCCCTGTACGCCCAGGCGATACAGTCTGCCACCCAGATGGACAACGTACGCTTACTGACAGGCAACCCCAATTTATTAGGGTCAAAGGAGACGAAGAGCTGAGAAGCCCTTCTATGGCCCTGCGTACATTGTAGGTAAAAGGACAGCGCCCTTCTACAATCCAGGGTATGCAAGACAGTTTCGGCCCTACTGGCATGCGGCCTGGGAAAAGATGTCGGAAGTACCACCTCCTGGTTGAGGTGGAAGGAGGACACTATCTTTGGAAGGAACTTAGGATGAGTCTTCAGGACTACCCTGTTCTTATAAAACCTGGTATACGGTCTATCCGAGACCAGGGCCTGAAGCTCACTCACACGCCTAGCCGAGGTGACTGACACGAGAAACAACACTTTCCAGGAAAGGAAACGTAAGTGGTAGGTAGCCGTCGGCTCAAAAGGTGGGCGAGTCAGTTGCTGCAAGACCACATTGAGATCCCACTCAGTGGCCGGTGGACGAATAGGAGGCTTGAGCAGAAGCAGACCCCTGAGGAAGCGGGACACTAGAGGGTGACCCGAGAGGAATTGTCCATCCACTGACGAGTGGTGAGCAGAGAGGGCACTGAGGTGGACCCGGACAGAGTTGGACTGAAGTCCCAGGTTGGACAGGTGGAGCAGGTATTGCAGCACCACCGGGAGCGAGCAGGAGAAGGGATCCTCCTGCTGTTGAGAACACCAAGTGGAAAACCTACGCCACTTCAGAGCATAGGCCTTCCGAGTGGAATGCTTCCTGGAGGCCAACACCACCTCTTCAACTTCCTTTGGTAGGAGCAAGGGAGCAAGGACTACCCTTTCAGCAGCCAGGCCATCAAATTGAGGGATTTGAGGTTGGGATGCAAGAGGGACCCCTGATCCTGAGTCAGAAGGTCGGGTTTCAGCCCCAGAGCAAGTGGAGCATCCACTGCCAACTGCAGAAGAGGTAACCATGGCTGCCTGGGCCACCTGGGGGCTATCAGAATCACTGTGGCTCTGTCCTGCTGGATTTTGAATAGAGTCCGGGCCACCAGAGGTGTGGGAGGAAACACATACAGCAGGCCCTCTGACCAAGGGATCAGGAATGCATCTGCCGCTGCCCTCAGAGGATGCGGCTGTCTGGAACAGAACTTAGGATAGTCGCCTGTTCAACGGACTGGCAAAAAGATCCATGGTTGGAAGTCCCCACTTCAGAAAGATCTGTTGGACTACCCGAGGATCCAACTGCCACTCGTGAGGCTGCAGGAGTCTGCTTAGCCTGTCCGCCAGGTAGTTTTCCTGGCCAGGGAGGTAGACCGCCTTGAGGGTCATGTCCTGACTGATAGCCCAGGAGTAGAGAGCTTCCAGGCACAGGAGTCGGGATCCTGTGCCTCCCTGCTTGTTCACGTAGAACATAGTCACCTGGTTGTCCGTCCGAATTAGGACAGACTGGTGAGAGAGAACTGGAGAGAAAGTCCGTAAGGCTAGTCGAATGGCTCTCAATTCCAACAGGTTGATCTGCTGGGCGGCCTCCCACAGAGACCACAGGCCCTGGGTGCAGGTCCCCTGGCATTGGGCCCGCCAGCCCTGCAGGGAAACATCGGTTGTCAGTACCTGAGTGCGCAGGGAGGCCCGAAAGGGAACTCCCCCCGACCAGATTTGGGATATGCCTCCACCAGCGTAAGGAGTCCACCAAGAGTTTGGACACCTTTATCCTGTCTGACAACGTCCCTGTGGCCTGTACCCATTGTGCCCTGAGGCACCACTGAGCCGGCCTCATGTGCAGGCAGGCATTCGGGGTGACATGCACTGTGGAAGCCAGGTGACCTAAGAGTCGGAACAAAAGGCTCATCTAGTTCGAATAATACAGATGTAAATAGTTACCCAAGTTTCGATCCAAGTTCGTGTACCTGTTAATTGTAAACACAGATCAACCTGTTGAAATGTGTAAAAATATTCCATGTAAACCGCACTGATGGGAAATAGCGCGGTATATAAGAGAATGTAAATAAATAAATAAATAAGTGTCTGGCAGAGACCAGAGAGTTTGTCTGAAACTGGCCGGCCAACTTCATCAGCCTGTGAGCTCTGTCCACAGGTAAATAGGCCTTTGCATGGATGGTATCCAACCTTGCCCCTATGAACTCCACGTCCTGTGAGGGGACTAAAGTGGACTTTGGTAAGTTTATAATGAACCCCAGGTGCTGAAGCAGGGATATGGTTCGGAAGGTGGCTTGCCTGGCCTCTTGTGGAGACTGGCCCCTGATAAGCCAGTCGTCTAGGTTAGGGAAGACAAAGTTCCTGAGGTAGGCCGCAACCACCGCCAGGCATTTTGTAAAAACCCTGGGGGCGGAGGTGAGGCCAAAGGGAAGCATTCTGTACTGGAAGTGGTTCCCTCCCACCACAAATCTGAGGTATTGCCTGTGACTTGGATGGATGAGGATGTGAGTATAAGCATCCTTCAGGCATAAACCGCACTGATGCAGAATAGCACGGTATATAAGAGAATGTAAATAAATAATAAAATAAATAAATAAATAAGGAGCATAGCCAATCTCCCTGCTGGAGGTAGGGCAGTAAAATTCCAAGGGTAAGCATCTTGAACTTTTCCCTCTCCAGAAACATGTTCAGATTTCTTAGGTCTAGGATGGTTCTGAGGCCTCCTGTTCTCTTTGGTACCAGGAAGTACCTTGAGTAGAAGCCTTGCCCTTCCAGGTGGTGAGGCACTGGTTCCACCGCCTGGTCCTGCAGCAGACCTTTCAACTCCTGAAGGAGTAAGTTTCTGTGCAGAGGGGGTCTTGGAGGCTCCCCTGGAAAGTAGGAGGGGGGTATCTGGGTGAAGTGGAGCAGATAACCCCTCTCGATGATGCTTAACACCCAAGTATCCCCTGTGATGGCTGGCCACCTGTCTGCGTACAGGGTCAGCCGACCCCCTGTGCCCTGGAGAGGAGGAGAGGCTATGCTGGCATAGTCAAAAAAACCCTCCCTGCTGAGCAGGAGCCGGAGTAGGAGGCTTGGGAGCCTTCTGCCTATAGGGCCCATGACCCTGCCCCTTGGCCTGCTGGCCCTGTTAGGGAGCTGCAGAGGCCTGGTAGTAAGGGTAGGTTTTGTAGGCAGTGGTCTTCCTCGGGTAAAAGGTCTTTTTTTCCTGAGCCCTTCTTCTTCTAAGAAGGGGCAGAGGTTTTCCTGGACAGCCTTCTCCGGTTAAGAGTCTCGGTCTCGGGTTCTGCAGCCTTTTCAGGCATGGGCTTGCCAAAGAGGTTTTCACCTCGACAAGGGACATCGACCAACTTGTCCTGTACCCAAGGCTCGAGGTCTGAGGATTGTAGCCAGGCCTGGCGGCGTGCACCGATGCCAGCCCCTGCTACTCGGGCCGAAGCCTCGAATCCATCATAGGCTGCTCGAGAGATAAACTTTGAGCACTCTCGAATACCAGAAGACAAAGTCTTGAACCTCTGCAAAGGTTCCTCGGACAGACCAGCAGAGAACCCGGCAATCTCCTTTGCTAGGTCTCAAAGGTACATGCCCATGTACAGCTGGTAGGTCTGGACGTGGCAAGCAAGCATAAAGCCCTGGAAGCACTTTCTACCGAGGGCATCCAGGTTTCGGGCTTCCCTGCCGGGAGGCACCGAGGAGCGCATCTTCTGACTCTTCAGGCGATGCATGGCCGATTCCACAACCATGGAGTGGTGCGGTAGCTGTGCCTTTTGGAACCTTGGGCTCTTGCAGACTCGATAGATGGAATTGACCCGCTTGCTCAAAACCGGCATTGAGGCCGGCGCCTCCCACATGCGGAAGAGCAGCCATTCCAGAATCGGAGGAACTGGAACAGTAAAGGCCTCCTTTGGGGGAGAGTCATACTGCAGGGCCTCGAGCTCCTTGGCTCCTCCTCGGGATCCGCGGGGAAGGCCAAGGCCTTGGCATATCCCGTATGAAATCCGAGAACCGGGTATCCTCCGGGGGGGGGGGGGGGGACCTGGTCCGAGGCTCGGATCACGGGGGGTCCAAAGGGACGCACCGGGTCCGGAAGGTGTCCGGGGACTCCTCTTCCTCGGTTTCCCACACCGATTACTCCGAGGAGGAATCGAGCGGCTCCGAGTGGGCGGGCACTGACGCCATCCGCCCCAACGCCGAGGGTACCAGCGTCGACGACCTCGAGGGTGACCTTGGCCGAGGATCGACTTGAGTTCACATGGTCTCGAGGATCGGCTCGGCCTCCGGGGTCGACTTGGACATCGATGTCCTGGTGGTCAGGGCAAATGCGCCGGTGAGACCGGCGATCAGCACCCGCTGCTGCTCCATGAAGGCAGACAATCTGCTCTCCAAGGCTGTCAACCTGAGTCCAAGCTCAGGAGACCCAGCAGCCTCTGACTCGGGCCCCGACAGCGTTGGGCCCGACATCGGCTCCCCCGGAGGAGAGTCCACGAGGACTACAGTACTCATGTGACTCGGGGCCTCAGACTCTACACGAGGATGCTTTGCAGGCCTCTCCGACTCCGAAGACCCGGGACGGTCATCGGGGCTATGCGACCTGGCCCTCGAGGAGCCAGGGGCGTCCACGGATGCTGCCCTCGCAGGTTTCTTCTTCCTTCGGTGCTCCCTCGAGGGGGACTCCCTCTCAGAGGAGCCCCGACGATGCTCGGGGTCAGACTCCCGAGACGTCGAGACCTCTGACGAAGTCTGGACCCGTCCAGATGCAGAATCGGAGAAGATCCTCTCACGCTGGTGCTGACGGCTCCACAATGCCTTCGAAGACATTTTGCCACAGGGACTACAGACCTTAGGATCATGGTCAGGCCCTAGGCACCGGAGGCAGCAGTCATGTGTGTCGGTGTTTCTTGCATCGATCACACTTCTTAAAGCCACTGGCAGCCATTGGGGGAAAAAGGACCCCTGCAAGATCAAAAACTCGGGCTGCCAGGGAAAAGAAAAATTGGCGCGAACGTAGTCTCTAAGGACAAAAACCGAAAAAAGAGATCCGGGCTCGGCACTAGTGTACTGAGTCCAGGCGGGAAAGGGAACCGACGTCGAACCGAAGAAAAAACTGGACAACGCAGGAAAAAATCCTCTTTTTCCACAGGTGACAAGGACACACGTCCGTAGGGCTCCGCGGAAAAAAGAAGACTGAGCAAGATGGCACCTTTGGGCGGGAAGGGGACCGCACATGCGTGCCTACATTCCCAAAGACTTTCTTTGAAAGCTGGGGAAATGCTCCGCATGGGGGCTCCGTCGGCACCGACGTCACCCATATGTGAGGACTGACTTCCTGCTTGGTCTTGGAGAAGTGATGATCCTAGCAGCCATATTTTGTATCAGTTGGAGCCCATGCAATTGTGTCTGAGTTACAGAGGTCCAGATGTGACATTACTAAGGTAAAAAAGAGGGCAGTCGGTGTCTGGGATGTCCAGAAGAGTAAAATATATAACCTCAAGCTCAACTGTAATTTTACTCTCAAGTTCAAGACCAAATTGGGTTGTTCTGACACAAAAATGGATGGTCGTTTACCGTGGCATAAAGCATTCAGCTTCACAGAAGATTATATATTGAATTCATATTTGAGTAAAATATATAACCTCAAGCTCAACTGTAATTTTACTCTCAAGTTCAAGACCAAATTGGGTTGTTCTGACACAAAAATGGATGGTCGTTTACCGTGGCATAAAGCATTCAGCTTCACAGAAGATTATATATTGAATTCATATTTGAGTAAAATATATAACCTCAAGCTCAACTGTAATTTTACTCTCAAGTTCAAGACCAAATTGGGTTGTTCTGACACAAAAATGGATGGTCGTTTACCGTGGCATAAAGCATTCAGCTTCACAGAAGATTATATATTGAATTCATATTTGAGTAAAATATATAACCTCAACCACATTGAAACTGTGCTACTGCAGTCCTGAACAACAATACTCTTCACCACAGCAGCTGTGCACAGGTGAGGGGCGGCCTGGTAGGCTTCCCTTACAGCCATTCTGACATGCACAGCTCCCCTCAGGGGTAGATGCAGGAGGCCAGGACTGGGAATGGTCTCTTGGTGGGGGCTTCCAGGATAGGGGTTGTAGGTGGCAGGTTGTAGGTAGACCCTAGAGGTGTTGGGAACTGATGTTGGGGGAGGGCTAGATTGCAATGGGGTGGAGGGTGGGAACATGCAGAGGCAAGTATCACTTGGTTGGGGTGGGGTCAAGTCGGCCTCTATGATTGTCCGTGCATTTGGCGTGAAGGTGCAGACTGTGGATGGTAGGGTGACAACTGAGTGGCCAACACAGGGACTATAGGAAGCTGTGCAGTAAAGACCAATGGGGATGATAGTGTATATTGTAGCAGATATAGAGGCAGATGGCAGGAAAGTAGATGTGAGAGGACAGGACAATCAGACAGCAGACTATGGAGAGCTAGCAGAGGACATGCTGACACCAGATGAAGGTAACTTGCCCAGTCCCCATGACCGCTCACATTTCCCAAATGCAAAGTTTAAAGGATACCTGTTGTCTAAATGGTCTTTGGCTCCACTTTGCCTGGTTTGGTATATGCGATCCATTCACCTCTCGGCATTTGGTCTACTGCCAGAGTTACTTACTTAACATTGTTCTCACCCCTGTGTTGTTGTACATTTCAGAATTTGTTTTTGGGTAACCACTTTCATTGTTGTCTTTCAGTTTACACATTCTGATCCCTGCTTATTGGTTTGCTGATGGACTATGATTAGCATGTTTAACAGAGCAGAGGTGGGCTCGTCATGTTAATGTGAGAGTGGCACTTGTTCTCTTTCACCAGTAGGTGATGTGTTTTTGATTTCAGAGATGTGCAGCTTTAATATTAACAGAGATATGTTGTGCTAGGTAGGGATAAGTCCTCCATAACTGGTGTTACGGCATTTTGTGTATGGCAGGTTATTAATGTGTTTGACAAGGGCATGGATATTTGTGGTAGCATAATGACAGAAGATCACTGGTACGTCTGACATTAGTCTGAGATCCAGAGGCTACGGGACACATGCTCTCAAAAGCTGCTGTGTTTATATTTCAATATTGTATATGCTTGATGTTACAGCAACATAATTTGTGTGTGTGTGAGATGGGGAAGGGCAGGCTGCAATGGAGAGGTACTGGCATGTACATACAGACATTGTGTGTGCACATATGTTACTTGGTGAACCGTCTCATTTTCTTTCTGCAGGTGATGCTGGATATGGGTGTCGGGCCTGGTTGCTGACCCCTGTGCATTTTCCACGGTCACCTGCAGAGATGAGGTACAATGAAGCCCATGCCTCCACCCGCTCTGTCATTGAGCGCACCTTTGGCGTATTAAAGGGTCGCTTCAGGTGTCTGGCTAAGACTGACGGGCCCTTACAATACCGATCCATGACTGTGGCACAGATAATTCTGGCCTGTTGCATCCTGCACAACATTGCTCTTGGGCACTATATACCAGTCGACATTAATCTGGATCTGGAAGATGATCCTGTGTGCCCTTCTGTACGTGGCCGTGGAAACACACATGTGGGCACAGCAATCCGGCAACATCTGATTGAGCAGCTCTTCTCGTGTAAGTACTGTGTACATGAGGAGATGTATATGTGTTATCACCCTGCACCCACTCCCTAACCTTGAGGGTTAAGGAGGGATGGGCCTTGTGTAGTTGTGGGGGCCAATGAAAGTCGGGAACAAGACATTTATATTTACAAGGATTTTATTTTCCCCGCTCCTTGGTGGACAGGAACAGGTGAGAAGAATAACCAAATCAGGAACAATGCAAATTACAGGCTTTCAATACTGTGCTTCAGCCTAATCTTCACTGAGGAAGCACATTACACCATGTGTCTTCTCTGTGCTGTATTTACAAATACTCCGGTAAGAAATAATACTGTTTTTCTCTTGCAATCAGGTTACAGTCCAGCTTATTTCAGTGCTTCATAAGCTTCCCTTTCAGTTGCTCACACAGTATTCATTTCATAAGCTTTTCACATATCTTTGGTTAACATAACCAGAATAAAATATCAGGTATAATCATTCAAGCTTGGCTCTTGTCCGCTCTATCTATTAGACCAATCGAGCAGTCCATCGGCTGGTTAACATCAATCATGGGAACTGGAGCCGGTGTGGGAATTCATATTTCAGGATTACTTCCTGCTTGAATGCAAGTCTGTTCTGAAACAGCTCTTCTATTTAGAAATTGTTTGAATTCATTCAAGAGTAGTTCTGCCTGTCTTCTAGCAGGACTACTGGGAGAACCTTCTCCTTGCTTGGGCAAGTAATTATCTGCTTCTGGTGAACAAACAATGCTCTCCCTGTTTAGACACTCTGTGCCCGTGGTGGAGTTACCCCTCCCCCACTTATCTCTGTTAGTGAGTGTTGGAATCACACGTTCCTCTGCACGAGCTCTGCTCTTAAAGAATGCTTCAAAGGTAGGACCTTCTGTATCAGTGTAGCCTAATTCTCTTGTAAACAGTTTAGCTAAATTCCTCTCGTCAGCTTGCTTGTTAAAAGCAGGAACTGCTGGCTGAGAAAAGCTAGGCTTAGTTAGAGAGCTTTCAGGCTGTAACCAACGTCTCTCACATTGCCTGAAACTATCCTGTACTTTAAAATCAGGACTCCCTCTTTCTGGCTTATAAAACTTGTTAAAGGAATTAAGTGCAGCAGGTACCTTAAAATGAGGCTTGTCAGAAAATGCCTTGCCAGCGTGCCTTTCTCTCCAAGGGTAAATGCTGTCTCCCAACAACCTAGGCTTTACTCCTGGTTCTGAATCAGTTTCCCTTCTGTTGCAGCTGGGCAGTATTTCTGTAGCAGGGTCAAAGGGTTCTGCATTCAAGAGAGCTTCTTGCCTTCCCAATGCCTTTTGCCTTCTCTCTTGTGGATTCAAACCACCTTCACTTCTCATTCCATTTGTAGTGCTCACTTCTCCATTCCTTCTCATCACCGTCCTACTCCTTCTCCTTCTCATTTCACTGTCTTCCCTCTCTCTGCTTAACAAGGGGCCCCTGCTCTGGGAAGCCCGCCTCCTCCTAGGGCGTGCCCAATCCACAGCTCTGGTTCTCTCCTCCCCTGAGGTAAGCTGATTAGTTGCCTGTAGGTTATGCTGAGAATGGAAAACCCTGTCTTTTCTTGCAATACCTGAACCAACCAGAGGGTCAGTATCAGTTTCCATGGCTTCTCAAGTTGCCACTGCGTCACAGTGTATAAATGTGCATGCTATCCTGTGTACTTCAGGTCTACATCCTAACATATTTATTTAACAGGTTTTATATACCGCTTTATCATTTCAATCAAAGCGGTTTACATTGAAACTTAAACTTGATAATGTACATTAAACAGGGACATTGATAACTTGGATTTTTCCTCAGGCAATGGAAGGTTAAGTGACTTGCCCAAGGCCACAAGGAGTGCTAGTGGGAATCAAACCCTTGGTCTATGGGTTCCCAAGCCAGTATTCTTAACCATTAGGCTACTCCTCCACTCATGTGTGTCTGCTGGGTTTGTGACTATACAGAATCCATTTGGCAGGCTGTCACTCCTGCTGGTGTGGTGAGGTATCTAACTGGGGCAAGAGGATCTACATGCAGCCGACTGTGTTACAGCTCCATACACATGACACCAGGGATTTGGAACTGCTGCACCATACACAGTGGCATCAGAGGTATGCATTTTACATCACATACCTGCATATGTTACACAACAAAAATGTCTTCTGTGCTGATGCTGTTGTGTCAATTGCCCTGCATACACTGAGGGCACAGGACAACATTTGACATGGGTGATGTTCCCTTGTATTCCTAAATATATTGCTCTAAACTTATCTTGCATGCAATACATATATCCCATGTCTATGATTTACCATCTATATAGCCATCTTGATTTCAGCAGTTGTTAATTGGACACCATAGTGTTGCTAACATTCACAACTATGATGTTGATGTACACAGACGATAAGAGTGGGAGAGTTGAAGATTGTATTTATCTTTTTCTTACCATTGTTCAAAAAGCCAACATGAATGTAGCCTTGGATAGGCTCATGGCATTGCTTCTACTAACCTCATCTTTGTACCAGACAGGGGAAATGGTACCAGGTGCAGATGTGTTTTATATTGCAGTGTGTGTGGATTGTGAGTCACATTGTACAGATACACGGTGCAGGCATATGTTCAGCATTTGTTCCTGGTATGAGGTCTGACTGGCCCTTTACAGATCACCGCAGTAAGCACAGTTACTTACCTGTAACAGGTGATCTCAGGGAACAGCAGGAATTAGTCTTCACATGTGGGTACGTCGGCGCCGACGGAGCCCGCACGGGAATGCTCCCCAGCATCCAATCAGAAAGCCTTTGGGAGCATCCCTCGTGCCTGCGTGGTGACTTCCCGCCTTTCCCACTGCCTCTCCCCAGTTGAGTTTCATAGCTGAGACAGAAGGAGAGGAAGAGGAAAGGAAATAGATACAACTCCTAGGGGAGGTGGGAGGGTTGTGAAGACTAATTCCTGCTGTTCCCTGAGATCACCTGTTACAGGTAAGTAACTGTGCTATCTCCAGGAACAAGCAGGAATGAGTCTTCACATGTGGGGACTCCCTAGCTCAGGGTGCCAGGGGAGATCCCATAAAATGCGTATCCCTGGACAGGACGGCATTTTCCCAACCTGGATCCCCGGCATCCCCTGAGGGATGGGGGGGTAGGAGTTGAGAAGAGTTGCAGAGGAACAGCAAAAACTAAAGACTACAGGGGAGATGAGTCTTTAGAATGCATGTCAAGTATCATTAAAGTATTTAATGAGCTAGTACCATATAGAGCTTACCTACTGGATTGTAGGAAGTACAACTGTGATGGAAGGTACTGTAGACGCAGTAGCTGAATCTTCAAGGGAACTTCACAGCAGTGAGGATGAAGTTCCAAATCTGGAATGGGCAGGTGACCCAGGTGTCAACTAGTGCAGGAGAAGAACGGCAGGTCTTCAATGGAAAGCTTTCGTGAAAAAGCCGAGAACTCTTTTAGGTACAGAGTCATTAACACTGAGGACTAAAAGAAGAAGACTGACCGATCTGGAGATTAGCCCAGTCCGGAAGGGAAGAGAGGGTATGGAAAAAACCCCTTTTCCCAGGGGGAACAGAAGTGTACTCCGGAATACTGAAGATGTACACTGTCTATCCTAGCTGGTAAGAGATAGGAAGACATTGAAGTTTGATACCTCATAGATAAGGTGGTGTATAACAAAAATAGAAGCTGTTGACGTCACAGCAGTAATTGTGAGTATAACCGGTCCCAGTTACCGAGCCATATGATAATAGGCAAGCGGACTGTCTGGACCCCTTAAGAAAGTAAAAAACTGTAGCACCGACAGTTAGGGAGATAGTAGGTAAAACACGGGGTGCTATGAACATCTCCCAATATGCGCATACATATATATATATATGGAACTACATACATATCTATACGGATGTGAATATATATGTATAGGCTGACATATATATCTATATATAGAATGTAGATACATATATATATAGATATAGATGGGCATGGCTTATGCCCACCCAGGGTACAAAAACATGTATGCATGGGACACATACATACATGAAAACAATACGGAGAATCCATGCCTGCAACTGGGCTACAGAAGAAACATCCACATGGGGATGTGATGTGAAAAGATTCATCTAATAGTAGGGGGTGAAAATCACCTGAAGAGTATAGAGAATCTATTTCTGTGGTGCAGGAATGCAGATCAGTGGAATGAGCAGTATGGTTGCGTGAAGAACAGAGGACAATATCAGTCCAGTAAGAGCACGTCAGGAGTACTTTAGGCTCCTGATGTGTCCCAAGGACAAGAAAACGCATAGACCAAGATACCAGGATGACCCAGCCAAGGGACTCAGGGGTATCGGGTACAGTAAAAGAGTATGCGTTGTCCAAGTGGAGCAGAAAAACATAATGCCAAGCTGTAAGGAAAAAGGGGTAGATTCCTGCCAGATTGGGAGCTCCTTGGACGTTCACGCAGAAAAACTTGTCTGCTGTATCACAATGGGAGACAAGAGGGTATAATTATCCAGATAGCTATGGAATGACTATATAAGCTTCTTCTATTATATGGAAGACCCTCAGAACAAGTCCAATGCTCTATGGCAGGGGCCCATAGTGGGAAGCTCCTCTGATTGCAGAGAGCATTGTGCAGGAGATAAACTGACAGAAGTCAGACATGTTGCCACATCCTAGATAAGGATATGGCTAGGAGAAGATAACCCTCAGTGAGTGTCAGTACGCAAGATAGTTGAAAGTAGCTTGCAGAAGCATTAAAGTACTCACTGGAACTCCTGCACGCACAGCCACTGAACCAAAGAGCAGAGGGGATTCTCCTGTATGAAAAACAGGGAGAAGACAGACCAAGGGAGCGGAGGTATTCCGGCCCTGTCTGAGTTGTCGTCCAGAACATGCGTTAAAGGAGAACAGGAAGTCTACACTGGAAAGAGAGAGAGATGTTTCAGTATGGTACCAACTCAAGCAGGGAAAACCCTGGAAGAGAGGGGGTTGGAGGTGACGTACCATATGGTAAGTCAGCGGAAGGAAAAAATGTCCATGTGGGGACAGCAACTATCATGAGATAGTGGTGATCTCCCTTTATAGTAATGAGAAAGGGAGAATACCGTAACCCACGGACAAAAGTATCCTAACTACTTGGCATACTGAAAAGAAAAACCAGTGTAGAGTTGGAAGAATAAACTTCTGGTAAGAAGAAGTTAATTGTAGACTGCAGCATACAGGAGCCTATGGCTGCTGGTTATGAATAGCCTGGTGAGAGTCTGGAAGCTTCAGACCAGGATGAGATGTCCCTTGCTTGGGTACATCTGGAGGATGGGCAGGAGGAGGATGAAACTTTCTTTTCTTAGGGAAAGAAGGTTTGGTAGGACATGTCCTACATCCTGGGGAAAAAGAAGGCTTAGGACGGTTTCCAGAACTAGGAAAGTCAGTGGAGCACTGAACAACCTGACGTAAAGCCTCGCTATTGAAAAGATGTTCTCCAGTACACGGAGAATTACCCAGTGTATGTTGTGCCCATCTGCTCAAGTCTGAAGCCTGCAGCCAGGCTGTACGACGTGCTCCAATGGCAATAGCAGAGGACCTGCTAACAGACTCAAAAGAGTCTAGAGAAGCACGAGAAAGAAACCAAGAGATATTCCTGCTATGATTAAGAAGCAAGGAATAGTCAGAGGCCTTAGGTTCTGACAAAAAAGGAGACAAAAGAGATAATTTCTCTGTGACCTCCTGAAGTGTTAGACTCATATAAAAAATATATGAAATAATTCTAGAAGTCAACATGGAAGCTTGGAAGGTCTGACGCCCAAAGGCATCCAGTGCTTTAGATGCACGACCTGGAGGATAAGAAGAATGCTTCTTCTTGCTTCTGACCCTCCTCATTGCTGATTCCACTACAATGGAATGATGCGGAAGTTGGTTCTTCTGAAACCCCGGAGAGGGGGGCACCTGATACAGAACATGCATGGCTGTAGAAGGCGCAGGAACCTGTAAAGGTGACTGCCAAATCCCCAGAAGAAGGTCCTGCAAAGAAGGATGTAAAGGAAGCATTATGGTTGCTTTTTCTGCAGGACCTTGGTTAAGAGTAGGACCAGGAATAGGAATGGCAAGAAGGGCTGCCATGTCAAGGAGAAATTTCTGAAAAGAAGGATCTCCCAGAGGAACTATTCCTGGGTAGGCTGAGGTTGAATGAGCAGCTTGAACACCAGAAGACCTACAGGACTGGTGCACAAAAGGAATCCTGCTAGACGGAGGATGATACCGACAGTTTCGATTCGAGGCAGTTAGTACTGCATCGTCGGTTCCCGGTATCGATTCCAAGCTAGGCATAGAAAGGATCGATGGCACCGATGGAACTGCAGGAATTGACATCGACACCGGCATCGGGGACGGCAATGCCCTCGGAGCAGGCAGCGGAGGTTGCCGAAGCGGTACCGAGGCAACCAGAGAGCTTTGGTGATTATCCTCGGTACTGCGAAGCCGGAAGGGACAGGGATCGGTTCTGAAACATGTCGGAACCAAGTCATCTAGACTGGATATCGATTCTAGACTGGGCATCGAACCGGGTGAGGTTATCGATGCCCGTCTAGAGGGCACCGACGTCGGTGGTGTCAGCGATGCCGATCCCTGAAAGTCAATCGGAATCGCATCGATCGGTGCCGAAGGCACCGAGGACGTCCGAAGACGACGCTCAGTGAAGAGAGGAACACTCGACACCGGCGCCGATGTCGGGGTATAGGTACCGCTCGAAGCCGGTACCCCCTCCGAGCATGGCACAGAAAGAGGAAAAGCCATCTGGGGCGTATCGATCGGCCCCGAGGCCCAGGATACCCGACGATGAGCCCCGGTGGAGAGTGGAACACTCAACACCGACGCCGGGGCATCGGCGCCGCTCGAAGCCGGAACCAACCCCGCGGCTGGTGGGGACAGAGGAAAGCCAGTCTGGGTCCTCGATCGAAGGCACCGAGGACCCCAGATGATGATCCCTAGTGACGAGCGGAGTACTCGACGCCGGCGTCGATGCCGGGGAATCGGCACCGCCCGAAGCCGGCACCAACCCCACGCATGGCCGGGGTGCAGGAAAGCCAGTCTGGGTCGGATCGATCGGCCCCGAGGGTACCGAGGACACCAGATGACGATCCCTGGTGAAGAGCGGAGCACTCAACACCGGTGCCGACGCCGGGGAATCGTTACCGCTCGAAGCCGGTACCAACCACGCGCATGGCTGGGATGCAGGAAAGCCAGTCTGGGTCGAATCGATCGGCCCCGAAGGCACCGAGGACACCAGTTGATGATCCTTGGCGAAGAGTGGAGCACTCGACGCCCGTGCCGATGCCGGGGGATCGGCACCGCTCGAAGCGGATACCACCCCCGAGCATGGCTCAGGTATGTTCTGTGAGGAGTGAACCCCAGGAACAACCTGAAATCCCGTGAATGCTTTGGAGCCCGAAGACTCCCGCCGGGGTTTTATTGCCAAAGGGGTCTTGAGGGGAAGGCCGGAGCCGTCATCATGCTGGGCATGAGACTTACCCCTCAAGAATTGGCGAGTCTTAACAGACTGTTGGTGGGTTACCTGATCCTGGAGAGCAGAATAAATCGATGTCCTCACCTCAGGAGGAAAAACGGCATCGAGGGATACCCGAAAAAGAGAAGGTCTTCTCCCAATACTAAAGCCCGATGGACCGGGGGAAAAAGGGTCAGGACCCAAACAGGATAGACACCAGGCAGTGGAGTCTAAAAAGAAAACTAAGTTTCCACAGTGGAGGCACTTCTTAGGGGAAGAAGGCTCCATGCTGGAAAGGCCTGATAGGCCTCAGAAGGGACTTGAGGAGAAAAAATACCTCGAAGTGGTTAAAAGAAAAGAACAAGGCACCAGCGGTGCCGGTATCGGCAGGAAAACGGCCGCGACCACAAGAAATAAGGATTTAAGAGAAAAAAGTTTCTGCGATGACAGGAGGTATGTCCTGCCAGCTCCGCGGAAAAACGAAAACTGGGGAGAGGCAGTGGGAAAGGCGGGAAGTCACCGCGCAGGCGCGAGGGATGCTCCCAAAGGCTTTCTGATTGGATGCTGGGGAGTGTGTTCTGTGTGGAAAATTTTGTACATTTTGTCTGATGGCAAATCGGAATGCTTCAGCATTCACATTTGCCACATAACAGGATAATTTTGACAACAGGCAATGATGTTTTAACATGCACACAGACTAATGTCACACTTTCCAAACACCACCTCTGGGTCTGGAATGACAGCCTGGCCACAATGACATCTGCAGGCAGTCCCTGTCCACCACATGCACCACACAACAGATGTCCTCCACATTGGATCATGTTTGACTAACATCAAACATCTTGTATACGATTTGCTTGTTTGGTACTTAAGAGTTCATTGAAAGGTCATTGTCCAGCAGCAGTGATAGACATGATAGGGACCTATGACACACCTGTAACACATGGCCATGGGCATGCCTATGTGCCTGTGCAGATGAGAACATACTCTGTTACTGATCGGTTTGAATGTCCTACACTTTCAATGGCAGCTGTGTTATGGGAATTTAATGGTTGAATGTTAGACATTTCCTACTTGACATTAAACTTGCAGGCACAGGGATGGCACCTCATGATGTGTGATGAATGGCATACCTACCTTTCTATTACTTTTTCCACAGAGCATGGCCCACCCACAGCTGAAGGGAGCAACAGAGCATCTGCGGTCACCATCTCCCGCATGTTGGAGGAGACAGCAACAACATGAGATGATCCCTGAGAAGGGGTGGCATACAGTCATGGAACTTAAGTTGAGGAGTACATGCCAATGCTGGACACTGATATCCAAGTGGCGGATCAGTGCATGCAGAGGGTACACACTGGCCTGGTGATACTCCTTGGCACACCCAAGTTGTCACATTCCCTTACTATGGATTCTCGCATCATCAGCAAATCTCACACCTCAATGTAGACACCCATGGCTGCAGAAAACGACTTTGAGAGAGCTGTGATGCTCCACACACCATTGGAACTGGGGAGCTGGACTAGTGGCAGCTAACAGTCCAGCAGCACCAACACTGTCAACTGGGGTCTGCCACTCCTGACTGTCATTTACATTTTGCTTGTTTTACCATATCACTGCCATGGCTCTATGGATGACATCAAATGTTTTGGCCCAAAAGAGGATCAAGCTGGATGTGTAGCAGAAGAGGGACATTGTACAGGTGGTGTGTTCTTTCCTTGTTACTCTTGGACTGGCCAATTTGGCCGTAACAAGCAGTTGCACATCCTCACAAGGTGGACCACAGCAACATGTGTCATCTCTGTTTGGCCATATCCAGGAGTGATACTCTGCATATAGAGTGTCACTGTGCCATTAGGTGAATTATTTTTATTTATTTTATTTATTTATTTAAAACTTTCTTATATACCGCCTTTTCCAGCGATCAAAGGCGGTTTACATATAACAAGTGTAACCAGAACAGGTTTTACATGGAACAGATTTTAAATTATTTACAAACAACTTTTAAATCAACAATTTTTCTGAGTAACTATATTATTAATTGTAAACAACTATATACAGGAGTAGTAGAGTAGGTAGCATTGGTAGACATTTGTTGAATTTAATCATCAGTAGGGTTTCATTTAGACTTTTCTGATGTGTTTATGGTGTAAACGTCTGCATTTAAATATACATTTGTAAAAAAGTTTGATGTTTTGTTTTGTTCTGCTTTAATACCCACTAAGTTAAATTTTATTGTTCAATGTAAATAGCTAGTTTCTATTGTTCTATGTAAAGAATGTATACAAATGTGTACAAGACTGTTAACTTGTTATATGTAAACCGCCCTTGATCTCTGGAAGGGGCGGTATAAAAGAAATAGTTAAATAAATAAAATAAATAAATAAATTTAAGGTGGGTTTGAGAGGTATATTGTGTTTGTGAAGTGTTCTGTGAATAAGTGGGTTTTAAGTTCTCTCCTGAAGAGATGGAGGTCTTTTATCATTCTAAGATTTAAAGGTAGTTTGTTCCAGAGGGCGGGGGCAGCATATGAGAAGGCTCTAGAGCTCGTAGGTTTTTTTGTTTTACGGATAGTATTTTGTATGCCTAATGAGTATGTTGCGTTTTGTCTTCTAGTTCTGTGTTCTGGTGGGGCTTGCAAGAAGGTGGTTAGATGTGATGGTGAGATGTCATTGATGAGTTTAAATGTGGTTATGATTATTTTGTATGTTATTCTGCTATTTATGGGGAGCCAGTGCAGTTCAAATAGGATGGGAGTTATGTGGTCTGTCAGGCGAGCTTTTGTCGTTACGCGAGCGCAGATATTTTGGGCTCTTTGGAGGAGGTTAGTGTTTGCTAGTGGTAGACCGTTTAGGAGACTATTACAATAGTCAAAGTGAGGAGTGATGAGTGTACTGATGACCGATCTGAAATCATGGGAGTCTAGGAGTGGTCTTAGGTGTTGTATGGTTTTTAGCTTGAAGAATATTGTCTTAACTGTTTGCTTTATGTGAGGGATCATACTGAGGGTATGGTCTAGTATTATTCCTAGGTATTTCACCTCTTTCTTGATTGGGATTGTTGTGTTGTTTATTGTGATGGTTTCAGGGAAGGTGTGTTTGGTTTTCTTGCGACAAACATTGCTTCCGTTTTTTTCAAATTGATTTTGAGGTGGTTATTCTCAAGCCAGGAGTCTGTTTCTTTGATACAATCAGACATATTCTGGTATGTGGGGTTGTTTGTGTTAATTGGGAGGGTGAGCATGATGTCGTCAGCGTAAATATAATGGTTAACTTTGTATTTTTTGAATATATTTGTGATCGGTTGGAGGTAAATGTTGAAAAGGAGGGCTGAGAGAGCGGAGCCTTGAGGTATGCCTTGGCCTTGTGTGAAGGGTTCTGATGTGTTTTGGCCTAGTTGAATGTGTATTACTCGGTGGGTTATATATGAGATGAACCACTGGAGGATTGTCCCGCTGATTCCCAGATCTTGGAGTCTGTTAATTAATGTATTGTGGTTGACACTATCAAAAGCGGCTGATATATCTATGAAAATGAGGAGGAATCCTTGATTGTTATCATCTGTGCCTTTAATGAGGTTGTCCAACAATGTTATTAGTAGGGTTTCTACCCCGTGAGATGGGCGGAATCCAAATTGGTGGGAGTCAAGGGGGGCATGAGAGTCAATATGGTCTTGGAGATGGAGTTGTATGATTTTTTCAATTATTTTAGCTACGAATGGTATGCTGGCTATGGGCCTATATGAGTTTGGGTCCTTTGGGTCTAATTTGTTGTTTTTTAAGATGGGTCGTATGGAGGTGAGTTTTAGAGGATCTGGCATTAAGCCTTGAGCTAGGGATTGATTCACTATCGGTTGGATATGTACAGCGAGTTCAGTTTTTGAGGCTTTTATCCATGAAACTGGGCATGGGTCAAGGGGGGAAGTTGTAGTGTTGATCATTGTTATGACATTGAGGAGGTGCCTTTGGTCGATTTCGTGAAAGGTTGTCCATTTATTTGGTTGTTTTGGGTCTGGGTGCAGTGTTATAGTTTGGATGTTAGTTCTGTTTTTTAGCTTTTCAGCAAAGTGTGTGGCTAAGGTTTGTATATTTATGTCTAGGTGATCTGGTTCTGGTGTTTGGGTTTTGGTAAGGGATTTTACGATATTAAATAGTTCTCTTGGGCGGTTGATCGCCATATTTATCACTTTAGAGTGGTAATCTTTTTTAGATTCGTTGATTGCGTCTTTGTATATATTGAGTAGTGAGAGGTATTGGGCTTTGTTGTCATCAGATTTTACTCTTCTCCATATTTTCTCTTGTTTTCTCAGTTGTTTTTTTAGAGTAGAGAGGTTTTTAGTATTACAGTATGTATTAGAGTATTACAGTATTAGAGTATTACAGTATTAGAGTAGAGTAGTAGTAGAGTAGAGTATTAGAGTATTACAGTATTAGAGTAGAGAGGTTTTTAGAATTACAGTATGTATATGCATGTGCATGAATATGTTGTGACACAGTGACATCTGATGTGCATTTTGTGATGTTTACTGTACCATAGTTTTCATGTTTTGTCACTTCACAGAACATATTGACCTGTTTCCTAAAAAAGAAGTGTAATTATTGATTTGTTTACAGCTTACACAGTCGCATGTGTGCTCCATCCTATGTCTCTCATGACAATGTGCCACACACATGGCAAGGGTCATTTTCTGATGTGCCTATCTGTATTTTCACATATAGCTTGGATTGTGCATTGCATATACATTCTCATACTTATACACCTCATGGACATAGGGCCTACTGTGTCACCCCAGAGTTGTTGCAGTCTGCTGACTCTGCACCTGTGAGAGATATGCTTTTTTGTTACTGTGCTATCATCATGTGCTTCTCATAACTATCTCCATCTCATCATTGTAAATTGTCTCCCAGATTTAGGAGGGCATTTATACAGGAAACTGTCCCAGTTACCGTTTAAATGGCTTCTTGGTGATTTTTGCACAGCACCTTCTCAGTTGCTGGCTCTCTACAATGCTGTGTACCTCTCTAACACACCCATATGCTATGTGATTGCCATCAGGATGTGTTAGGGGCGTTTTGAGGTAGGGCATAGGCAGATTAACATGGTTGGCCGTTTTTTTATGCAATACACATAGCCATCTGTGCATGGCATCTTGGCACTAATTTTCCCGAGCTATCTTTTTGGCTTTAGGTCTGGGTGGTTAGCCAGTTAATCTTGGCCTACACCTGGCTAGCTCCTGCTCCCTCTCATTTGTGTGTGCAGACCCTGATTTTCAGGGGTGGCCCACATATGACTAGAGCATTCGCATCAGTGTTAGACAGTTGGTGGTCATGCAATAGAAACATAGAAACATAACGACAGAAAAAGACCACATGGCCTATTCTAGTCTGTCCTTCCATATCAACAACTACAACAGTCCCCTTTTTTCCTTTAGAGATCCTCTGTGTTTGTCCCATGCTTTTTTGAATTCAGATACTGTCCTCATCTCTACCACCTCCACTGGGAGACTATTCCACAGATCCACCACTCTTTCTGTAAATAAACATTTCCGCATATCATTCCTGAATCTATCCCCTTTCACCGTCATCCCATGTCCTCTCGTAGCAGAGCTTGCTTTCAATTGAAAGAGGCTCTCCTCCTGTGCATTTATCCCATGGAGGTATTTAAACATCTCAATCATATCACCTCTATCCTGCCTTTCCTCTAAGGTGTATATATTAAGATCCTTAAGTCTGTCCTCATATGCTTTATAATGAAGACCACTAACCATTTTAGTAGCCACCATCTATACTGACTCTAGCCTGTTTATATCCTTTTGACGGTGCCGTCTCCAGAATTGCACACAATACTTCAAATGAAGTTGCACCAAAGACTTATACAGAGGCACTATTGCCTCCTTTCTTCTGTTGGCCATTCCTCTCCCTATGTACCGAAGCATCCTTCTAGTGTTTGCTGTTGCCTTTTCTACCTGTTTAACTACTTTAAGATCATCAGACACAATCACGCCAAGGTCCCGCTCTTCTTTAGTGGACAAAAGTACTTCACCCCTAATACTATATTGCTCCCTTGGATTGCTGCAGTCCAAATGCATGACCTTGCATTTTTTAACATTAAATCTCTAGACCATTATTCAAGCTAAGCTAGATCCCTCCTCATGTTATCTACCCCTTCCTGGGTGTCTACCCTATGGCAGATTTTGGTATCATCTGCAAAGAAACAAACCTTACCAGACAGGAAAAAAAAATCAACAAAAATAAGTAATAGCATATCAATACCAATTACAATTTCAATCACAAATTGGGGACCAAGAAAACGAAATAATTATTCAAAAAGAAAACCAAAGTAAAAAGACAGCAAGATGACCCATAACAGCCAGTGCGTAGAAATTCTGGAGACTCAGGGAGGACCCTTCCCTTCCCCTCTCATAAAACCACAAAAGCTAATAGCTGTTTCAGTTCAACAAAGAAATACATTTTTATCATCTATATTTACATAGCGCAAACAAGGAAAATTTAAGATCCAAGATACACCCAAAGCAAGGACCCTTGGCCGAAAGGGCAAAAATTCCTAGTACCTACTTACAGTAAGTAGCCTTCAAGACATCAGGAAAAAACAAACAAAAGAGGCTAAAAACTGCTCATTCATATGTCTAAAGACGCAAAACAGAGTTCTTGTCCTGTTCAAAAGCAAAAATCGCCTGCAAAGTGGATCGGTGGATCAAGCAGTCACCACCTCCAAAAAGCTTCCCAAAAACTCTGTCAAGTACAACTGATCTTGTTGCTCCTTAAGCACACCAGTGGCCCCTGCTCCACTCTGTAATTAAAGATGGTAAGCACGAGTGATAGGTAGCAAATATCAGTGGCCGTCCTCAAAATTTCAACTAAGTATTTTTTTTTCACCTTCTCAACTGGGCTAGTCAAAGAAGAGGTAAGTTCAGTAATCTCAAACTGTTCTTGTGATTCTGGTTTTCCAGATATGCCGACTCCCTCCATAACACTTAGCTGTCTTTATTTCAAGCATCCCTTACTTCTCCCAATCCTTCAACTTTATGTTCCAACTGTCCACTTACTGTGTTGAGAATCGCTTCCTTATGAACACCCACCAGAGAATCAACTTTACCACCAAGCTTTTTGATGTTTGAGTTCAGAGACACATTTAGGGCCCTGATTGAGTCCCATAGAACATTTAATGTTATCGGTGTACTTTTACCTCCTTCTTCAGCAGTCAAAATGCCCCTTCAGGAAAGATATTGCAGCAGCATACCTCTCGCCTCCAAACTTTGTACCATGTTCCCCAGGTGAGAATCTTGCCAGAAATGGTCCCATCATCCCCTCACGATACGTGTTACCACGCTCACACTTGAAGTGCCCCGACCTCCAGCTGAACTGTTTCTGGGCTACGGAGGTAGTGCTCACTCTTTGGGGCTTAGATAAACCCCTTCTGTGTTCTGTTCCAAACCAGAAACACTGGAGCAGTCCGAAATCAAGGGACATTCCTGTCCGAGGTGAACTCCAACTTGATCCAGGGTAAACTGGCTCTTACTTTCTAAATTCACCAACCCAGATGGGTAGGTCGCGTTCTTGCCCTTTTTGACATAGCTTGAATTAAAGGGAAGAGCTGCTTCAAGAGACAAAGAGAAGCTCACCACTTGCTGTCCCTGAGATCTGCCATTTTGACCACCATCTTTGTGCCAGGAAAATCTCTTTCAATTGAAAGAAAGCACTTCAATGAGTGGACATAAGGATTGCTCTTCTGAAGCAATCCGAGGAACACTTCTTTACAGAAAGACCTGTGAAGGTGGTAGAGACAAGGATTATCTGAATTCAAGAAAGTATGGAACAATCACAAAAGATCTTTAAGGAAGGAATGTATTTTGTGATGTAATAAAAAAAACCCAACAACTTGTAGCTGTCTGTTGGATATGGGCAGAGAAAGGGATATAGGAGTCAAAGATGACCCCAAAGGTTACATGCAAAGGAGATGGGGGGATAGCAGTATCATCCACAGAAAGAGAAATAAAGAAGTGGGGAAGTAGGTTTAGGGGTAAAATTGAGAAGCTCCATCCTGGCCATGTTTAGTTTCAGACTATGGTTGGATATTCAGGCAACAATGTCAGACAAGCAAGTTGAGATTTGGGCTTAGATTCCTGAAGAGACTCCTGGAAAAAGGTGTATCGGAGTCATCAGTGTCAAGATGGTATTGAAAACAATGAGAGGAGATCAAGGCAATAGGAGACTGAGTACAGAGAAAGAAGAGAAGAGGTCCCAAGAGATATACAAACTGAAAATGGGATAGCATCAGAGGTGGATTCACCAGAGCATACACTAAAAGTGCAATTGGAGAGACGAGATAAGAAAGCCTACAAATGAGCCTGAGGAAGACCAGCATTAACATTTTCAAGGGTCCAGATTGCAATATTTTTCTCAGATATCTCTCTTTATTTATTTTATTTATCATATTTCTATACCACACTCTTTAAAATCAGCGCGGTTTACATTTAACAACCAATTGCACAAAGCAGCGGAGCATGCGGTGTACATTACATATAACAGGTTTTACAACTTGGGTTAAACAGGGGTAACTATATACACTATGTACAACTAATCTGTTCTACTTTTACGGAGCACATGAACACTCACTGAAACTATTCACGTATTTATATACAGGTTTTGGTAGTCGTGTTCAGAGTGTGGGTATGTTGTCATGCCCTGGGTGTATTGGTGGTGTCCCTTGGTGTTGGTGGGGGGTAAGCTTGGTTGTGTTGTTCCATTGGGCAGGGAGTAATTCAGGAGGAACAAATGGTGCTTCAGCGCCTTCCAAAATTGGGTGAGGTCGGGTATTGCTCGGATGGAGGTAGGGAGGGCATTCCAGAGCGTAAGTGCATAGAATCTGAATGCACTGTTCCTTGCTGCCTGGGAGCATTTAGTTATTTCTCTAGGTATTACAAGGGTGTTTATAGCAAATGATCTTCTGGCCCTGTTTGCAGGTACGGGGAGGATAAGGTCTGTTAGAGAGGAGGAGGATAGGTTGTTGATGGCTTTGAAAGTCATTAGTAAGACTTTGAAAGTGAGTCTACAGTGGATCGGCAACCAGTGGAGGTGTTTCAAGACCGGGGTGATGTGGTCCCTTCTGGAGGCTCCATGAAGGACTCGGGCGGCTGTGTTCATGGCCAGCTGGAGGAGGTTTAGGGTGTTCTTGGGGAGTCCCTGTAGGATGGCATTGGCATAATCAAAGTGCGGGGTTACCAGTGCTTGAAAGATTGTCCGGAAATCATCGGGTTCCAATAAGGGGTCGCAGGTGGCGGATGGTTCATATCTTATTATAGATTGCGCTGACTGTATTGCTTATGTGTGCCCTCATGTCCAGATGTTGGTTGAGGGTGATCCCCAGGTAGCAGATGGTAGGCTTGGTCAAGGGCTCCACATCTCTTACTCTTATTGATGTTGGGGGGATGAAGGAGTGGTTCTTTGTGATGAAGAGGACATCGGTTTTCTTGAAATTAATTTTTAGGCTCTGTGTGAGAAGCCAATCTATGAGAGCCTCGAAGCATTTTGTCAGGGTCGAGAAATCAGGTTGGTTGATTGAGAATAGAGCGAAGAGTAGAACATCGTCGGCGTACACTAGGCAGGCGACCTTGAAGGACCGGATGATTGCGCAAATGGGTTGCATGTATATGTTGAAGAGGAGGGCTCAGAGTGATGATCCTTGGGGGATCCCTTGCATTTGTTCAAACAGCTTGGAGGTCCCTGAGTCAGTTCTTACCTGCTGCCATCTATCTGTCAGGTATGACTTGCACCAATTCAAGGCTGAGCCGTGGATTCCCCTCTCTTGTAGCCGTGACAGTGTCTCGTGGTTGACTGAGTCAAAACCAGCTGCAATATCCATGAAGATTAAGGCGTATCCTTTACTGCTGTTATCGATACCTGAGATTAGGATGTTGAGTAGCGTGGTAAGGAGGGTCTCAATGCCATGGGATTCTCTAAAACCATGTTGACACGGGTCCAGTGGGGCGGTAATATCAATGTGGTGTTGTATTCGATGTTGCACGTCCTTCTCTATTATCTTGGCTAGCAGGGGAATGCTGGAGATTGGACGGTAGGATTCCGCTTTCTTGGGGTCGAGCTTGTTTTTAAGGAGGGGTTGGATGGAGGTCTGTTTCAGGGCCGGTGGGAACACCCCAGTTGAGAAGGATAGGTCCATGATCTTGATTAGGTATGGACTTAACTCAGTGCGCAGTGATTTTATCCAGAATGCTGGACAGGGGTCGTTGGGGGCTGTGGTGGCGTTTATAGATATGGTCTCTTCCATTTTACTGGTGGACGGAGGTGTGAATGCTGTCAATGGTGTAGGGTGGTGCTGCTTGAGTTCTGGAACTTGGGTTGTGGGTGTGTTAGTTCGGCTGGACTTGGCTTGTAGGTAGTCAGCGAATTCCTGGGGGTGTAATAGGCCTGGTTGGGGGGGAGCAGGTTCCTCTGTCAGGGATTTCACAATGTTGAACAGGTCGTGGAGTTTATTTAGTGATCGTTGCAGGAGTTCAGCATGATGTTCTTTCTGTTTTTTTGAGATAGTTTCTCGGTGTATGTTCGAGATGTATGCTTCCAGGTCGTCTATAGATTGGGAGCGCCTCCATCGCCTCTCGAGCTTCCTAAAGCGGATTAGGGAAGATCGAATCTCAGCGGAATACCATTGCACTGCTTTCCTTCTCTTTGGTAGTGTGTTTGATGCAGGTATTTATTTATTTATTTATTTAACATTTCTTCTATACCGCGCTATTGAAATCAGTGCGGTGTACATCGAACAAAACATACTACAATGCATACAAGCAACATTGAGTTTTACATAGAACAGGGGAAAAAAAAAAAAAAAAAAACATAGGACAACCGGGGTAACTATTCACAGGGTAACTATTTACAGGTTACATTAGTATTGTCACCAGTACTCTGAGCTAATTTGGTATCATCTTCATTTTGTGTGGGAGGGACAAGCGTAAAAGTGGTGGGTGGGCAATAGTATAGGCTAGCCATTTTCTGGTTGTAATAAGGTGCTGTGGTAGCTGAGACATGAAGGAAGTTTACCCGATGTGTGGGTGTCAGGGTTGGTGTCAGGGTAGCATATTGTGAATAGGTGGTGTTTCAAAGCTTTACGGAATAGGATTAAGCTTTTGATGCCACGGATTTCATGTGGAAGGGCATTCCAATTCCAGTGCTGCTCAACTTAGGCTCTCGTTCCATTTTGATATCATGTCATCGAGGCTGGATGATGGCAGGCTGAAACAAGGTATAACATTTTTGCTGATTTCTTCTTTGTCAAAGAGTCGGAAACGCCTTTTGGATGTTAAGGGAGTCTGTTCTTTCCTGCAGGGATGGTTGCCTTGGTTCATGGGCATCTGAAATTTAATTAGTCTGTGGTCGGACCATGGTACTGGTGTGATGGACAGATCAATGTGATAACTTGTTGTTAGAGTAGGTGTTGGCACGAAGATAGGTCCAGTAAGTTTCCTTTTGTGTGGGTGGGTGCATCTATTACCTGCTTGTATCCCAGCTCCTTGAGCGCTTCGAGGAAAGTTTCGACCTGGGTGTTTTGGAGAGCTGGCAGGTTAAGGTCCCCCATTACCCAGTTTGGTAAACGTGGATTCTTGGGGTTGTAGGCTAGGTCGATTATTGTTGACAATTCGTCAGGGGAGGGGGATGGTTATCTGTATATTAGGTTGATGGTGGAGCATTCGTTTGCTATGGTGATTGCTTCCATGTTGGTCGTGCTATTAGAGGACAGTAGCTGGAAATGGAGTTCTGTTCTTACTAGAATGAAGGCGCCTCCACGGCTAGTTCTGTGGCACGTGTGGATAGAGAAGTTAGGAGGGATGAACTGATTGAGGATGACTGAATCCAAGTCGGAGAGCCATGATTCAGTGACTAGTAGCATATCAAATCTGTGGAGGGTAATAAGGTCCGCGATGGCGTACACTACTACTTCCTTATTTGGACATGGTTCAAGAGCCTTTCCATTTTGTACAAAAATTGTGTTTTGTACTGTAATTTTATAGCTTATATTTTCATTAGTTTTAAAGAGCTCTGCTTCCAATGTTAAAGAGCTAGGCAACCTACGTTTTCTGAACAATGGCTATTTGTTTTTAGGGTTGGGAGGGTACTAAATGGTATTATCATTTATTACAAAAAATGTTTTATCTGCTGTTTAAAACTTAAAGGGCTAGCTTTAGAATAGTCTCCTGGAACACAGAAGGCCTTTTAAATATTTTTGTAATACAAATTGTTTTATTTATTTATTTAGTATACACTTATACACCGCTACTTCCAGCGATCAGTAGCGGTTTGATTACAAATTTGGGAGTTGTCAAATCATGACAGAAATGTTGGGGAAATATACACATAGATTTGAGGGTATGGCACATCACACAGAAATAGGGACTTAAAGATTAGACTTTACATTTTTACATATAACATTTCTACATTTTTACATATAACATTTCTACAGAGCATAATTCATGTTTCGTTTGCTTTATCTGGTGTCCCACTGTGCTTTACATCCGGTTGTAGTGACATTGGAATAGATGAGTTTTTAGTTTCTTCCTGAAAGCACTAATGTCTTTGATTGCTCGTAGTTCGTATGGTAGTTGATTCCAGATGGTTGGGGCATAGAATGAGAATGCTCTGCGGCTAGTACTGGCTTTTACTGATCTGATGTTAGTGGGAACTTGTAGTGTGTCTGAGTTGATAGTTCTCCTGTCTCTGTTGGTTGGTTGCGTGCTGATAAGGGTTGAGAGGAATGATGGCGCTAGGTTATGTATGAGTTTGAACGTGGTTACCAATGTTTTATATTGTATCCTGGCAGCAATGGGTAGCCAATTGTGCCCCGATTATCAGGACCACTTATCCAGATTTTAGAAGTCATCTTTCCAGATTCAAAGTCTTCATTTATGCATGTTTTACAGAATTAATGTGATGCTTGCATGGGGTTGACGTGAGTATTGGCATCAGAGCACCCAAGTATATTAAAATTCATAATGGAGAAAATATGCTATGTACTGTAGGAGCAGCAATAAAAAAGGTTTAACAAACAATTTCCCAGAAATTTAAAAAAAATTTGAAAAATACACTATTTTTTTAAAACTGCCAATTTATTCTGCTAGTATTAACGCAAAGTAATGCTGATTATACAAACATATTAAGTTGAGAAATTCAGAAAGGCCAGCCAGATTACTCAATATGAACATTGCACATTGCCATGATGAAGATTCAGGGTAATTTCCCAAGCCCAGTTCCTGAATCCCAGGCCCTAGAAAGCTTAGTTACTCACCTGTAACAGTCCTCACATATGGGTGACGTCGACGGAGCACACGCAGAGCATTTCCCCAGCTTTCAAAGAAAGTCTTTGGGACATGCTACCATGCATGGATGGTCTCCTTCCCGCCCAAGGGTGCCATCTTGTTCAATCAGATGACACAGCTAGGATGGTAGTAAAACTAAAACAAGGTAGAGAGGCAAACTCCCGGGGGAGGAGGGAGGGTTGTGAGGACAGATTCCTGCTGTCCCTGGAGAACACCTGTTACAAGTGAGTAACTACGCTTTCTCCAGGAATAAGCAGGAAGTCAGTCCTCCCTAGCTCCAGGCTGCCGAGGACTGAACCACGACAGCATCAATGGCAGCCAAGTCGGGTAGCTGTGAGTTGCAGAAGGTGCATCCTCACTGACAGACTCTGCAAGACCCTAGAGTGCAGCAGCACTATCACTCTGATACTCTGAAAACAGACGTGTCGGAGGACAAGACTTCCCTACACCCCAAAAATATTACAAAGTACTGCCTGGCCAAACGCACTGTCACTGCAGGACTCGCTCTCCAGGCAGTAGTGAGTTGCAAACATGTGAATCGAAAACCATCTGGTGGCTTTGCATATCTCCATCACCGGCACTGAGCGCAGGTTGGCCACGGACATGGCCATCGCCCCCACGTGATGCACTGTGACCTGGTGCTCCAGGGAGAGGCATGATCACTCATAAGCAAGGGCAATATAGTCCACCACCCAAGTGGACAGAGTTCACTTGGTTACAGGGAGCCCCAGTCTGCTGGGGTCATAAGACACGAAAAGCTGAGGAGTTTTGCAATGAGCCTGGGTCTGCTGTAAGTAGAAGGACAGGGCCCGTTTGCAATCCAGTGCATGAAGCACTAGTTCCTCCCTGCTGGCATGAGGCTGTGGGAAGAAGGTGGGGAGGACAACTCTTGGTTGAGGTGGAAAGGAGATATCACCTTCGGGAGAAATTTGGGGTGCGTGCGAAGCACTACCCTGTTCTTGCAGAACCTTGTTATGGTGGATCTGTCACCAGGGCCTAGAGTTCACTCACTCTTCGAGCAGATGTGAGGGCCAACAGAAAAGCCACTTTCCAAGACAAGTACTGCAAGTGGCAAGTGGCTAGGAGCTCGAATGATGGTCTAGTGAGCTGTGAGAGCAACACATTGAGGTCCCAATCCGCTGCCAGAGGGCGGAGGGGGGATTTGGATAACAGGAGGTCCCGGAGGAACCTGGAGACCAGAGGCTGGCCCGAGAGGGGTTTTCCCTCGACAGGGTGCTGGGTGAGCAGCTATCGCGCTCAGATGCACCCTCACTGAGTTAGACTTTAACCCGGTATGGGACAGGTGCAGTAGGTACTGGAGTATTAATTACACATGGCAGGAGAAGGGGCTCTCCCTTCTTTCTGCACAACAGGCAGAGAACCTTCTCCACTTAAAGGCATAAGCCCGTCTGGTGGAGGGCTTTCGGGAGGCCAGTAGGATCTCCTCGACTTCTCTCAGAAGACTGAAAGAGGCCAGTCTTACCCTTTCAGCAGCGGGACTGGGAGTGCCACCGAAAGGGAGAGCAGCAGTGGGAACCTCGGCCACCTAGGGGCAATTAGTATGACTGACACACTCTCGCTCTGGATCTTGAAGAGGGTCCTGATGACCAGGGGGGGGGGGGTGTCGGTGGGAATGCATAGAGTAGGCCCTTGGACCACAAGATCAGGAAGGCATCTGCCGCCACTCTCTCTGGGTGCAATTGGCATGAGTAGAGGCGAGGCAGCTGAATGTTGTCCAGAGAGGCAAACAGATCCATCACGGGCCTGTCCCAGAACAGTAGAGCCTTTTGGCCACCCTGGGATTCAATCGCCACTGGTGCAGCCGAAGGACTCTGCTCAGTCTGTCCGCTAGGCAGTTGTCCTGATCCGAGAGGTAAACTGCTCGCAAGACCATGTTGTTACAAGCTGCAAAGGAGAGGAGGGCCACCGCCTCCTGGCAGAGTGGGTACGAGCCCGGGCCCCCCTGCTTGTTGATACAGAACATAGTGACTTGACTGTCCATCTGGATCAGTATGGACCAGTGTCGCAGGTAGTGGCGGAACACTCGTAGGGCTAGAAAGACTGCCCTGAGCTCCAGGAGATTGATCTGTAGGAGCGAATCCTCCTGGGACCAGCTGTCTTTTGTGCAGCAGTCCCCACAATGCGCCCCCATCCTAGGAGTGAGGTGTCCGTGGTCAGGTGCGGGTGCTTGGAAGGGCATTCCCGCCCAGAGATGGCATATGTTTTGCCACCAGTTGAGGTATTTCGCCAATTGGTGGGTGACCCTGACCCTATCCCATAGCCTGCCCGTGGCTTGAGTCCACTGTGAGCGAAGTCACCACTGGGCTCTCCGCATGTGCAGGTAGGTTGAGGGTGTCAGGCCATATGGCCCAGAAGGCGGAGGAGACAAGCTGGCACTGACCAGAGACGTTGTACCTCTCCTGCCAGCTGTCTGAGGCGTTCTGCCCTTTCTCTGGGGAGGACCTCCTTGTCTGCCGAGCTGAGCACCTATAAACTCCAGATTTTGGGCTGGAGAGAGGTGGGATGACAAACCCCAGGTGCTGCAGGAGGAGGGACACACGCTCTGCCGTCTGAATGGCCTCTGATACTGTGCTGCTCCTGATTAGCCAATCATCTAGGTAGGGGAAGATGAAGGCCCCTTGCAGCCAGGCATTTGGTGAACACCCTTTGCGAGGAGGCCAGGCCAAAGGGTAGTAACCTGTACTGGTAGTGCCCTCTTCCTACCACAAACCTTAGGTACTGCTTGTGGGAGCAGTCGATTAGGATGTGTGTGTACACATCCTTTAAATCCAAGGAGCACAGCCAATCCAAGGTAAGGCAGCAGTTTTCCAAGGGAGAACATCTTGAACTTCTCCCTCATCAGAAACTTGTTTAAGTTTCGCAGGTGTAGTATATGCCTGAGGCCCCCAGTTCTCTTTGGGACAAGGAAGTACGTGAAGTAGAAGCCCTTTCCCCATAGGTGTTTGGGTACAGGCTCTACTGCATTGTCCCTGATCAGACGTGTGGAGCTCCGTGAGAAGAAGAGTTTGGTGAAGGAGTGGTTGCATCGGCACTCCTGGGAAGAACTTGGGTGGTATCTGCTGTGGGTGGAGGCGGTATCCTTCCCTTACTACTTGCAGTATCTATTGGTTTGAAGTAGTGTTGGCCCATCTGTTGGCGAAGAGTGCCAGATGCCTCCCTGTGGGCTGGTAAAGGTCTCCTGGGAGTCAAAGCTCCCCCAGGGTTGGGTGGGAGCTGGGACCTGAGGCTTCAGTGCTTTCACCTTCTGAGCCTCATGGCCTTGCCTCTTAGGGAGAGAACCTTGCTGCTGGCCCAAGAAGGGTTGGTAGTGGTGACTCTGTGCAAAAATACCTTTTTCCTCGGGAACAGGGGCCTTTTCCCCACTGGTGTCTTGCAGGGGAAGAGATGAGGTCTTTTTAGAGAGCCTCTGGCAGGTCACCATGTCGGCCTCAATCTCGGCTGTCTTGTCAGCCATAGGTTTGTCGACTAGGTTCACTCCGGTGCAGGGGACTTCAAGCCATTGCTCAAGGTTGGAAGACTGTGGCCAGGCTTGGTGTCGGGCGCAGATGCTGGCTGCTGCGACTCGAGCTGCTGACTCAAAGCAGTCGTAGGCTGCTCGGGAGAGGAACTTGGAGCAGTCCTTGATCCCCAAGGTCAGGGACTGGAACTGTTGGAGTGGTTCCCTAAGAAGATCAGCTTTTTACACAGGCCTGAGATCCTCTGTGCCCGTGCCAAAAGCTGTGGAGCCTTCTGGTTTGGAAACCAGAATGGCGGCCTGGAGCAGAATAACACTGCTATCCTGGCCCTGAAGAAGGTAATGATGGCTGGTTCATGCACATCTGCCCCGATGACCAGGCCCCCAACTGCAGGGGAGTCTCCATCATCAAGTTGAGCTCCGAGTGCCACTGGCGTTGGGTAAGCCCTCGGTGCCAATCAAGGTCCCGGTCCCATTCCTCGATCATCCAATCCTCCCTGGCTAGGTTCTGCAACTCAGACCCCAGATCCTCCAGAGGCCGCTGACCCCTTGGCGCCAGCCTCGAGACAATGAGTCTCAGGGCCTCTGACTCGCTGTCACCACTAGATTCCAAATGGGAGACCGACAACGAAGCATCCCCGGAAATTAAACGGCACCGAGATATTCCCTCGGACTAGTCTCCTCCAGCACCACTCTTCTCCAGAGAACGTGGCCTTCCATGATTTTGTCAAGGACATGGCCAGAGCCTTCTCGGTGCAGACTGAGATGGAGGAAGACCCAAATACCAAGGAGCTGGAGATCCTCCAATACGAGTCTCCACCCAAATAAATCCTCATGGTGCCCACAGCTGATCCTCGAGTGGCTACTACTTAGAATGTGGGAGACACCATTGTTGGTACCAGTGGTGAGCCAGTGCCTCAATGGCATTTACCGCATCCGTAAGGGCCCAGAGTTCAATAAACTACACAACTCCATGTTCGAAGAATCGACCATGCAAAAACTTGAGCCAAAAGACCCATGCCTTTGTTTTCCCCGAAAGGGAGGCCAGAGCCCTCGACACCCTCGTGGCGCAAGTGTTACCAGGGCTCAATGCTGGGATGCTGGATCCAGGCCTATGAATTGTACATAGAAATGTATCTGAAGGTTTTGGTGCCAGTGCTCACGTGAGTGCTTCCTCAGTGAGGCCTACAGCCTCGAGGAACCTCACATGGTCTACACCGGCCGAGGAATCCTTCTTGAGGACCTTGGCAGAGCACTTCTCGGAACCACCCAAGTCCGTCTGGGCGGTTTTACTGGGTTTCTCTGGTGCAACCTCGGTGGACTTCAAAGACTTTTCTTCTTTTTCTCCAGGTCCGAGGTCTTCATGGAGGAGATGCTGCCGCGGGACTCCGAGGATGCTCGGATCTCATGGGAAGTGCTGGGCTTGGAGCTCAGCATCGGGTAGGCTGAGGCCGAGACGGACCTGGACTCCGACCTCTTTTTGTTGGTCTTAGGCACCATGGCCCTGTCACAGGTCGCAGGAGGTGCTATTATGGTCTGGTTCCAGGCAGCAATCATGAGTGTCGGTCACTGACATGATTTGACTGCAGCGGTCACATTTTTTGAACCTACTGGGGGACATGGTGGGGAGCACCCGGACAGGGTCATCGACCCCCAGGCGAAAAAAGGTGCGAACGCCAGTATGCAAACTGGGAAGACTAACTCTTAAGGATAATTAGCAAGGATTTTTCTGGGGAAACACGACAAACATCCTTTGGGCTCTGCGGAAAAGAGTAGATTGAGCAAGATGGCACCATTGAGCGGGAAGGGGATTATGCATACGTGGTATAACGTCCCAAAGGCTTTCTGTGAAAGCTGGGGAAATGCTCTGCGCAGGCTCCATCGGCGCCAACGTCACCCATATGTTATGACTGACTTCCTGCTTGTTCCTGGAGAAGAGGAGTTACAGTCATCACACATTGACAACACCTACTAACAAGGCATAGGCTGTAGCCCGTGTCTGAAGAAGATGAGAAAGGGTGAGCCTAAAAACTGAGAGGTGGGGGGCTGGCAATAAGATTTAAGGCTCTTGCCTAGGTAGAGGCCAGCTCCCATTAAGATGAAAGCCCAAAGAAACAGCAGGAAAATTTGTCTCCCCATTATCCATTGCTGCCCCCCCCCCCCGTCCCGACAATAACTACACAGGTCTTATACATCTTATACATCACTGTGTCAAGACTTAAACAAGAGAAACACTAGGGAGCAGGCAACACTGGGAAAGAACAGACAAGTACTTCTTGCCTTTTCAGCCCCAGACTTCCAGCATCAAGTGGTAAATTTTAAGGTATATAATGTTATAACGACGGTATTCTGATCATACTCCCAAGATAAGCAAGAACAGGCCACCTTATTTTATTTATTTATTTATTTGCAGTCTCTTTTATACCGCGCTATTCGACATCAGTGCAGTTTACAATGAACATAAGAGTTGCACATCTCAATTTCGTGATTTGTGCTTACAGTGAAACAGGTATAATAACTTGGGTATACATTAAACAGGAAAATTAAACTTAGGTATGCATTAAGCAGGTATAACAGGCAAAATAGGGTATAAATAACCAGTCCCTTAACAAGGAGACATGATGAATAAATACAGTCTACTTTATGCAACAATATAATGAGTTATGCGGCACTGCATAAGTTTCTCATGGTGGTTGGAGGGGAAGGTGTGATTGCGAGTGATCAGTCTGGGAATGTGACGTGCATGAGTTTGAGGTGCTGCATTGAGATGTGAGAGTGGGTGAGTGTGGGGAGAAGACTGCATCATCGTAGTGATGAAGAAAGTTTTGCCTTTGGAGGGTCTAGTCCTTACTGAGTTAGCACAGTTACTTACCTGTAACAGGTGATCTCTGGGAACAGCAGGAATAAGTCTTCACATATGGGTACGTCGGTACCGAAGGAGCCTGCGCGGGAACGCTCCCCAGCGTCCAAAAAGAAAGCCTTTGGGAGCATCCCACACGCATGCACTCTGCCTTCCCGCCCATTCACTTCCCTCTCATCAGTTGGGTTTGTAGCTGAGACCAAAGGAGGGAAGTAGACAAATTAAAGAAAGAGAGAGAGAGAGAGAGAGAACAACTCCTTGGGGAGGTGGGTGGGTTGTGAAGACTTATTCCTGCTGTTCCCAGAGATCACCTGTTACAGGTAAGTAACTGTGCTATCTCCAGGAACAAGCAGGAATGAGTCTTCACATATGGGCACTCCCAAGCTAGAGATGCCTAGAGGAGGTCCCAGCATGTTGCAATCTAATAGATGGCCCATGCTATTTCCCAGAACCTCAGGCATTCAAGGGATGGAGGGTAGGAGATGAATTAAAAGGGGTGTGCTGTGGAACAGCTTGACTAAACAAGGCGTCTAGAGGGGAGTCCTTGTGTAGATAATAAATGTTAGTAAAAATTGAATTCCAATTTTCTAAATGAAAAGTAATGCACTGAAAAGTATTGCAAAAGTATTTGTTGAGGGTAATATGGCTCTGGTGCTAAGAGCCAGTACATTATCCCAAAAGAAATTACCTCACTGTGAAGTAGAGGAAAAATAAATTTTGCAATACAGGGAGAGGTCAGAAATCTTAATGGCTAGAACTAATCCCAGAAGAAAACACTGGGGGAGTTTAATGAGGTTGGACTTTGGAGGAGAAGTAAAAGCTTCTATAGGCCAAAGTTTGAAGCTCTTTGTCCTTGGAGCGGAATAAGGCTCTAGGAAAGAGAGGAGGTAAATCCGACTGGTTTGCAGAAAAAGGATGGGTCTTTAAGACCCCTCTATGGAAGCGAAAGAAAGAAACATTTGAAGTACGCGGTGTAGCCTCCAATTTCTTGAAGATCAGTAATGTCTTCCCTAAGTGATGTCACATAGGATAATGACTTTACATGGAGAGCTTCAGATGTACCATAACCGGAAGGTTATGGTAAAATAAGGTAGTTCCTAATTCCTCTAGAAATTGGTTGTCCATTAAAAACACTATGGTATGCTGGAACAGCATTAATATGGACAGTAACAAATCTTTCAGAGTCAGATATATGTGTTCATATAAACATATATATATATATATATAGAGAGAGAGAGAGAGAGCGAGAGAGAGAGAGTGAGAGAGAGAGAGCGAGAGAGATATTCACTTAACAAGAAGGGGTAAGACCTGCTTGAGAATATAGAGAGAGAACCCATTTCTGGTTACACATGGAAGAACCATGGAGAAGGTGACATGGAAACCAGTGGAATGTTCCTAGTCAGAAGGAGAGGTCTAGATTTCTTTTAAAATTCTAGACTTTGAATAACCAGAAATGGAGACCTACGTGAAGGGGTGCAGAGGAGATCCTTAGTCTTAAGATAACAAGTCTGGATCCTTCTATAACGTCAGTGTGGAGAAAAAGACGCAATATAAGGGGATACCATGTTTGCCCCTCTATGAGGGCAATATGAGTATCATGCGTTCTTTGTTCAGCATAAGCTCCAATGAAGTATTGGGAATTAGAAGGAATACACTAGACAAGGATCGACTGCAGTGAAAAGGAATGCATCCCTGCTGAAAGAGTTCCACTGGAGATGTGGAACAACCCAGGGAATTAAGCAATTCTTTACGCTTTCACGTGGTCTAAGCCCTGGTTCCTTTTCCCTAAAAGGAAATTTTAAGGAAGACGGTAAGAATAGGAAAAAACCAGTCATGTGGGAGCATGACTGGGCAAAGCCTTTTTAACCATCTGGAAGTTAACCACCAGGAATGGCTCTGACGCTCTCTGGCAAAGGCCCATAGTTGCAGAGCTTCTTTGTATAATTGCAGAGAGCATTTTGTAGGTTGCTTAGGTGAGATCTGGCTGTTTAATTGCCAGTCTGCAACCTAATCTATTCTGTTGGTGCCAGAAAAAAATTGAAGATGGCTAAGAATAGTAGACAGGCCAGTTGCCTGCAAAGATATAAAAGGGGGAAGGCAATGGCAGTGGGGGTGTACTATCGAGCACCTGGCCAGAATGACCAAATGGATGATGAAATGCTCAAAGAAATCAAGGAAGCTAACAAAAGTTACAGCGCAGTAATAATAATGGGTGATTTCAATTACCCCGGTATCGACTGGGTCAATGTCACGTCAGGACATGCTAGGGAGATAAAGTTCCTAGATGAAATAAATGACTGCTTCTTGGAGCAGCTGGTTCATGAACCGACCAGAGGGGAAGCCATATTAGACCTAGTCCTTAGTGGAACACCAGATCTAGTGCAAGAGATAAGGGTGTTGGGGCCACTTGGCAATAGTGATCATAGCATGATCGCCTTTGATTTAATTAGTGGAGGAGGGATAGTAAGGAAATCCACAGTACTACCTTTTAACTTTCGAAAGGGAGACTATGATAAAATGAGGAAAACAGTTAAGAAAAAACTAAAAGGAGCAGTTGCAAAGGTTAAAGACGTACATCAAGCTTGGGTGTTGTTGAAAAATACTATCTTGGAAGCCCAGACCAGCTGTATTCCACGCTTTAAGAAAAGTGGAAGGAAGTCCAAAAAACTGCCAGCATGGTTTAAAGGTGAGGTCAGAGAGGCTGTTGTTGCCAAAAAAGCATCTTTCAGGAAATGGAAAAAAGAGCCAAACGACGAAACCTGGAAACAGCACAAGCACTGGCAAGTCAAATGCAAGGCATTGATAAGGCAGGCAAAGAGAGAATTTGAGAAGAAGCTTGCTGCGGAAGCAAAAACGCGAAATAAAGACCTTTTCAAGTACATTCGTAGCAAAAAACCTGTGAGAGAGTCAGTTGGTCCATTAGATGATAAAGGGGTTAAAGGAGCACTAAGAGGCGACAAGGCGATAGCGGAGAGACTGAATGAATTCTTTGCTTCGGTCTTTACTGAGGAAGATGTAGGGATGTTACCCATGACTGAAGTAGTATTTAAAGGTGCGGAAGAATTGAAGGAAATATCGATACATCGGGAAGATGTCTTACAACTATTAGATAAACTGAAGAGTAGCAAATCACCTGGGCCGGATGGTATACATCCAAGGGTGTTGAAAGAACTGAAATATGAGATTGCAGAACTGCTATCAGTAATCTGTGAACTATCATTAAAATCATCTCTAATACCTGAAGATTGGAGGATCGCCAATGTAACCCCAATTTTTAAAAAAGGTTCCAGGGGTGATCCGGGAAACTACAGACCGGTGAGCCTGACGTCAGTACCGGGAAAAATGGTAGAAACCATCATAAAGAATAAAATTACTCAGCATATAGATAGTCACAACCTAATGGGAGACAGCCAACATGGCTTTAGACAAGGAAGATCTTGTCTTACTAATCTGTTATGTTTTTTTGAAGGAGTGGATAAACAGGTGGACAAAGGTGAGTCGGTTGATATTGTGTATCTGGACTTTCAGAAAGCCTTTGACAAGGTCCCTCATGAGAGACTTTTGGCAAAACTAAAGAGTCATGGGATAGGAGGCAGTGTACTATTGTGGATCAGGAACTGGTTAAAAGATAGAAAGCAGAGGTTAGGGCTAAATGGCCAATTTTCCCAATGGAGAAAGGTGAATAGTGGTGTACCCCAGGGATCTGTGCTGGGTCCGCTGCTTTTTGACATATTCATAAATGACCTGGAAAGTGGAATAACGAGTGAGGTTATCAAATTTGCAGATGAGACAAAACTATTTAAAGCTGTTAAAACCCAAGAGGATAGTGAAAAATTGCAAGAGGATCTTGATAAATTGGAAGACTGGGCATCAAAATGGCAGATGAAATTTAATGTGGACAAGTGCAAGGTTATGCACCTAGGGAACAACAACCCAAACTATGGTTACACGATGCAAGGTTCCACATTAGGAACCACCACCCAGTAAAAAGATTTAGGCGTCATTGTGGATACCATGTTAAAACCCTCGGCCCAGTGTGCAGCGGCGGCCAAGAGAGCAAATAGAATGCTAGGTATAAGGAAAGGAATGGAAAATAAAACAAAAGATATTATAATGCCTCTATATCATTCCATGGTGAGAGCGCACCTTGAATATTGTGTGCAATTCTGGTCGCCGTATCTTAAAAAGGATATAGCGATTTTAGAAAAGGTTCAGAGAAGAGCCACCAAAATGGTAAAGGGGATGGAAGGATACTCCTATGAAGAAAGGCTAAAAAGGTTAGGGCTCTTTAACCTGGAAAAGAGACGGCTGAGGGGAGATATGATAGAAGTCTATAAATTAATGAACGGAGTGGAACGGGTAAACGTAGATCGATTGTTTACCTTAGCAGAATATAGAAAGACTAGGGGGCATGCAATGAAGCTACAGGGTAAACTATTTAAGACTAATAAAAGAAAATATTTTTTCACTCAACGTGTAATCAAACTCTGGAATTTGTTACCGGAGGATGTAGTAAAGGCTGTTAGTGTAGCTGGGTTTAAAAAAGGTTTGTACAAGTTCCTGGAGGAAAGGTCCATAAACCATTATTAAGAAGTGACCGAAGATATCAATGCTTGACCCAGTACAAGCATTGTGGAACTTGTGTCTCTTGGGGAAACTGCTAGGTACATATGACCTAGATTGGCCACTGTTGGAAACAGAATACTGGGCTTGATGGACCTTGGTCTGACCCAGTATGGCATATCTTATGTTCTTATAAATTGCCCAAGTAGGTTTTGGAACCTGTCTTGGGATTATTTGTTATTAAGGCAGCAGAAAAGTTAGGTCCTATAGATTGGAAAAGGACCGACAGACATAATTAGGAGTGGTAAAACTCAATTATGGTCCGATAGCTGTCTTAAAAGAAAATATTTGAGAAGATTGCAAAGGGGAAGAAAACTCTGTATGGGAACCAGTTACTGGAGTAGGTATTGAAGAAAATCCTATGGGCTTAAAAGTAAGCCCTCCAGTTAAATAGTATCACTCTTAGACAGAATGTCTCGACTAAGAGGGATAGAAAGTAATACAGAGTTATGAAGACTTACAATTTGGTAAGTCTGTGAAACAGGTAAAGCCCTCCTGCAGTAAAAAGTATGATATATCCTTGTACAGGAAAACTGTCAAGGTGAAGGGCATAGCCCACCTTGTTATTAGCTGCTACTCCTCTTTTTCCTTCAAAAAGGAGAGTAGAAACCTGTTACCTGTAGAGCATGACTATCCTCAATAGCTCTAGGAGCTAAAAGAATGGATTTCTCTTGTGGCAGGAGATTCATTCCTAGAGTTTGGATTGCGTCAGTATATGTCAGATCTCTCAGTAAGGATGAGATGAACTGTAGCTGCTTCTGTTGATAAGAAGTGAGTTAGCGGTTCTAAACCTCAAACAGGACAAAAAGATTTAATGAATGAAATATCAGGAACCCTGCGACTGCTGGGTTTGCTGAGCCTGTTGAGGTTTTGACTTTTTTAGCCTGGATTGATGTTGCCCTTCTTTGGAAACATCTGTATGATGGGTAGAAGATGGATAAAGCACAGTTACTTACCTGTAACAGGTGATCTCTGGGAACAGCAGGAATTAGTCCTCACATATGGGTACGTCGGAACCGACGGAGCTTGCGCGGGAAAGCTCCCCAGCTTCCCAGAAAGGAAGCTTTTGGGGCCTCCCACAGCGCATGCGCGCTGCCTTCCCGCCTTCCTGACCAACTCTCCTCAGTTCGAGTTTAAAGCTGAGACAATAGAGAGAGGAAAGGAAAGAGAGAGAGAGAGATACAAATCCTAGGGGAGGTGGGTGGGTTGTGAGGACTAATTCCTGCTGTTCCCAGAGATCACCTGTTACAGGTAAGTAACTGTGCTATCTCCAGGAACAAGCAGGAATGAGTCCTCACATATGGGGACTCCCTAGCTAAGATGCCGGGGAGATCCCCTTTTAAAGGTTCCTCATCTTCCTATGGATCTCAGGCATCCATTCAGGGAAGGTGGGCAGGAGTTGTTTAAGAATGGAACAGGTGTCTGAGGAGAGCCTGACCAAACAAGGCATCCCGGCAGGAGTCCTTGTCCAAGCAGTAATGGGCTGTGAAGGTATGAACCGAGGCCCAGGTGGCTGCTCGACAGATCTGATCGATGGATACAGAATGAAGATGAGCCATAGATGTGGCCATGGCTCTCACATTGTGAGCTGTGACATGGCCTTCCAGAGAAAGGTTCTTACTCTGGTAAGCAAAAGAAATACACTGAGCTATCCAATTGGACAGTGTTCTTTTTGAGACTGGAAGTCCTAAATGAGAAGGATCAAAAGCAACAAAAAGTTGAGAAGACTTTCGATGTTGCTGTGTCCTGTGGATGTAAAAGGCAAGAGCTCTTTTACAATCTAACGTATGTAGGTTCCTCTCTGCACTGGATGCATGAGGAGCTGGAAAAAAGACAGGTAGATATACCTCTTGATTAAGATGAAAAGGTGAGACCACTTTAGGCATAAAGTGAGGATTTGTCCTAAGGACTACCTTATCATGATGGAACCTTGTATAAGGTGGATTAGCCACTAAAGCCTGCAGTTCAATGATGCGGCGAGCAGAAGTGATTGCAATAAGGAAAATGACTTTCCAGGAAAGAAATTTCAAGGAGGTAGTGGCTAAGGGTTCAAAGGGTGGCTTCATAAGCTGACCAAGAACCACGTTTAAGTCCCATGCCACCGGAGGAGGCCGAATGGGAGGTTTAGTTAAAGTTAAAATCTCATAAATCTTGCAATAAGAGGATGAGAGGAAACAGGTTGTCCACTGATAGGCTGAAGAGATGCTGCAATGGCACTCAAATGGACCCTTACAGAATTTGTTTTAAGTCCTGCATTGGAAAGATGCAGGAGATATTCGAGTAAAGAATTCAAAGGCAGTGCTAGAGGGTTAAGACCCTTTCCAGCACACCAAATGGAAAATCTTTTCCATTTAAAAGCATAAGAACGCCTGGTTGAAGGTTTCCTAGAGGAATGGAGGATATCCTTCACCTGTTGAGAAAGATTGAAGTCTTGAAGGTCTAGGCCTTCAGTAACCAAGCTCTGAGGTGAAGGGACTTGTGGTTTGGGTGCCACAAAGTTCCCTCCTCTTGAGACAGAAGGTCTGGAGCAGCTCCCAGGTCCAGGGAGGGTGCCTGGGAGACATGCAGAAGTAGAGGGTACCACACTTGGCGTGGCCAGCGTGGAGCTATGAGGATCATAGATCCTTGATCCCTCTGAAGTTTGAATAGAGTCTTGGGAATCAAAGGAATGGGTGGAAAGGCATACAGGAAGGCCTGACCCCAATGAAGGAGGAAGGCATCCTTGGCCTGAGCTCCCTGACATGGAATTCTGGAACAGAACCTGGGAAGTTTGGCATTGCACGGACTTGCAAAGAGGTCTATGTCCGGGGTTCCCCATTTCTGAAAGATTCTGAGTGCAGGGACCATTCGTGTGGAAGCAGAACTCGACTGAGTGTCTGCCCAAGAGTTTTGGATTCCTGGGAGGTACACTGCCAGGAGATGGATCTGATGCTCTCTGGCGAAGGCCCACAATTTTAGAGCTTCATTGCAAAGCGACAGAGAGCCAGTCCCTCCTTGTTTGTTTATGTAGAACATGGCTACTTGATTTTTGGTATGAACAAGGACTGTCATGTTGATGAGGAGGGTATGAAAGACTTTGAGAGCAAGGAAAATTGCTCGCAGCTCCAAAAGGTTGATATGAAGGGTGGTCTCCTGTGGAGGCCAAGTGCCCTGAGTGGAGAGGTCTTGGAAATGAGCTCCCCAACCTGTTTGGGAGGCATCTGTAGTGAGAGTTGCTTGGGGTAACAAAGGTTGGAAGGGGGCCCCCAACAACAGATTTTGAGTGGATATCCACCATTGGAGAGACCAAAAAAGACGTTTTGAGGTTGTTATTTGGTCTGAGAGAGCTCCTGATGCTTGGGTCCACTGGGTGGACAAAGTCCACTGAGCTGCTCTCATATGTAGGAGAGCATAAGGCACCACATGAACTGTGGATGCCATGTGGCCTAGCAGTTGTAGCATCTCCCTGGCAGTCAAGTGGCTTCTGGACTGAACTTGAGAGGCCAAGTGCACTAGACGGTGACAACGGGCCTGGGGGAGATAGGCCCTTGCAGTGGTGGTATCTAGCCATGCCCCTATGAATTCTAGGGACTGAGTTGAGACTTTGGCAGATTGATGACAAGTCCCAGATACTGCAGTATGCGTCTGGTGTGGTCCAGGGAAGTCTGAGCCACGGACTGAGATGGAGCTCGGATGAGCCAGTCGTCCAAGTATGGGAAGACAAAGATTCCCAGAGTGCGTAGAAATGCAGCTACTATTGCCATGCATTTGGTGAATATCCTTGGAGCAGAGGCTAGACTGAAGGGAAGTACTCTGTATTGGAAATGTTTTCCCTGGAACAGAAACCGTAGGAATTTTCTGTGGGATGGATGGATGAGTATATGGGTGTACGCATCCTTGAGATCTAGAGAACAAAGCCAGTCCTGACTCTGTAGGTAGGGAAGGAGAGTGCCTAGAGAAAGCATTTTGAATTTCTCCTTGTACAGAAATTTGTTCAATTCTCTGAGATCCAGAATGGGTCTGTACCCCCCTGTTTTCTTGGGAATGAGAAAATAAGGGGAGTAAAAACCTGACCCCTGTTGAGGAAGAGGAACCTCTTCTATTGCCTTTTGGGCGAGAAGAGTGGTTACCTCCTGACCCAACAGGTACAGGAGAGATGGCGGAGAATTGAATTGTCTCACCATGGTATGGGGAGGAAGGCTTGAGAAATGTAGCTTGTAGCCCTCTCTGATGATAGAGAGGGTCCACTGCTCTGATGTGATTTGTTCCCATCTGGGAGCAAAATGAGTTAACCTTCCTGGAATGGTGAGAGGCTCTGGTTGTTGCAGAGCCAGAAAGGTTAAGTTCTCTAGAATCAAGTCAAAAACTCTGAGGGGGTTGGGACTGCTGGACTGTAGCAGCCCCTGTAGACTTTGTCCTGGCCTGTTTAGATTGCTGACCCTTAGGAGTAAAGCGAACTTGGGAAGATTGCTGGCCAGTATTTGTGGAAAATCTGGTCTTTTTATAGAAAGGCTTCTTAAAAGGTTTTTTCTTGGCAGGGGTAGAGGTAGACTTAGAAAGTCTATCTAAAGCAGCATTCTCTGCATCCATTTGAGTGGCTTTGATTTGCCACTCCTTGCCAAACAGATTTTCACCTGTACAGGGCAGATTGCCCAAGCCTTCTTGTACCCAGGGTTCCAAATCAGAGGCCTGGAGCCAAGCAAGTCTGCGAGCAGCTATGGCAATTCCAGAGGCTCTGCTGGCTCCCTCAAAAGAGTCAAAGGCTGCTCTGTTAGAGAACTTTGAAACATCTTGAGTTTGCTTTAGCAAAAGAAGGAACTCCTCCTTTTTATCCTCTGGGATAAAGGGGAGAAAATGACGTATCTTCAGTGCAATCTCTTTCAAAAACATGCCCATATAAAGGCTGTATGAATTGATTCTGGCAATAAGCATGCTAGCTTGGAAGATTTTTCTACCAAAAGCATCCAGAGTCCTACATTCTCGTCCTGGAGGGGTAGAAGAGTGCCTTTTGGTACTCTTTATCCTCTTCATAGCAGACTTCACCACAATAGAATGGTGAGGGAGCTGAGCTTTTTTGAAAACCAAGAGAAGGAGGAACCCGATACATGGTGTCCAAACGTCGAGAATGTGGAGATAAAGTGAGAGGAGCCTCCCACAAGTCCATCATGTGTTCTTGAAGAATTTCATGTATGGGTAAGGTGGCTGCCTCTTTGGGAACCTTAGAGTATCCTAAAATATCCAATTTTTTTGCTCTAGGTTCTTTTTCAGAGGTTACAGATATGGAGAGTCCTTTAGCTACTTCAATAATGAAGTCTTGAAAGGACAAATCCTCTGGAGGAGACATTCTCCTTTTTGGGGAAGAGGGCTCCTCAGGAAGAGTAAAAGAGACATCAGCAGAATCATCTGAGGTATCAGAATCTTCAGAAGATTCAAAGTATCTTCTATTAGCCTCCAGAGATCGATACGCGTACCGACCGGTATCGACATTGGGCGTACCGGGAATCGGATCGGTATCGAGAAAATCTCCGGAACCGGCATACTACTGGAAGTAGATGCTCTGGGTACCGGTATCGGTTGTGGTACCGGAACCGGCGTCGGAACCGATTGTCGCGGTACAGAGGGCGTTGCAGCATTAATGAAAGCCAGTATGGCTTGCTGCATGGATTGTACCGTAGTACCCATAGACGCCACAGCTGCCTGGATGTCGGTACCGGTGTTAGCCGGTACCCCAGAGCAGTCTAACAGGTGATCGGTCGAGGCCGTGCCATCGATGTCTACCTGTAGCCCCATAGGAGGAGCTTTGGAAGCCGGAGCTTCCCGCCGGGGTTGTTTGGCTGGGGCAGGGTCCTCAGGGTCATACCCAAGGGCCTCTCGCTGCTTAGAGGGAGATTTGCCCTTTGAGGACCTGCCTGAAGAATGCTTGGTTACCTGAGATCCATCAGGAGAGGAAGACCTCAGAAAACAGCATATGAAATTTGGCTGCTCTGTTTTGTAAACCCCATTTGGACATCAGAGAGCAGGATGGACAATCCGGAATGGAATGGTCAGGTCCCAAACATTTAAGACACCATTCATGGGTATCTGTGACTGAAATAGTACTAGTACACTTGGTGCATTTTTTAAAACCAGAGGCTGGTTTCTCCATGAGGGAGAGTCTGAGAAGGCCTAAAGGCCTCACAGAAAAAACACACCAAGTGAAGAAAAAATAAGTATTTTTTTTTTTTAAGAAATAAAGACCGGCGGTACCGGTTCGGAATCGGGGAAGGCAGACACGCGGTCAAAGAAACAAATTAAAATAACAATTTCTTCAGCGGTGACAGGAACACGACCTGCTGGCTCCGCGGAAAAAGAAGAACTGAGGAGAGTTGGTCAGGAAGGCGGGAAGGCAGCGCGCATGCGCTGTGGGAGGCCCCAAAAGCTTCCTTTCTGGGAAGCTGGGGAGCTTTCCCGCGCAGGCTCCGTCGGTTCCGACGTACCCATATGTGAGGACTCATTCCTGTTTGTTCCTGGAGATACTTTTTTCCCCTAGGAGGATAAAGTTTTTTAGGAGATTTTTTACTAGCTGGGATAGAGGAAAGTTTTGACAATCCTCTGAAAGCAACAATATCAGTGTTTAACTGATTAGCTTGGAATAAAGCATCCTTGTTAAAGAGATTTTCACCAGTACAAGGAGTATTTGCCAGCCTTTCTTGCACCCATTTGTCCAAGCCTGAAGCTTGGAGCCAGGCCATGCATCGTGCCCCTATGGCTATAGCAGAAGTTCTGCTAATAGACTCAAAACAGTCCAGGGAAGCACAATTAAGGAACTTAGAGACATTTTGAGCATGACTGACTAATAAGAAATAGTCTGCTCTATTATGTTCTTGAAACAAAGGATTCAAAAGTTTTAAATTCTTTGTGACCTCTTCAAGAGATAATCTCATATAGAAAATATATGAGATAATTCTTGCTGAAAGCATAGATGCCTAGAAGCATCGACGTCCAAAGGCATCTAAAATTCTAGACTGGCGGATAAGAGGAGTGCTTCTTTGCACTCTTAATACGCCTCATTGCTGATTCTACAACAATAGAATGATGAGGGAGTTGAGACTTTTGAAAACCTGGAGGTGGCACCTTATACATAGTGTCAAGTGTTTTAGAAGTTGGGGATAACGTTAAAGGAGTTTCCCACATTTTTAATTGTAGATCCTGTAAGATCTGATGCACAGGGAGCATGATCACATCCTGTGGAATCCAGGGGAATTGCTGAGTTTCTGAATCCCCTGGTATAGATTCTTTACCAGGTATAGAAATGGCCAGTAACTTTGCCTTATCAAGCAAAAAAGCTTGAAAAGAAATCTCTCCTGAGGAGGATCCTCTGAAATGAGGGATAACAGCTGAAATTGCTGAAAATTCAGCCTTGGCACCGATGGATTCATCCCAGTCATCGGGATCGGAAGACTTGAAAGGATGAAGCATCGGATTCTCTTTAAAGAGATGTCTTCTGTACCGCCCGAGGTCGGTACCGAGATGAGTTGGTACCGAATCCTCCATGCTAGAGAGCGATTCCAGGCTCAGCATCGAAGGGAGCGAGTCTGTCGAAGAAAACATCGACAGTACCGACACCGGGGACAATGTCGATACCGGTACCGAAGCCGATACCGATACTCGAGGAACGGTCTCTGCAGCAACTCAAGCGGTACCGAAGTAGCTGAGCGCGCTAGACTACGTTCATCGGTGAGGAGTGTTTCATCCATCACCATAGCCGATGCCGGGGTGTCGGTACCGCTCGAAGCGGTCACAACCACCGAGCATGGCCCAGGTATGTTCATCGAGGTAAGAACCCCGGGAACAACCTGAAGCCCCGTTAATGCTTTGGAGCCCGAAGACTCCCGCTGGGGCTTTATTGCCAAAATGTCCTCGAGGGCAACACGCCAGAGGCATCTCGATTCTTAGAAGACTGGCTAGTCTTTACAGACTTTTGTTTGGTTACCTGATCCTGTGAAAAAGAAGATATTCTGGCTGGTGACATCGAGACCAATGTGAACCGGGTATCGAGTTGTACTCGATCCTGAAGACTTCTTCTGTTTGAGCTCCAGCAGGAGACACTCTCCAGTGGGCAATGGTCAGGATGTAAACATTTTAGACACCAAGTATGAGTGTCTAAAAATATATCTGTACCGCCACACTTTGAGCATTTCTTAAGGATAGTGGCTGGCTTTTCCATAATGGAAGGATAGAGGCCTAGTGGCCTAGAAACCGCCAGGCACTAACCAGGAAAAAATTCCTAGAGAAAAGACGACATTTTTTAGTAAAAAGAAAGAAAAGCACTGGCGGTACTGGTGACATCAAGGGAAGGCAGACGCAACCACAAAAAACTAAGAATAAAAAGAAGAATTTTCTGCGGTGACTGGAATACGTCCTGCCGGCTCCGCGGAAAACGGAAAACTGATGAGAGGGAAGTGAATGGGTGGGAAGGCAGCGCGCATGCGTGTAGGATACTCCCAAAGGCTTTCTTTTTGAATGCTGGGGAGCGTTCCCACGCAGGCTCCGTTGGTACCGACATACCCATATGTGAAGACTCATTCCTGCTTGTTCCTGGAGATGTTAATTTTCATTCCTTTATTTTTAAATTGGGCTTGGACAACAATATATATCAAGAGGAGCATTCCTACAGAGTAACAGGCACACAGCACTTAATCTGGCATTTTTCATACTAAAAATTACAGTATTACTAACACCCAACATTTTCACCTATTTTGCCTGCATAAAATTCAAACTTGGAACAAGCAGCTCTTGAACTTGCTCATAGAAATTTCAATATCATCTTGAGCTGCAAGGCTTTCAGAATATGGCTATGAATTAATCATATGCAGAAAAAATAATTGTGCCACAATTTAGCAAATGCAAAAAGACACATCTAAAGAATGTTAGCCTTCTCACAGGGAAACGAGAGAAAAGAAATGCTTAGTTTTAAAGCGCAGTAGAATCCTAGGGTCTGTCATTTTTATTCATATCTCCTGGAAAGCCACACGTGGACACACACAGCAAAAGCTGGATTTCATGATCATCAAGCTATTCATTACATAAGAATTCATTTTAGCTACCACAAAGCAGGAGACAAAACCAGAGTAGGGAAAAAGGGGCGTAAGGATTAGCAGACTCACCCCATTCCATCAGAGCTGAAACAATTTTACCTTCGCTTTTCTCCAACAGTGATGCAATGACAGCTTCGTCCTCTATAGGATTGAGCGAGCATGTCGAATAGACCATCCTGCCCCCTTCTGCTAGCTGCTCCACACCACGGGTAGCAATTCGCAGCTGTAACCTAGAGATGCAATAAATTCTGATGTAAGCATTTCACAATTGTAGGCTCAGGGGGACCCTAAAACACTTTGGGGCCCTTTTACTGAAGTGCACCAATAGTTAACATACACTTTCATGCACAGTAAGCAGTTAGAATGGGGACATGCGTGGGGCATAGGCAAGTATTGGTGGAGAGTAGGCATGGACTACACATTGCAGGTAGAACGTAGTTACTCACCTGTAACAGATGATCTCTGGTAACACCAGGAATCAGTCTTCACATATGGGTGACGTCGGCATCGGCTGAGCCTGGTATGGAAACACTCCCCAGCATCCAATAGGAATGCTTGTGGGAGTTTTGCTCCATGCATGCACGCCTGCCTTCCCGCCTTCCCAACAACTCTCTTCAGTCAGATAAACATAAACATACAGAAAAAAACCCTGTAAAAGAGAAGATAAAAAAGGAACTGTGTAAAGACAACTCCGAGGAAAGGTGGGCGAGTTGTGAAGACTGATTACTGCTGTTTCCGGAGATCACCTGTTACAGGTGTGCTATATCTCCAGGAACAAGCAGGAATGAAGTCTTCATATATGGGACTCCCTAGCCCACAACTACCCAGCATGAGAGAAGATACCAGAACTACAAACAAGTTAAAGCAAGGATCTGACAGACTCAGCCCGTTGGGCACACTCCTTGTGGGGCAGTCAAAGATGGACAGTGGCAGAGTTGCTCTAAACCTGAAAAAGGTTCCGTAAGATGGCTTGTCCAAATTAAGCATCTCGACCTGAATCTTTGTCAAGGCAATAATGGGCAGCGAAGGTATGCAAAGACGACCTTGTGCCGTGACATGTCCCTGCAGGGAGAGACCGGCTTAGGCATATTCAAAAGAAATGCAGTCAGCAATCCAGTTGGAAAGGGTCTTGAAAACTGGGAGGACGAAGTGACTTGGGTCAAGAGAGACAAAAAGCTGTGAGGATTGTCAATCATCCTTAGTGAGGTCAAGATAGAATGCAAGTGCCCTCTTGCAATCAAGAGTGTGCTATTTTGCTTCCGCTTTAGATGCATGAGGTCTAGGGAAAAAGGTCGGAAGGGAGATAGTCTAGTTAAGATGGAAATGAGTAACGACCTTTGGAAGGAATTTAGGGTGAGATTGGAGGACAACCTTATTATGGTGGAAATGAGTGTAAAGGGCATAGTCCATCAAAGCTTGTAACTCACTGACCCTACATACTGAGGTTAGAGCGATGAGAAAAAGAACCTTCCAGATTAGAAACTTGAGGGAAGCCATAATTAATGGTTCAAAAGGGGATCTCAACAGTTGTGCTAGAACAACATTAAAGCTATGGCGGGGGGGGCGGGGGGGGGAGGAGAAGGGCGACGCAGAAGTGGCTTTGTTAACAGGAGCCCCCACATGAAGCATGCAACTAGCAGATGAAAAGAAATTGGGTGATCCCCCCAATTGGGTGGTGAGATGCCAAAATCGCACTTAAGTGCACTCGGATGGCATTAGTCTTGAAACCAGACAAAGACAAATGGAGAAGGTACTGAAGCAAGTGCTCCATCGCACAAGTGAATGGATTGAGAGCCCCGAGGGAGCACTAGAGAAAAAAATCTGTGCCATTTAAAGGCCTAAGTGCGTCTAATGGTGTCCTTCCTGGAAGCTAGCAAAACCTGAGTGACATCCTCTGGGAGTCCCAGGTCAAAAAGGATGAAGTGCTCAGCAGCCACGTCATCAAGCGCAAGGTCTCAAGGTTGGGATGAAGCAGAGTCCCATGGTCCAGCGAGAGCAGGTTGGGTGCACAGCCCAATTGGAGAGGATGGCTCTGAGTTAGATGAAGACGAAGTGGAAACCATGGTTGACGGGGCCAGAATGGGGGACTAGAATAATTTTCTCCTTGTCCATTTGAAGCTTGAAGAGTGTTTTGGGAATGAGGGGAATTGGCGGAAATGCATATAGCAGACCCTGTCCCCAATGAAGAAAGAACGCATCCGAGTGGCGAGGGAATCCTTGAACAGAAATGTGTCAGTTGGACATTCTCCAGAGCAGGGAAGAGATCGATTATGGGTGTCCCCCATAAGTGAAATAAGCATTCCACCGTCCGCTGATGAAGCATCCACTCGTGTGGCTGAGCCTGTCGGCTAAGTAATTCTCCTCCCCTGGGAGATAGACCACCTGGAGATGAATGCGATGAGCTATCACAAAACTCCAAAGACGGATCGTCTCGTTGCAGAGGAGGTGAGAGCCTGTTCCTCCCTGTTTGTTGACAAAAAACATGGCAACTTGATTGTCTGTTTGAACTAAAAATTTGCCCCGATAACAGAGCAGAAGACATGGAGGGCATTCACAATTGCCCTCAGTTCCAAGACATTTATGTGATGCAAGGCCTCCAAATGGGTCCATTGCCCCTATGTGGTAAGGTCATGGAGATGTGCCCCCCAACCTTGCTTGGAGGCATCGGTGGTCAAGATACACTGAGGTATAGACCTTTGAAAAAGTAAACCTACGAGAAGGTTTTGTGACATGTGCCACCACTGAAGGGAGGTCACCAGTTAAGAAAAGATGGTGATCCTGTCTGAGAGATGACAGTTCTGACAGGGTCCATTGTCCGATGCGCATGTTGAGATGGGTATACAGAACCACATCATCTGCTGAGGTCATGTGGCCTAGGAGACATAGCATGTCTCAGGCAGTTATGCTTGTCTGATGTCGGCAGTGGGTGGCCAGAGAGATGAGGCGATGAAGGCATTCTCCTGACAAGTAGGCTTGAGCCTGTGTCATGTCTAGACACGCTCCTATAAACTTTAGAGTTCGTGTAGGAGTGAAGTAATTTACCACAAATCCCAAATTCTGCAGGACCAAGATGGTTTGATGAAGTGACGTGGCAACTACTTGAGGGGTATCGCCCTTGATGAGCCAATCGTCCAAGTAGGGGAAGAGAAAGATTCCCAAGGTGTGCAGGTAGGCTGCCACAACTGCAAGACACTTTGTGAAGACTCTTGGAGCAGAGGCAAGGCCGAAGGGTAGGACACGATACTGATAGTGACGCCCTTTGAAGACAAATATGAGATATTTTCTGCAGAGGGGATGGATCAGGATGTGCTTGTAAGCGTCCTTTAGATCCAGAGAGCAGAGCCAGTCGTTTCTCTGTTGATAGGGGAGAAGTGTGTCCAAGCAAGATCATCTTGAATTTCTCTCTCATTAGGAATTTGTTGAGGTTTCTCAGGTCGAGGATTGGCCTGAAACCGCCTGACCTTTTTGGAATGAGGAAGTAACGGGAGTAGAACCCTAGGCCTTGCTCCTCCCTGCTCCCCACCGCATGGCCAATCAGGCCGAAGAACCAGCAATGGCAAGGAAGGCAGCCAAGCTGTGTTCCAGGGCCACTAGAAGAAAAATCATCACCTATCAGAGAAACAGATGGGACATCTGCAGGGCTCCACAGAAAAAAGAAGACTGAGGTAAGATGGCACCCCTGGGTGGGAAGGTGACTGCGCATGCACAGTGTAATTCTCAAAGGATTTCTTTGAAAGCTGGGGAGTGAATCCATGGTGGGCTCCATCGGTACTGATGTCAACCATATGTGAGAAATGATTCCTGCTTATTCCTGGAGAAAAACTTGCTAAACTTGCTTTAACTCAGCACTTACAGTTCCCACAACAGCAGTCAAAAAAGAATTTAAAGCGCCCAGAGCATCCCACAGTGCTTCAAGAGTAAACACAGTGCTTCAAGAGTAATAAATGTAGGCTTTATCTTTATCAGAGCATTTGATATACCACCCAGGCAGTAGCATCAGAGTGGTGTACATTCAAAAATGATTGCAGAGAAGGACCAACCCCGAGCCTCCAGGAAGTTGCAGCCCTCCAGAAATCATCAAATGTGCCTCCAAAGAAGGAGTCAGTCCCAATTCTCCAGCCACACGCTGCACTGGGCCAGAAAGGGTCACAAACACTGCTGGAGTGCCCTCTTCACCTCTCCAAAGCAGTGTTCTTGTCGGCAGACCATCAGAAAGCACTACTCTGGCAGAACTTCCAGGAGGCAGCGGGGGGGGGGGGGGGGGGTGGACTGTTCCAGGGACAACCATATCCTCGATGTGCTCAGGGCCAAGGACTGATCACAGCCCAGCCCTGCAAAAGACACCACTTTAATCCCCACTGTGAGAAAGTCGCAGGAATCCAACATCCGCTGAGAAGTCGAGGTAATAGGAGCCAAGCTTGTTTCCTCTTCGTAAGGGAGAGCAGAAGGGAAGGAGAGCATGGCAAGGGAGCATGGCAAGGAGAGCAGAAGGGAAGGGCTTCAAAGGGTGAGAACTTTATGCAGCTGACACACGAAGGCACCTTCCTGCCACCATCTTGCCTCGTCTATTGCCCTTAGCATGTCATTTTAATACGCACAGTTCATTTGCTTATAATTTAAATACGCTTGCCATTACTTGCTTTTCCTTTGCTGTTTACATGTACATCAGTCTCTTTTCTGCATTTGGCCTGTTGAAACTTATGCTTTTAAGTTGCATTATCGTTGCATAAAGGGCACATTGCCATTGCTCTAACATTATGAAACAAATTTGCTATAGAAAACTTGATAAGCATTTCCAGAACTATTCTGTGAAACTGAACTGATTTAAGTAGGTTTTGGAGGAAAAGTACAGTAAAACTACTCTTTAAAAACATGTGTGGGACTGTTACCAGCAAGTGAAATTCACTCAGTTTTCGAACAGAGATGACTGTTATAAGAATATTCCTTTTAAGATTAAATATTTGAAATTGAAAGCATACATATGCCCAAAGGTAGGTCTAATTAGCTAAGATTCCAAGACAGCATAGGTAGTTTTAAATACTGCTTTAAGTGAAGAAGGCCTTTGATAAAGCAAGTTACTAGAGAACGAGAATAAATTGACTTTTCTTCCCTCTTGATCATAAGTGGCTATTATACTAAGATGAATTCTAATCATCAGTTTTCAAACCAGACACAAAACGGTGAACAGGATAAGCTAGTAATTCTAGCACAGGACGCAAAATAGAGAATTCCCATTTTAAGAAGGAGAAAGAACCAGATGACAGACTAATTGTTGCAAGGTAGACTAAAAAACATTGGAACAACCAAAGGACTCTTTCCTGCAACATAAGAACATAAGATATGCCATAATGGATCAGACCAAGGGTCCATCAAGCCCAGTATCCTTTTTTTCAACAACGGTCAATCCAGGTTACAAGTACCTGTTAGGTTCCCAAAAAGGTACACAGATTCCATGCTGCTTATCTCAGGGGTAAGTAGTGGATTTCCATGGTCCTCTTTAATAATGGTTTGTGGACTTTTCCTCCAGGAATTTGTCCAAACCTTTTTTAAACCCACCTACACTAACTGATTTTACTACATCCTCTGGCAATGAATTCGAGTTTGATTACACATTAAGTGAAAAATATTTTCTATTAGTCTTTTAGAAGCAGTAAACAACCAATCTATATGTACCCATTCCACTCCATTCATTATTTTATAGACATCTATCATATCTCCATTCAGCCGTCTTTTTGCCAAGTTTAAGAGTCCAAACCTTTTAAGACTTTCCTCAAAGAGGTATCCTTCCATCCCCATTACCATTTTGATGGCTCTTCTCCGTATCTTTTCTAATTCTGCTATATCCTTTTTAAGACATGGCAATCAGAACTGCACACAGCATTCAAGGTGTGGTTGCACCATGGAACGATACAGTGAGATTCTAATATCTTTTGTTTTATTCTCCATTCCTTTCCTTATGATTCCTAGCATCCTATTTTCTTGGCCACCGCTACACACTGGGCGGAGGGTTTCAACATGTTATCCACGATGACGCCTAAATTTTTTCCTGGGTGGTAGTTCCTAATGTGGAACCTTGCATCGGATAACTGTAGCTTGGGTTGTTCTTCCCTTTGCACTTGTCCACATTAAATTCCATCTGCCATTTGAATGCCCAATTTTCCAATTTATCAAAGTCTTCTTTCCATTTTTCACAATACTCTTGTGTTTTAGCAACTTTGAATAATTCTGTGTTATTTGCAAATTTGATCATGTCACTCATTATTCTCATTTCCAAGTCATTTATGAATGTGCTAAAAAGTAGCGGACCCAGCACAATCTTGGGGAATTTCACTATTTACCTTTCTCCATTGAGAAAATTGGCCATTTATCCTTACTCTGTTTTCTATCTTTTAAGCAGTTCCTAATCCACAATAGTACACTGCCTCCTATCCTGTGACATTTTAATTTACCTGAGTCTAATAACGGACCTTGTCAAAGGCTTTCTGAAAATCTAGATACATTATATCAACCGGCTCACCTTTATTTACCTGTTTATTCACACCTTCAAAAAAATTTAAGAGATTAGTGAGACAAGACTTTTCTTCATCAAATCCAATTTTGGCTTTCTGCCATTAAGCCATGACTATTTACATGTTCGGTAATTTTATTTTTTATAATGGTTTCTACCATTTTGCCCGGTATAGATGCCAAGCTCACCAGTCTATAGTTTCCCAGATCACCGCTGAAGCCTTTTTCAAAACTTTGCATTAGTCTTGCCATTCTCCAATCCTCAAGTACTAGAACTGGAGGAACGATGGGGAACTTATAAATTGGATCCTTTACCCTTGGAGATGTGCAAAACACCTGAGAAAGTTACTCTGGAATTTCTACGGAGTGACCCTCTACTGATCTAATTACTATCAGAAAGTCAAACTCAGACACTGAAAATAAAGTTACTTCTCCTGCTTCTCTCTAGGAAACGTCTATTTACATTTGCTTATGGTTTGGAAAGGACATATGACAAAACAGAACAGCATAAGCTTACCGTTCTGACTCAAGCACTGCTTAAGGATAATGTAGTTCCAAGAAGGAAAAACATTAAGATTACCATCAGGTATCGAGTGGAGGAGTAGCCTAATGGTTAGAGCAACTGCCTAGTACCCAGAAGATCCCACTGGCACTCCTTAAGACCTTGGGCAAGTCACTTTACCCTCCATTGCCTCAGAAGAAAAGGCCTGGCAATCTACTTCCAGCGATACATAACCAGGAAAACCCAGAGACAGCTGGGGTGCCAGGAGTTAACACTGACTTGATGGCATTAAAAACAAACCTCTCAGATATAAAACAGAAGGGCAGTTTATTTTCTCAAAGGTTCATAAATATCTGGGAAGAGTTGTTTAAGAGAGGTTTTCTGGAACCTGTGTCTTTTGGGGAAACTGCTAGGTACGTATGACCTAGATTGGCCACTGTTGGAAACAAGATACTGGGCTTGATGGACCTTGGTCTGACCCAGTATGGCATATCTTATGTTATGTTATGTTATGTTCTTACTAGAGATGATTTTAATGATAGTTTACAGATTACTAAAAGTAGGTCTTCAATCTCATATTACAGTCCTTTCAACACCCTGGGATGTATGCCATCTGGTCCAGGTGATTTGCTGCTCTTTAGTTTATCAAATACATTACATCTTCCCAATTTATTGAGATTTGCTTCAATTTCTCTAATATATCACTTTTAAATATCATTTCTGGCATGGGTAGGTTTTCTAAATCTTCTTTAGTAAAGACTGAAGCAAAGAATTCATTCATTCATTCAGTCTCTCCACTATGACCTTGTCCTCTCTTAGTGCCCTTTTTACCCCTCTATCATTTAATGATCCAACTGACTCTCTCACAGGTGCTTTACTACGAATGTGCTTGAAAACCTTTTTTTAAGTTTATATAAAAATATTTATATACCACTGTTTCCTAAGCACTGTCTTGAAGGACTACCCAGAGGGACTGCTGCAACTGGAAATAGATCTGCACTTGTAAGTATTTATCTTCTGGATTATATTCTAAATCTTGGGGGGGAGGGTAACCTTTGGGTTAAAGCAGATAAATCTGTGTATTTTAGAATTCAGTGTGTTTACTGAAACAATCAGGTCTTAGTATCACCAGAGAGCTTTTCATTTAAATCAAATCAGAGTATAGCTTAGCATACAAGTAGAATAAATAGTTTCGGAGTACAAAGAACTAAAGTTATTTCTAGTGACCTTTACAAAAATGCCTTCCTGTTAGAAAGCAAAAGGTCTGAAGTTGTCTTAAATAGGTGTTAAAGGCAAATGGCAAATCAAAGGGCAATTTGAAAGGCCCACTCTATCAAACCAAGGGCTGTGTGAATCACCCAGGAAATTGGTAAGACTTTACATTAGAAGAACAGTTCAGATCACTGTGTAGCAAGCCATCTTTTAAGTGTTCTTTCCCTCCCTCCCACCCACCCCAGGTTTAATCTTAGCTTTATATGCTCTTAAACCAATTAAAAGGGGGGAGGTGCCCATAAGCACTTTCGGGTGTGGCTGGCTACCCTCATCAAGAATACATTTATTAAGAACCTGAGAATAATTATTCTCAAGGTGAACAAAGTCCATTTAACTGTCACAAACACAACGCCAAAACCACTAGTCTTCTAGTTGTTGAGGGCGTGGTGGTTGAGAACCTTCTTCTATCAGCTGTTATATTTATGCTTTAAGTAGAAGGATTGTAGTTGTGTTAAACCAAGGGTAAGGCTTATGACAGAAAAATAATTTATTTTGAACACAATAGAACAGATCAGGTTCCAGGTACCATTTACAGAATTTTAAATTATAGGATTTTTGCTTAAGGTTCAAGCAAGTTGGTGGCAAAACAAACAGAACTCAACATTGGCTTTTAAAGTCCTCTTCACTGCAGAAGCTTAGCCTTTTCACATATAACAAGGTGCCACTTTTCTTATTGTCCTTTGTCAATCAGAGCAATAGAAAAACAAACTTTACTTCTTCTATGGCAAATTTATCTTCACTCAGCCATAATTCTCTCTAGGCTGCACGTCCAGGTGAAGAACCAAGCTTAGGTTATGAAATAAGCATTCAAAGTGTCCTCAAGACTCTTATAGCAGGCTTTTCTTATAAACAGGAGCAAAGCACAAACTCTTATAGCGGCCAATTAACTTTCTCTCCGTTGTGGAGTTTCAACACAGCTGACACAGAAGCATGAATCACAGCCTTACTTCACTAGCTTATGCTGCAGTAAATTTCTTCTTTCAAAACATACACAGGGATTTACTTTCTCACTGCTTAGCTCTGAGGTTACTTCAGCAAGAGGAACAGTTCTTTCCAGGCTGGCCTTTCTTCAGACACTTCAAGTCTAGAGCTTGGCAAAAGAACAATCCATCAACATATCTTCTTCTTTCCCTAGCTCTGACACTGGTTCTTCCAATAGCATAGGTTCTGACTCACCCACTTGATCAGAGTGCCCTGCTGACAACCTCTCTGGTGGTCTGAAAGCTTCTCTCCTTCCTGGCTCCCACCTTTGTTGCAAACGTGATTCAGGGAAATCACCTCTCTCAGCAATGGGTAGCTCAGCCTGTCTCCAGAAGTTAGCACCTGCTCTGGCTTCTCCAGCATTCCATCGTCCTTGCTGCTCTGAAGTCTGTCCTCTGCTGCTTCCTCTGCTCCTTCTCCAACTACTCCTACTCTCTCCATAATTTAACCAAGGTTTATACTCATTGGGATCCAACCCCACCTCTTTCTGTCCCAGGTGTTTGTAATCCCCCTGCCTTCTGACATCAGAATATCAGTGCAGTTGTTAGAGTGAGGGTTTTTGTCCTCGTGCTTGCAATCTATCCCTCTTACACTGTCAAGCATTTCCTGGAACTTGTTCCAGCTGGGTTTTTTCTGCCTTTGAACTGTGGCTCTGGCCTTTTGACCCTGCACACCTAACAGAGGCCCCTTGATTAAGGTGAATTCCTTATGCTGTTCACCTCCCCCATGCTCAAAATGTTGACTTTACCACATAACATAAAAGATATAGTTGTATAAGTATCCCCAGCAAAACTAAGTAAACAAACAATTTTAATATCTGAAAAACCTTAAAATTAAGATGTAGACAACAGTCCAGAGAACGTGATGGGGACTTACAGTCTTTTGCTTTGAGTATTGCATTATGATTTTCTCCCTGTTGGTGAGGAGTCTTGTGTGCACTAGGTGCAAAGAGCTCTTTGCTCCCAGGGAACAAGTCCGATCTCTGGAAGCTAGAGTAGCAGACTTGGAGGACATAAGGAAGACAGAGAGGTATATAAATGAGATCTGTACTGAAGTCCCACCTCCAGTCTGGCAGCTTTCCTGTTGCCATGAAGGAGAGAGATCACATCTATTGCGTTAACTCTTGTTACTTGTTCTTTACAACTGTTCAATATATTTAACTTGTCCTGCTCAATGTAATGAATTTTTCTTATGTAAACCGCGCAGATTACAAAAAGTGCATTATATAAAACCAAATAAATAAATAAATGACAAGAGAGTATTACCCTGGTGTGGCAGGACGTGATTCTGTAGCGAGGACCTGTCCCCCAGATAATGTAAAACCCTCTCGCACCGAGGGGGTTTCTCAAGAGCTATATGCCCATGAGGGAAGGGTTAGGACGGCCATTATAATTGGTGATTCAATCATCAGGCATGTAGATACTGTAGCTGGGTGGCTGGTGGACATGAGGATCTCCTGGTAACATACTTGCCTGGTGTGAAGGTAGTGGACCTCACTCACCACCTAGACAAGGTATTAGATAGTGCTGGTGAGGAGTCTGTCGTCTTGGTACATGTTGGTACCAATGATATAGGAAAGTGTGGTAGGGAGGTTCTGGAGGCCAAATTTCGGCTTTTAGGTAGGAAGTTGAAATCCAGAACTTCCAGGGTAGCATTCTCAGAAATGCTTCCTGTTCAACGCACAGGACCCAAAAGGCAGGCAGAGTTCCGGTGTCTCAATGCGTGGATGAGACAATAGTACAAAGAAGAGGGTTTTGGATTTGTTAGGAACTGGGGAACATACTGGGGAAAGGAGGGACTTTTCTGAAGAGACAGGCTTCAGCTTAACTGGGATGGAACCAGACTGTTGGGATTAACCTTTAAAAAGGACATAGAGCAGCTTTTAAATTAGATAATAGGGGAAAGCCGACAGTTTCTCAAGAGCGCCTGGTTTGGAACTATGTATCCATGAAGGATACTAGCAAAAGATTGAAGTTAGGGAATATCAACAGAGAGATTTCTATAAAGACAAAAGTAACCCAAATGACCTTAAGTACAGAGCTTAAAGATTCCAAATTACCCCTGCCTACCGATAACCAGATTAATATGAATACAATATGACCTCTAAAATGCTTGTAAGCAAATGTTAGAAGTTAGATGCAAGGCAGGTAAAGACAGAATTTTTTAAAAAAGCTTGCTGTGGAAGCAAAAACGCATAATAAAGACTTTTTCAAGTATATTCGAAGCAAAACACCTGTGAGAGAGTCAGTTGGACCATTAGATGACAGAGGGGTAAAAGGGGCACTAAGAGGGAACAAGGCCATAGCGGAGAAACTGAATGAATTCTTTACCACGGTCTTTACTGATGAAGATGTAGAAAAGTGACCCAAGACTGAAATGGTATTTAAAGATGATGCATTGGAAGAATTGAAAGAAATATAGATAAACCGGGACGATGTATTGCAACTATTTAATAAATTAAAGAGTAACAAATCACCTGGAACAGATGGTATACATCCAAGGGTGTTGAAAGAACTGAAATATGAGATTGCAGACCTACTACTGGTAATCTGTGAACTATCATTAAAATAGTCTGTAGTTCCTGGAGACTAGCTAATGTAACGCCAATTTTTAAAAAAGGTTCCAGGGGTGATCTGGGAAACTACAGGCCGATGAGTCTGATGTCAGTACCAGGCAAAATGGTAGAAACCATTATAAAGAACAAAATTATTGAACATGTAGATAGTCATGGTTTCATGGGAGAAAGACAACATGGCTTTAGCCGAGGAAGGTCTTATCTTACTTATCTGTAATAAACAGGTAGACAAAGATGAGTTGGTTGATAGTGTAGCTGGATTTTCAGAAAGTCTTTGCCAAGAGTCTCTCACAAGGAATCTTGTCAAAGTCAAAACGTCATGGGATAGGAGGCTGTGTATTATTGTGGATCAGGAACTGGTTAAAAGATAGAAAGCAGAGGGTAGGGCTGAATGGTCAATTTTCCCAATGGAGAAAAGTGTATAGTGGAGTATCCTAGAGATCTGTGCTGGGCCTGCTTTCATAAATGACCTGGAAATGGGAATAATGAGTGCGATGATCAAATTTGCAGATGACACAAAATTATTCAAAGTTGTTAAAACCCAAAAGGATTGTGAAAATTTTCAAGAGGATCTTGATAAATTGCAATACTAGATGTTCAAATGGCAGATGAAATTTAATGTGGACAAGTGCACATTATGCACCAAAAAAAGAACCCCCCAAATTATGGTTACACAATGCAAGGTTCCACGTTAGGAACCACCACCCAGGAAAAAGATTTAGGTATCAACGTGGATAACACATTGAAACCCTCCACCGTGTGCCGCTGTGGCCAAGAAGACAAATAGTATGCTAGGAATCATAAGAAAAGGAATGGTGTGACCACACCTTGAATACTGTATGCAATTTTTGTCGCCGTATCTTAAAAAGGATATAGCGGAATTAGAAAAGGTACAGAGAACAGACACCAAAATGGTAAAGGGGATGGAAGGATACCCCTATGAGGAGAGGGGCTTAAAAGGTTAGGGCTCGTCAACCTGGAAAAGAGACGGCTAAGGGGAGATATGGTAGAGGTTTTTAAATTTATGAATGCAGTGGAACAGGTAAACATAGATCAATTCTTTACGCCATCAAAAAGTAGAAAGACTAGGGGACATGCAATGAAGCTACAGTATAATCCATTTAAGACTAAGAGAAGAAAATATTTCACTCAATGCATAATCAAACTCTGGAATTCGTTACGGAGGATGTAGTAAAAGCTGTTAGTGTAGCTGGGTTTAAAAAAAGGTTTGGAAAAGTTCCTGGAGGAAAGGTCCATAAACCATTATTAGAGAGGACCCGGGTAATCTATTGCTTGCACCAATACAGGCATTATGGAACCTGTGTGTCTTTTTGGGAAAATGCTAGGTACTTGTGATCTGAATGGGCCACTGTTGGAAACAGGATATTGGGCTTGATGGACTTTGGTCTGACCCAGTATGATATTTCTTACATTCTTAAAGCATTCACAGCTGTTTACAATAAAATAAAAATACAACCCCATTGATCCCACCCAGCAGGATCCCTACCCCCTTAAGAATAGAAGTTGCTTAACATCCTGATCCCAAAACGCCTGCCAAAAAAAAAAAGAAACCGCTGCCTATCCTCACGGAAACAGGAAAGTTTTTACTGCCTCCCTAAACAACAGGTTTGTCTCCAACCTGAGTGCCAAAGGCAAAGTATTCCACAGAACTGGCATGAACACCGGAAAAAAGTCTCTCCCGCCAGCACTGCAAACAAACCTGGAACTTGTCAGTGATCACAAGGCACACCAAGGACTTTCCAAAGGCACAATAGTTTAGAAACACTTGTTAGAGTTTGAGAGAGACGAGAAGAAAAAGTACTTTTACTAAGAACCATCAGCATTAAAAAAAAACTGTGCAAATCCATTCTGAATACTATACCACTTGGAATTCATAGAAGCCATATTCAGTTCTTAACTAGCTCATTTGTTTCTTGCTACCATCAGAATATAAGTTCTCATGTTTTTGTTGCACAAGATATTCAACAGCTTAATAGGAAGGCTTAAGGATTTCTCAGTATGTTTGGCTAAGTGGAATCACAGTTTAACCTTCTCATGGCCAGGTTACACATTCAGTCCCAAAGAACTCTAGGTCCACTGTGGAATCGCTCTTCACCAAACTTCTACTGTCAGCTTCAAGTTGAGTAATTAAAAGTCTTCCATGGTGACTTCATGAGAACAATCTCATGATTGGTCTTCCTTTTTCATGTACTCTCTTATAGGGATTCGCTGTTCCTGAAGGAGGTGTGTGGAACTGCTCACCAGCCTGGGGGCTGCCGTTGTTGCGGAGGTGTGGTAGACCGTTGTTTTCCCTCCCTACTCCATCGCAGGCACAGCTGGGGACAGCCTGACCGAGGTCTTTTCTCGGGGGACAAAAGCGCTGAGCCAGGAGCCTACCAGTGGATTCGCTGTTCCTGAAGGAGGTGTGTGGAACTGCTCACCAGCCTGGGGGCTGCCGTTGCTGTGGAGGTGTGGTAGGCCGCTGTTTTCTCTCCCTACTCCATCGCAGGCACAGCCGGGACAGCCTGACCGAGGTCTTTCCTCGGGGGACAAAAACGCTGAGCCAGGAGCCTACCAGTGGATTCGCTGTTCCTGAAGGAGGTGTGTGGAACTGCTCACCAGCCTGGGGGCTGCCGTTGCTGTGGAGGTGTGGTAGACCGCTGTTTTCCCTCCCTACTCCATCGCAGGCACAGCTGGGACAGCTTCTAATCTTGGGCTTTTTCCTTGTTTTTTTTTTTGTATAAATCTTGCTCCTCCTATTCCGCGGAGCGTGTTCCGAAGGGGCGTGTCCAAAGGGGCTTGCTCCGCCCCTTCGGCGTCACTGCGGTGTCTCAGCGGTGTAGCGGCAGTGCTGGTACTCTGTTTCTCCGAGTTTATTTTTAAGGTTTGTCTTCTTTTGGTTCTTGTGACCATTCTATTTAGTTGTTTAGTGTCACGATATGGGGAAACGGAAGGCCAAGGTCGGGGGCAAAGCGCCAGAGGCTATGGCTGGAGAAGTTAAACCAGTTGGGCCTTTGGATAAACACTTTGTCCCCCTTCCGATAGCACAATCTTCTCCAGAGCTGGTGTCTCTCATGAAAAGAACCAGGGGTAGGAGGCAAAGGGGGGGGGGGGATCTACCATCGGAACTGAGAGTCCTGTGGAGTCTTCCTCATCAGTGAGGACAATGCCTTTGATTGTTTTCCCGAAACCGATTTTGTCGGTAGGGGAGGGAGGTTCTTCGGAGCTTTCCCCCCCATCCCCAGAAGATGAAATTACTTTAAAAGATGTTTGGGCAGTGTTGAAGGGTATTGACTCTAAGATGTCTTCTTCTTTTCATTCCTTTTCTACATTTTCTCAGGAAACTGTTTCTTCCTTGCAACAACTAGATGCTAAAGTTACTGTCCTTGACACTGCTGTTAGTGCATTGGAAGCCCAGGTCCATCCAATCTATTCTTCTAGTGTGGCTGGTATTAAAGATTTTCTTTTGATACATTCTAAATTGGAGCGCCTGGAAAATTCCATGCGCGCTTCCAATTTACGATTCTTGAATTTTCCCCCAGTCTCCGTTATTATCTCATAGGATTTTGCTGGCTAAATTTCCTCAACCTTAAAAAAATTGAATCCGGTTGACAGGGAATTCGATGAGATTGCTTCCCCTATGAATAATCTGACTGCCTTTTTGGAAGATTCGCAGAACATAATTAATGATAGGGCTACTTTATTGGTTACCTTTTCCTCTGTAGATATTAAGCAACGTATATTGAGGACCTTTTTTAAGGCTAAAATAGTAAAGTTCTGTGGCCAGTTGGTTAATATATTCCCTGATGTTTCTCGCGCCGGAGACAGTTTTTAGATCTTAAGTCCCGGGTTTTGGCACTGGGTGCTACGTTCTTTTTGAAGTTTCCATGCAAATGTATCCTTAGTTATGAGGGTGCTTCTTATACCTTTGTTGATGTATCTCATTTAGAAACTTTTTGTCTGGAAAGGGGGTTTAAGTGGGTGTTTGGGGTCACGGCCTCCACATCATGGATAGCTTAGCTTGTATTCTGTTTTCTTTGCCTGGTTTTCCTTGTTATTAACAGTGGGGTCCCGTAATGTGGACTTTATCATGGTGTATATTTCCTATTGTTGTATGATTTTTTGCCTTTATCTTTTATGGGATTGACCTGTACCTATTTTTGGTTGTTGTATATGACTAAAAATCAAAAAAAAAAAAAAAAAAAGTACTCTCTTATGGTGTTCTGAATGATTGCTTCATTCCAGGGTTGGTCTGCACATGTCAAGAATCAACAGATGCAGGACCTTTAGTAATTGTGACATCAACTTCTTTGAACTGCAAGCCATAAGACTTGTTTTTATAGCTTTTTAGCACCCGATGTCCAACAAAATCATTTTAATTGATACATTAATGTAGCAAAGTTCTCCATCATTAAACAAGTAGGAGCTGGGGCTTCTCTCCTAATGATTAGAGCAGCAGACTGAGAACTGGGGAAGCCAGGAATCAAATTCCATTGATGCTCCTTGGGCTCTTGAGCAAGTCATTACTCTCAATGAGTTGTTTCATAAATAAGCACTTAACTCTAGTTAATGCATGTGAAAAGTGCTTTGGATTGTAAGTCCTCTTGGAACAGGGAAATTTTTTATTAGAGTAGGTAACTTGCCTTGAGCTACAAACTCAAAACATTAAGAAACAACAACAAATGGAATTAAGTGATATGCTCTGTTCCCTGAGCTACTTATTTACCAGATAAAGAACATGTTAATGAGCAGAAATGCACATGGGTAGCAAACAATTGATCCCTCAGATGGGAGAACCCTTAACATAACATAAGAACATAAGATATGCCATACTGGGTCAGACCAAGGTCCATCAAGCCCAGTATCCTGTTTCCAACAGTGGCCAATCTAGGTCATACGTACCTAGCAGTTTCCCCAAAATACAAAGGTTCCGCAATGCTTGTACTGGGTCAAGCATTGATATCCTGGGTCCCTTCTTAATAATGGTTTATGGACCTTTCCTCCAGGAACTTATCCAAACCTTTTTTAAACCCAGCTACACTAACAGCCTTTACTACATCCTCCGGTAACAAATTCCAGAGTTTGATTACACATTGAGTGAAGAAATATTTTCTTTTATTAGTCTTAAATAGTTTACCCTGTAGCTTCATTGCATGTCCCCATGTCTTTCTATATTCTGATAACGTAAACAATCGATCTACGTTTACCCATTCCACTCCGTTCATTAATTTATAGACTTCTATCATATCTTCCCTCAGCCGTCTCTTTTCCAGGTTAAAGAGCCCTAACCTTTTTAGCCTTTCTTCATAGGAGTATCCTTCCATCCCCTTTACCATTTTCGTGGCTCTTCTCTGAACCTTTTCTAATAACGCTATATCCTTTTTAAGACACGGCGACCAGAATTGCACACAATATTCAAGGTGCGGTCTCACCATGGAACGATATAGAGGCATTATAATATCTTTTGTTTTATTTTCCATTCCTTTCCTTATCATACCTAGCATTCTATTTGCTCTCTTGGCTGCTGCTGCACATTGGGCCGAGGGTTTTAACATGCTATCCACAATGACGCCTAAATCTTTTTCTTGGGTGGTGGTTCCTAATGTGGAACCTTGCATCGTGTAACCATAGTTTGGGTTGTTCTTCCCTAGGTGCATAACTTTGCACTTGTCCACATTAAATTTCATCTGCCATTTTGATGCCCAGTCTTCCAATTTATCAAGATCCTCTTGCAATTTTCCACAATCCTCATGGGTTTTAACAACTTTAAATAGTTTTGTGTCATCTGCAAATTTGATAACCTCACTCGTTATTCCACTTTCCAGGTCATTTATGAATATGTCAAAAAGCAGCGGACCCAGCACAGATCCCTGGGGTACACCACTATTCACCTTTCTCCATTGGGAAAATTGGCCATTTAGCCCAACCCTCTGCTTTCTGTCTTTTAACCAGTTCTTGATCCACAGTAGAACACTGCCTCCTATCCCATGACTCTTTAGTTTTGCCAAAAGTCTCTGATGAGGGAGCTTGTCAAAGGCTTTCTGAAAGTCCAGATACACTATATCAACCGACTCACCTTTGTCCACCAGTTTATTCACACCTTCAAAAAAACTTAACAGATTAGTAAGACAAGATCTTCCTTGTCTAAAGCCATGTTGGCTGTCTCCCATTAGGCCATGACTATCTACATGCTGAGTAATTTTATTCTTTATGATGGTTTCTACTATTTTTCCCTGTACTTACGTGAGGCTCACCGGTCTGTAGTTTCCCGGATCACCCCTGGAACCCTTTTTAAAAATTGGTGTTACATTGGCGATCCTCCAATCTTCAGGTATTAGAGATGATTTTAATGATAGTTCACAGTTTACTAATAGGTCTGCAATCTCATATTGATATAAGCTTGTTCACTACACACCCGATCAGCAGTGTTCCAGAGTTGTGATGTTGGAGACATTTTCCTTATAGTTTCCTTATAGTTTAGTGCTGGGTAATTTTCCAATTTATTGGGAAGATGGTCTGCTTCATGCTTATCTAACAAAGCAATCAGTAAAACTGAGTGATGATCAATTGATGGTGGTGAGTTCGCTGAAGCAGCTGTTGGTTCCCTCCTCTTTAGCTATCCATAAAAGGTTCAATCCCTCTGAAGCACCCTCTGTTCTGCATCCTCTAAACTTCCATTCCCTGGCACTAAGAAGTAAAAAGACCTTACCTGCTAATTAGTGTTCCTGAAGGATCTCCAGTCCAGTCCCTTTCTTCTGGGTTGTGCTCCTATTCCTGCAACTTGGAGACTGAGTAAGTCATTCTCTTAATGACATCAGGATATATATAGCACTGGCACCACCCACCAGCCTCAGTATCCTGTTGACAAAGCAAACTTAACGGAGAGACAACTAACCAACTATAACAAAACTACAAACTATAATACATCCCCCTCCCAAACCCTGAATGGAGATGACCCCAACGCCCCCCCCCCCCAGGGATGAGGAGGTGGCTTACCTGACAATGCTCCTTGTAATTACCTAACAGGTTATGCAGCACTTCTGATATCAGGGCCCTGCTTCGGTCCAAACCGCCCTGCCACCGGAACTTCCAGAGAAACACTGGCACAATCAACCCTCTGTGCCAACTACCCCTCCTGAACTGCTTCGAACCGGCACTAAGCACACCGGGTGGGACCAGGGACTGGACTGGAGATCCGTCAGGTAAGGTCTAATTACTTCTTCCTAATCGTCTCTCCAATCCAGTCCCTTTCTTCTGGGATATAACAGAGCAGTTCAACCTTGGGAGGGTCCTGCCAAACCGGATCGAAGCACCACTCTCCCAAAACCTGCATCCGCCGCTGCCTGCACATCCAACCGGTAGTGCTTGGCAAAAGTATGTAGAGAAGACCAAGTAGCCGCCCTGCAAATATCCAATGGAGGGACCAAACTAAACTCCGCCCATGAGGTGGCCTGAGCCTGAGTCTGAGTGGAATGAGCTCTCAATCCCACTGGAACCTGTCTTCCCTTTAGAATATAAGCGGAAGCAATGGCCTCCCTGATCCACCTGGAAATAGTGGCCTTGGAAGCCGTTTCTCCCTTGTGCGGCCCTCCGAACACCACAAATAAACGCTCCGACTTGCGGAAGGCCTTTGTACGCTTCAGATACCACCTCAAAACTCTTCGCACGTCTAGAAGGCGCAGCCACGGATCTCCCTCTGCCTACCCCAAACCGGCAAAGGAGGGAAACGACACCGACTGATTGACGTGAAAAGGAGAAACTACCTTGGGCTAAAAGGACGGAACCATTCTCAACACCATCTTCTCCTTGAAGAAAACGAGGAAAGGTGGACGACAAGACAACGCCTGCAACTCAGACACGCCTGGTGGAACAAATGGCCACTAAAAACACAGACTTAAGAGTCAAATCCTTCAGAGAAGTATGCTCAAGAGGTTCAAACAGCAGCCCGGTAAGGGAATCCAATACCAAATTGAGATCCCAAGGAGGCATTAACAAACTCAGATGCGGCTGCATACACCTCACTGCCTTAAGAAATCTAACCACATTGGGGTGCTGGCCTAACGCTTTACCCTTAACCTTGCCCCTGTAACAAGCGATAGCCGCTAGCTGCACCCGGAAGGAATTGGCTTCCAGCCCCTTCTCAAGACCGGCTTGCAAAAAATCCAACACATACGAGATCGAAACTGACAATGGCTTCTTCCGCTGTTCCTCACACCAGTTCTCAAAAATGCGCCAAAATCTCACATACGCTAAACAGGTAGAACGCTTGCAGACCTTCAGCAAGGTTGAAATCACTGCTCCTGAATATATTCTTTTATGCAGCCTTGCTCTTTCAATAGCCATGCCATAAGCGAGAACCGATCCACTTGCGGCATCCTTACCGGTCCCTGCCTGAGAAGGTCCTCTTACCAGAAGCCTCCACGGCCGGTCCGCCAATAGCTGAACGAGATCGGCATACCATGGTCGCCTCGGCCAGTCCGGAGCTATCAGGATCACCAACCCCTGATGTGCTTCTATCCGCTGAAGAACTCTGCCTATGAGAGCCCACGGAGGGAACACATAAAGCAACCCTTCCAAGGGCCACCGTTGAACTAGGGCATCCAGCCCTTCCGACATTCTTTCTCTTCTTCTGCTGAAGAATCTGCTTGTTTTGGCCGACTCCCAGCACACCATCAAATCCATCACCGGCGGCCCCCACCAGTGTACCACTTGCTCATAGACTTCCTGGCTGAGCTCCCACTCGCCGTGATCTATCTTGTGTCTGCTGAGGTAGTCGGCCGTGACGTTTTCCACGCCAGCGACATACTGGGCTGATATGGCTAAGAGATGATCCTCGGTCCATACCAAGAGGGTTTCTGCCTCCTCCTCCTCCAAGAGAAGGCTGCTCGTGCCACCCTGCCGATTGATGTGGGCTACTGCCGTAACGTTGTCCAAAAGAATTCTGACCGCTCTCCCGAGAACCCAATTCCGGAACGCTCTGAGAGCCATTGTCACTGCCCGCAACTCCAATCTGTTGATGGGCCACTGCAACTCCTGGGCACTCCAGCATCCCTGGGCAAAGTGTCCCTCGCAGTGCGCCCCAAAGCCTGACAGACACGCGTCCATCGTCACTTGCACCCACAGAGGGGTGTTGAGGGGCATTACTTTCTCCAGATTCCCCGGAGAGAGCCACCACTGCAGAGATTCCTTGGCCGCTGCTGTACAGGGTAGAGTCACTGACAGAGGCTGCTTCTGATGTGACCAGTGCCGCAGCAAAGCCCGCTGGAGCCTTCACATATGAGCTCTGGCCCATGGTACTAGGTTTAACGTCGCTGCCATGGTTCCCAGTACCTGCAGATAAAGCCACGCTGATGGCGCCTTCAGAGCCACAAACTCTCGAACTAGTCGACGTAGGCCTTTTGCCCTCTGATCTGGCAAGAATACGTTGCCTGATATCGTGTTGAACCTTGCCCCTAAATATTCGACCTCCTGAGTGGGCACCAACTTGCTCTTTGCTCGATTGATCACCCACCTCAAACTTTGAAGGAGAGCTACTACCCTGGCCGTTGCCCTCAAACTTTCCTCCTTGAACTTGGCCCTGATCAACCAATTGTCCAAGTAAGGATGGACTAGAATACCTTCTCTGCGAAGTGCCGCTGCCATCACTACCATCACCTTGGTGAAAGTGCATAGGCCCGTCGCCAAGCAGAAAGACAACGCTTGAAACTGAAAGTGACCCTGTGGCACTGCGAAGCACAGGAATTGCTGATAAGCCTCTCTGATGGGAATATGTAGATACGCCTCGGTGAGATTGAGGGAAGTCAGAAATCCGCCCTGCCTCACCGCCACAATCACTGACTTCAGAGTTTCCATCCGAAAGTGCGTAACCCGAAGGCACCGACTGATGCGCTTGAGGTCTAGAATTGGTCGCAATGAACCTTCCTTTTTTAGAACCACAAAGTAAATTGAGTATCGACCACAGCCGTATTGATCTCTTGGCACTGGGACCACCGCCTCCAACGCCACCAGCCTTGCAAGGGATTCTTCTACCGCTGCACGCTTGGCTACAGTCTTGCAAGGTGACTGGACGAACGAGGGGATGACCGGCCTTGCAAACTCTAGGGCATAACCGAATTGTACGACCTCCAAGACCCACTGATCGGACATTACCCGGACCCAGGTGGAGAAGAACTGCCTTAAACGCCCTCCTACCGGCAGAACCCCCGCCCGAGCCCCCGTTGTCTCATTGTGGTTTTCTCTGGCCAGAGGATGCTGAAGAGGTCCCAAAACCCCCAGAAACCCTGACCTCTGGAAGGAAACCGGCCCCTCTGAAAGGAGCTCTGACGAGCTGGCCTGGTCCTCCGAAACTCCCTTTGTTGAGAGCGTCCCGGAGTCGCAAAGCGACCCTGCTTGGGCCTATCTTCTGGAAGCCTGCCCCCTTTGGACTCCCCTAAGTCTTTCACCAACTTGTCCCAGTCCTCTCCGAAGAGCAGCTTCCCCTTAAAGGGAAGCCTGCTGAGGCGGGCTTTGGAGGAAGCATCTGCTGCTCAGATGCGGAGCCAATGATATTGACACGCAGCCACCACGGAAACCATATTCTTTGACAAGCTTCTAATGAGGTCATACTGGCTATCTGCCAGATAGGCCGCACCGGACTCAATTCGCGCCACATCCCCTTGCAGCCCTACCTGCGACTCCTCAGCCGATTGCAGCTGCTGGGACCACCGCAAGCACACCCGGGCCACCCAAGCCCCACACACCAAAGCTTGAAGGGCCATGGCACTAATAAGATCATAAGAACATAAGATATGCCATACTTGGTCAGACCAAGGTCCATCAAGCCCAGTATTCTGTTTCCAACAGTGGCCAATCTAGGTGATATGTATTGTGATAAGGAAGCTTATCATAGCTCAGGAAGGAGCTATAGAAAAGGTGAAGTGACTCTGAACAAGCAACCTGTCAGTTCTGGTAGAAATAAGAAAACAGAATTTTCCCATAAAAGACTACCAGTCCCAGAATGCACCAGGTTTCCAACAGCCATTAGAGGAGCTGAAGTGGGGAAACGTGTGTTCAATCAGGAGGGCTATGAGGTAATCCCTAAGCACTCATCTCAAAGGGCAGGGCCTGATTCAGCACAGCTGCGCTGTGTTAGGGAGGATCACTCATCTAAGCAGAATAAGAGTAGAGTTTATTCTACAGATGACCATCTTCATGATCACCTTGGATATCCAGAGAAGGAGCATCAGTTTCATCTGAAGGATCATCAGAAGCAGAAGCCAAACCGGACGGACAGAGAGGGAGAGACCCTTTGGAAGAAGGAAGAGAAAAGCCTTTGAGAGGTCTAGAAGAGTCCAAAGCAGTACGTATACTGGGAGGTATTCCAAGGGCCAGCATACACCATTGGACTGGGGAAAGCCAGAGGAATGGTGCCGCAGAGCTAGGAATCACCAGAGGCTACCTGTGAGGGAGACGGCTGCACGTGGAAGGGACCCTAAGACCTGTGCCAGAAGGTATGTGAAGAGAGATCCAGTATCCAGGGATCTGGATTGGAAGGCTGGACATAAGAACTGGACTACATACTGGCCAGGCTATATAGAGAGGAACTCTAGCAGCAATGGAAGCTCAGGTATGAACACTGATCTATGCCCTAGCTATAACCTTGAAAGACAGCAGGGAAACAAGTATTCTCCTGAAAATGCTTCATTGAGAGATTCATCTGTGCCAATCCATGATATTGAACCCATGCTTGTTGAACAAGGAGGAATAATAGCAGATGAGGATCCTGTTTATATGGACTGCTCTCTATCTAAACTCCGTTGGTAACTTTCTGTTATAAAGTACAGCAACCATCACAAAGAAATACAAATTTGTTCTTTAATCTACTCAGAAAAGCTCCTGAAGCAGGATTTGACCCACACAGTAGAAAGCAAGCCAGCTAAGGGGTTTCAGCTGGTAACTGCTAGCAATTAAGCCTTATCTAATTGCTTGTGAGCTAGGAGAGAATCACTTCTGCATCTATGTGGGAAGTAATCAGAACTTAACCTGAAAAGAACAGTTTGTTTCTTGCTTTGTGGCTTTTCATTTGTTGTTTTCCTGATTTTAACTTTGTTTTTCCAAGTTAACACTGAAAGCAAGTAACCTAATTTATGTGCTACCAAGCATATCTGTGTTGGGAGAAATAACCCCATAAATAAATATCTTATTGGCTTTACCCAAGAGCACAACTAAATTATTGTCAGCAGCTGTGTCCGGTGTGAATGAACTACATTGCCCACAATACCTTGCAAATCATATAGAGATATGCACTTGCCAAGACTGAAGATTCTCACCCAGGCAGCCGTCTGACAGTACCTAGCAGTTTCCCCAAGAGACACAAGTTCCACAATGCTTATACTGGGTCAAGCATTGATATCTTCGTCACTTCTTAATAATGGTTTATGGACCTTTCCTCCAGGAACTTGTCCAAACATTTTTTAAACCCAGCTACACTAACAGCCTTTACTACATCCTCCGGTAACAAATTCCAGAGTTTGATTACACGTTGAGTGAAAAAATATTTTCTTTTATTAGTCTTAAATAGTTTACCCTGTAGCTTCATTGCATGTCCCCAAGTCTTTCTATATTCTGATAACGTAAACAATCGATCTACGTTTACCCGTTCCACTCCGTTCATTAATTTATAGACTTCTATCATATCTCCCCTCAGCCGTCTCTTTTCCAGGTTAAAGAGCCCTAACCTTTTTAGCCTTTCTTCATAGGAGTATCCTTCCATCCCCTTTACCATTTTGGTGGCTCTTCTCTGAACCTTTTCTAAAATCGCTATATCCTTTTTAAGATACAGCGACCAGAATTGCACACAATATTCAAGGTGCGGTCTCACCATGGAACGATATAGAGGCATTATAATATCTTTTGTTTTATTTTCCATTCCTTTCCTTATCATACCTAGCATTCTATTTGCTCTCTTGGCTGCTGCTGCACATTGGGCCAAGGGTTTTAACATGGTATCCACAATGACGCCTGAATCTTTTTACTGGGTGGTGGTTCCTAATGTGGAACCTTGCATCGTGTAACCATAGTTTGGGTTGTTCTTCCCTAGGTGCATAACCTTGCACTTGTCCACATTAAATTTCATCTGCCATTTTGATGCCCAGTCTTCCAATTTATCAAGATCCTCTTGCAATTTTTCACAATCCTCTTGGGTTTTAACAACTTTAAATAGTTTTGTCTCATCTGCAAATTTGATAACCTCACTCGTTATTCCACTTTCCAGGTCATTTATGAATATGTCAAAAAGCAGCGGACCCAGCACAGATCCCTGGGGTACACCACTATTCACCTTTCTCCATTGGGAAAACTGGCCATTTAGCCCTACCCTCTGCTTTCTATCTTTTAACCAGTTCCTGATCCACAATAGTACACTGCCTCCTATCCCATGACTCTTTAGTTTTGCCAAAAGTCTCTGATGAGGGACCTTGTCAAAGGCTTTCTGAAAGTCCAGATACACAATATCAACCGACTCACCTTTGTCCACCTGTTTATTCACTCCTTCAAAAAAACATAACAGATTAGTAAGACAAGATCTTCCTTGTCTAAAGCCATGTTGGCTGTCTCCCATTAGGTTGTGACTATCTACATGCTGAGTAATCTTATTCTTTATGATGGTTTCTACCATTTTTCCCGGTACTGACGTCAGGCTCACCAGTCTGTAGTTTCCCGGATCATCCCTGGAACCCTTTTTAAAAATTGGTGTTACATTGGCGATCCTCCAATCTTCAGGTATTAGAGATGATTTTAATGATAGTTCACAGATTACTGGATAGCAGGTCTGAAATCTCATATTTCAGTTCTTTCAACACCCTTGGATGTATACCATCCGGCCCAGGTGATTTGCTACTCTTCAGTTTATCTAATAGTTGTAAGACATCTTCCCGATGTATCGATATTTCCTTCAATTCTTCCGCACCTTTAAATACCACTTCAGTCATGGGTAACATCCCTACATCTTCCTCAGTAAAGACCGAAGCAAAGAATTCATTTAGTCTCTCCGCTATCGCCTTGTCGCCTCTTAGTGCTCCTTTAACCCCTTTATCATCTAATGGACCAACTGACTCTCTCACAGGTTGTTTGCTACGAATGTACTTGAAAAGGTCTTTATTTTGCGTTTTTGCTTCCGCAGCAAGCTTCTTCTCAAATTCTCTCTTTGCCTGCCTTATCAATGCCTTGCATTTGACTTACCAGTGCTTGTGCTGTTTCCAGGTTTCGTCGTTTGGCTCTTTTTTCCATTTCCTGAAAGATGCTTTTTTGGCAACAGCAGCCTCTCTGACCTCACCTTTAAACCATGCTGGCAGTTTTCTGGACTTCCACTTTTCTTAAAGCGTGGAATACAGCTGGTCTGGGCTTCCAAGATAGTATTTTTCAACAACACCCAAGCTTGATGTATGTCTTTAACCTTTGCAACTGCTCCTTTTAGTTTTTTCTTAACTGTTTTCCTCATTTTATCATAGTCTCCCTTTCGAAAGTTAAAAGGTAGTACTGTGGATTTCCTTACTATTCCTCCTCCACTAATTAAATCAAAGGCGATCATGCTATGATCACTATTGCCAAGTGGCCCCAACACCCTTATCTCTTGCACTAGATCTGGTGTTCCACTAAGGACTAGGTCTAATATGGCTTCCCCTCTGGTTGGTTCATGAACCAGCTGCTCCAAGAAGCAGTCATATATTTCATCTAGGAACTTTATCTCCCTAGCATGTCCTGATGTGACACTGACCCAGTCGATACCGGGGTAATTGAAATCACCATTATTACTGCGCTGTAACTTTTGTTAGCTTCCTTGATTTCTTTGAGCATTTCATCATCCATTTGGTCATTCTGGCCAGGTGCTCGATAGTACACCCCCCCCCCCCCCCACTGCCATTGCCTTCCCCCTTTTATATGGAATTTCAATCCATATAGATTCTACAGCAGATTTTGTTTCCTGCAAAACTTTAATCCTTTCTGAGTCAATGCCCTCTCTAACATAGAGCGCAACCCCTCCACCAATTTGATCAGCTCTATCATTACGATATAGTTTGTACCCAGGTATCACAGTGTCCCACTGGTTGTCCTCCTTCCACCATGTCTCTGATATTCCAATCATATCTAACCTTTCATTTAGTGCTATATACTCTAACTCTCCCATCTTATTCTTTAGACTTCTAGCATTTGCATACAAGCATTTTAGAGAATGTATTTTATTCATATTAATTTGGCTATTGTTAGACATGGGTAAATTGGGATCTTTAAGCTCTGTCTGCTCCATACTTGAGGGCATTTGGGCTACTTTACTCTTTTGTGGAACCTCTCTGCTTTTGGTAGTATCCTTCAAGGATACATTCTTCCGAACCATCCGCTCTTGGGCGACTGTCGGCTTTCCCCTAATATCTAGTTTAAAAGCTGCTCTATCTCCTTTTTAAAGGTTAATGCCAGCAGCCTGGTTCCATCCCGGTTAAGGTGAAGCCCATCCCTTCGGAAGAGCCCCTCTTTTCCCCAGAATGTTCCCCAGTTCCTAACAAATCCAAAACCCTCATTTCTGCACCATTGTCTCATCCACGCATTGAGACTCCGGAGTTCTGCCTGCCTTTTGGGTCCTGCACGTGGAACAGGAAGCATTTCGGAGAACGCTACTATGGAAGTTCTGGATTTCAACTTCCTACTTAAAAGCCTAAATTTTGCCTCCAGAACCTCCCTACCACATTTTCCTATGTCATTGGTACCGACATGTACCAAGACAGCAGACTCCTCCCCAGCACTATCTAAGACCTTATCTAGGTGGCGCGTGAGGTCCGCTACCTTCGCACCAGGCAGGCATGTTACCAGGCGATCCTCACGTGCACCAGCCACCCAGCTATCTACATGCCTAATGATCAAATCACCAACTATAACGGCTGTCCTAACCCTTCCCTCATGGGCACATGGCCCTGGAGAAACTTCCTCTGTGCGAGAGGGTTTTACATCACCTGGAGGACAGGTGCTGGTTACAGGATCACTTCCTGCCACACCAGGGTGATGCTCTCCTGTCACGTGACCTCTCTCCTCCATGGCAACAGGGGTGCTGCCAGACTGGAGGTGGGACTTCAGGACTATATCCCTGTAGGTCTCGTCTATGTACCTCTCTGTCTGTCTTATGTTTTCCAAGTCTGCTACTTTAGCCTCTAGAGAACGGACTTGTTCCCTGAGAGCAAAGAGCTCCTTGCACCTAGTGCACACGTAAGACCTCTCACCAACTGGGAGAAAATCATACATGTGACACTCAATGCAAAAGACTGGAAAGCCCCCATCCCGCTGCTGGACTGCTGTCTGCATCTTAGTTTTAAGTTTGTGTCTAGATCTTTAAGTTCTTACTTACTAGGGGTTGCTATGGGTATTTATACCAATAAAACTGTACCTAATACGTTTAATATACCTTGTTCACCTGAAGCTTAATTAATCTCAGGTCCTTAGTGTATGACTGATTTGGGTAATGAGCTTCACCTGAAAGCACCTCCTGTCTTTTAAGATGTGTAAGTACCTATAAAGCTATGATTATCCCAGGGGTGGGAAGGAGGGAGGGAGGGAAATAACACTTATTAAAAGAGGGCTGCTACACAGTACCCTGTCTTGTGTTGCTGAGGTAAGCTAAATTCTGATTTGATTTAAATGATAGGTCTTAGCTGCTGCTAGGCTCTAACTTCTTATGAAATTTAAACTACAAGCTCTCTGCTGAGTTCTAAATTTAACCAGAAAGCTCTCTTCAGTGTTTTAAAACTAAAAGTACTTTTCTGATGCTAGGCCCTGAGTGACTATTAAATGTACACTACAAGCTCTCTGCTGGGTTCTAAATGTAACCAGAAAGCTCTCTTCTGTGTGTTAAATTTAAACTAAAAGTACTTTGCTGTTACTTGGCCCTGAGTGACTATTAAATTTAAACTACAAGCTCTCTGCTGGGTATGAAATGTAACCAGAAAGTTCTCCTCTGTGTTTTAAATTCAAACTTTAATTGCTGCTACTAGGCCCTAACTGACCCAACAAAAAACAGTGGGTTCACAGATTAAGTAGCTTTAATACAAAGAATTCTTTTTAGAAAATTACCAGAAGTATATACTCACAGTTGCAGATTTCTCTCCAGAAGTAACAGTCCCCCTTTTCTAGTCCTTCAAGACACAAAAAACTTCTCTCCTTTTTTTCAGGCAGTCGTGTCCCCGCCGTGCGGAGGCAGTCACCACTGATCACGCGGCCCGCTTAATACACTCCACTGCCTCTTACCTGCTTCCCCCTGCAGCTCCTCTCTCCGCACTTTCACTCCGGTGCGAGAGTGATCGCAGGGTCTTCCCGCCCTCGTGCTCAGCCGTCTCTGGGGCTTCGGCAACGAGGTGGGAGACCGAAGGAGAGGCCCTTCTCAGTAGGGAGACCTGGCAGCACTGAATTAGACGGTCACCACTGCAGCGAAAGCACACGCTTCTTTTTTTTTTTTTTTAAATGGGCCGAGTCGCTGCAAGCCTCCTCCAACAAGGGGGGGGGGGGGGACCCAGGAAAAACCTGACTAGACTTTACAGGAAGGGAAATAAATCAAAGGAAAAAAAGGGTAAAAGAAACCCAAAGACCCCTCCTATCCTAATGTCTCTCCAGCAAGCCTTTTTTTCAAGCTTGCTGCTCACTCCAGCTGCTTGGAGACTGAGTAAAACTGAGGCTGGTGGGTGGTGGCAGTGCTATATATATCCTGATGTAATCAAGAGAATGACATACTCAGGTCTCCAAGCTGCAGGAATAGGAGCACAACCCATAAGAAAGGGACTGGACTGGAGAGACGATTAGGAACAGCTGTGATAACCAGGCTACAAATTATATTGCAGTTATTGCATAGGTGGAGGGGTGGCTATATCTTAGAGGGCATTAAATCAAACAGGATAAAGAATTTTACAGAAAATAAAATACTGTAGAATCTCTATGGATAGAAATTCCATGTAAAAAGGAGAAGGGAATAGCAGTGGGGGTGTACTACCATCTGCCTAGCCAGAATGATCAGGCAGATGATGAAATACTAGCAGAAATTAGGGAATTTAGTAAAGTTTACAACATAGTAATAATGGGAGATTTCAATTACCCTGGCATTTTCTGGGTCATTGTTAATGGGAGTTAAATTTTCTAGATTAAATAAATGACTGCTTCATGGAGTAGCTGGTTCAATAATCGACAAGAGGGGAAGGTATTTTAGACCTAGTCCTTAGTGGAATGCAGGATCTAGTGCGAGAGCTAGTATGGCTTAAAGGTGAAATCAGAGAGGCTGTTATAACTAATAAAAAATCCTTCAGAAAATGGAAAAAAGAGCCAAATGACAAAAACAGGAAACAACATAAATACTGGTAAGTTAAATGGAAGGCAGGCAAAGAGAAAATTTGAAAAGAAGCTCACTGTGGAAGCAAAAGCGCATAACTACCAGTCTCCAGATGAGTGTGAAGAGTGTTGCTGCTTGCGTTCCTGTGCCATTTCCATCTGTTTGCTGTGCCTGCCCACTCTCCTGGACTGGGACTGGTATGTGGGAGGAGTAGAGTGTGTTCTGCTCTTGCTCTGCCCACCCGCTGACATCATCCACAGCAATGTTGCTTACTAATCTACAAAAAGAACTATTGGACGCCAGGTGGACTCCACCTGGCAGGCCCTGATTAAGGGGCACGGCCAAGGGGCTCACCTGAAGCCACTTGGAATGACAGGGGGACACCAGAGTTTGCTTTGTAATTTTGGGTGTTTTGGGAGTTGGTTGGGGGATTTGAGGTAGTGTCGGAAGAGGGTGTTGAGAATGTGTCTTTTCCCGATTAAGGGTGGGAAGGGGGGATTGGGATTGTTATGGGTCAAGGGGTTTATACAGGGGGTAGAAGGGGGAGATATGGGTATCAGCCTTATAGGAATGCTAGAGTTTCATGGGAGGTGATACGGGGTGGTTGGGAGGTGCAGGAGAGAAAACGGGTGCAGTGTGCCCTGATAAATGCTCATTCAGCCTGCCAGAAATGGCATTTGCTAGCAGATATTAGTGCAGAGGGTCTGGATTTTTTTCTTAGTTATCAAGACTTGGTTCTCATCGGGGTGGGGGGGGGAGGGTAGTGGCTGGTTTGTAATGCCCTGAGGCATATGTTTGTCTTCAGGTACTCCAGGTGGGAAAACATGGTGGAGATGTGGCAATTATTTACCATACTAAGTGGACTGTGAGTCAGGGTGCATAGGAGCCCCCATCGCCAAGTGAAGGTCTACTGATGGAAATACAGGGCTCTGCAAAAATGTTTTTTTTGTTGCTCTATTGTCCATCCGGTCTCTCACAGATCAATGGGATGCCTTGGGGGGATAAGGTGGCTTTGGTACACTTAGATTATCCTGATTTACTAATTTTAGGGGATTTAATTTGGTTAGTCCTATAGGTTCTGTGCAATTTTTATTGTCCTTGTTTGGTGAAATGGGGTTGCGGCAGATGGTAATGGGTCTGACTCACTGTAAAGGAAATACTCTGGACTGGTTTTTTGGATCCGAGAGATTTGTAGATTTGTGGGACTTGGAATCTAGTTGAGGAGTTCCTTTTCCTTGATCAGATCATTGTTTACTTCATTTCTGATTTATGTGGGTAGGGGGGAAGAATGTGGTGGTGTGACGCTTACTGTGTCAGCAGCAGGGCACTATAGATGAGAATAGGTTAAGGACACTGACTCTTAGTAAACGGTCAAGTGAACAGGTGGATTCTCTAGGGTTGTTGGTAAGGGACTGGTTGGAGGTGGTGGGGTGGCATTGGATGAGGTAGCACCAATGTGTCAGGTTTGGGTGAAGGAAGATCGGATTCGTAACTACTCTTGGATTACTACAGAATTGAAAGGTTTGAAAGAGCATCGGTGGGAAAAACAGAGTTTGCGGCTGACGTTTAGCAGCTAACAGCAGTGGCATTTAGCAGCTAACATCTAGCGCCAGTGCCTCCAAGATGCTAAGCGGCAAGTTTGTTCCACTCAGATCAGGTCTGCCAAGAATAAGCCACATGCTGATTTTCAGGTCGCATGCCGTCTTCTTGGGGTGTGTATGGTGAATGTTGATCAAATGGCGGATTATTTCCTAGGAAAGGTGGAGGGTTTTTGAACACAGATAGTGGGTGGTCAGATTAAGATTGAGGGGATAGAGACTGAAGTGAGGAGGTCATCTTTTATGGAAAATCATTTTTATTATTATTATGAGTATTGCTAGTAATCACGATATCACTATACACAGCCTCAAATCAACAACAACAACATTCGTATCCCCTCCCCACCCAACAGACGACGAGTCTCAATCCTACCCATTATCTTGCATACTAACTTCTTCAGTGGTATAGACCTGGAACAGCACTCCACCACTAAACACAACATCATTAATGAACAGCATAACCCCACTTCCAACACTCCCCCGCCCTTCCCCCATTCTGTCCACTAAATCCCTGGCCCACTCATTCGTCTCCTCCCCGCACATCCCTCCCCTAACCAGTGACATATATATCGGGTTGTCAGTCCACTCCCATTCCACACTCCTTTCACTCTCCCGCTCATATCCACTATTCCAGGGAAGCTCCCCTTTATCTTCAGGCATTCAAAGGTGGCTCAAGACACACACAATTACTTAGGAATGCTCTGGTACGTGTAGGGCCCCAGGACTGTATCAAGTTAATCGTGGGTGGAGGAGACCCTCAGTAGCTGCACCTAATTGGATCTCTCAGATTCAGTATCTACATGCCTCACACTCCCCTGGTATTTAACGGTTCCCAAATTTTACCCCAGTTTTCCAACTGGTGTGACCCGAGCAACCTGGCTGACCGTTTTTCCATGGTCCACAGGTCTACCATCAAGCCCTGCCACTCCGTGATCCCTGGGAGGTCCTCCGACAACCAGTGCCGCAGGATACACTGCTTCCCTACCACCATACTTCTTTGCAGCAACTTCGCTTGATGGGATCCCAGGGCCTGCCCCGACCCCGTAAATCCAAACAAGCAGCAATCCGGAGAGGGCTCCAGCTCCCGAGCCAGCCAACTGGAAACCTCTCCACACACCTCTCGCCAAAAAATCTGCACTTTTTCACAGGACCAAAATCGATGCATAAAAGTTCCTCTCTCCCTTCTACAGAACCGACACCCGTCCAACTGTACAATCCCCACCTTAGCCGCCCATACCTCCGTCACATAGGACCTCCAAAGAAATCTATATTGGATTTCTCGCAACCGTACCGATTCCAACAAACTCCTCGCTACTGCGAAGGCCTCCGCCAGATCTGCCGCCGAGAGTCCCAGCATCCCATCCTACTGCCACTGTGTCGCCAACACCTCAAGAACCCTCCACGCACCCAACCATCCAAATTCTCTCCGCAGATCCTGTACCGTTATTTTCTCCTCCAGACTCTGTACCAGATCCAACATACTTTAGTTTTTACTGTTATGTTCTGCTCAAGCTTAACATTGTTGTTTACTTATAATATTCTTTGTTATTTGACGTTACATGTAAAACAAACGCTGCTTTGTTAATTGGTTGTTTATTGTGAACCGCAACTGATCTCAGGAAGATGCGGTATATAAATGTTTGTTAAATAAAAAAAAAATAAATAAATACTGCCGGGTCCTAAGAGAGCCCCCCTTCAGTTCTCTGCACAGTACGCACATAATGCCTGGCCTGCAAGTAAAAATAGAAATCCTTAGTGCTCAAACCAAACCGGAGTTGCAATGCTAGAAACGAATCCACCTCGGGAGCCACGATCATTTTCAGATGACCGATACATTTCACTCCTCGCTCCTCCCACTGCCTGGCCACCACCGCTTGCACTCCCGGTAAAAAATCCTTATTGCCCCTCAACGGCAAGAGATCATTTCTTCTCCATGACCTACTCCTCCTCTGACAAATTGTCCTCCAAACCAACCGTACCCCCTTCATACACACCGACGTTTTCCACCACACAGGTAGCTCCCTATTCACACTATGCATCCAAACCAGTCTATGTACTGGCTGCGACATCTCATCCACAAGATCGATGGGTATCGTTTCGCTCGTGCCCACCAATACATCTCGAAGAGGGTGCATCATACTAGCCAAGTTATATTCTCTCAACGACACCACTCCTCCCCACTTTCCTCCAAAGGCCCCATCAATGCCGCTAAGGCTATCCTTGCCCTCCGACCCCTCCATAAAAACATGCCCAAATGGGACTGTAGAACTCTCATATCCCCTCTGGTGATCCAAAGTGGGGCATGACGAAATAGCCATCTAGGGAGCTCCACCATTTTAAACAGCGCAATACGACCCATCAATGAAATAGGCAAATCTCTCCATCTTCTTAAAGTCTCTATAGTCTTCACCAACCTTGGGCCAATATTAAAACGTAAAGTTGAGATACGTCCTCCGGAATCTGCACACCCAAATATCTTATTTGTCCCTCCGCCCACGACAACGGAAACTCCCCTACCCACTGGCCCTGGGCCCTCCCACCTGCATCCAACACCACCAATTTAGACCGATTCACTCTCAACCCCAAGAAAGCGCTGAAGTTCGATGTGCTTGACAGCCTCTGTCAATGATATCTGTGGGTCCCGCAAACACAAAAGCATATCGTCAACAAACGCACTGACTTTGATCCCATTCTATCCCCATCTTATGCCTCGGATCCTCTCATCGCATGCAAGAATGACCAGCAGCGGTTCTAGCTGAAGAACAAACAGGGGGGAAAGGGGGCACCCCTGCCTCGTGCCTCTCTGAAGCGAAAAGGACTCCGAAAATTCTCCACCCATGGTCATGCAAGCCAATGGGTCGGTACAAAGCCTGAACCCAATTTACAAAGGCTCCCTCAAAACCAAACTTCTAGAGAGCCGCAAACATATAATGCCAAGACACCCGATCAAAGGCCTTTTCTGCGTCCAAACTCACCAAGATTAATGGCTCTTTTCGTAGCAGACAATTCCATACCCATCAACACCTTACTGATATTCAAGACCGCCGCTCTTCCCTTAACGCATCCCGCTTGATGCTGCCCTATCAATCTTGGAAAAAACCTTTGCAATCTCGCCGCCAATACCGAAGCCAATACTTTCATATCATAATTAATTAGCGAGATGGGACGATAGGACGCAGGATCCTCTGGGTCCTTCCCCGCCTTAGAGATGACCGTGATCGCTGCTGTACGCATATCTCTCGGGAAGCCGCCTGTATCTAACACTTCCTGATACAAAGCTGCCAACGAGGGAGTCACCTGCATCGCCAACATCTTGTAAAATTCTGCCCCTAACCATCAGGTCCAGGAGCTTTGTGTGGCGACGCACCCTTAATTACCTTCTGAATCTCTGTACCTGAAATCTCCACGTTGAATTCCTGCAATTCCTCCTCCTGCAGTTTCGGCAAGCCTACCTTATCGAGAAATAGGTTCCCCTGAACATAATCTTCTGTTTCCACCAAATATAGGTCTTGATAAAACCGCCGAAAAACCCTCATGACCTCCCGAGTAGTATTATGTCTTACCCCTTCTTTATCCTTAATAGTGGCTATCACTCGTGGCCCTCCCCCTTCTCTCACCAATCCTCCAAGTAGTTTCCCTGTCCTATCTCCATACCGAAATAGCTGATGTCTATAGTACTGCATAGAATATACCGCATGGTCATGCAGCACCTGATTCAATTGCTTCTGCTTTGCTAAATATTCCCCTCGTACTCTTGCGTCCACCTCCCGTACATCCCTCTGCTTTAGATGCCGCAGTTCATGAGTTAGCTGCAAGATAGTGTCAACTCTTCTCTTTTCTTTTGCAACAAAAGCCATGATATGGCCACGCATCACCGCTTTTCCCGCCTCCCAAAACACCGCCACCTGTTCTACACTATGCTCATTGAACCTAACATATTCCTTCCAATGATGCTTCAGATAATTTGCAAAATCCTCATTTTTCCAGAGATGCCACGGGAACGACCATTTAGGTCGCATACCCGACCTCCCCCTCCAGTCCATCCGGACCATCGCATGATCCGAGGTTACCACTGGGTCAATCTCAACCGCACACACTTTTCCAAAACTCTGTTTCGATACTAAAATATAATCAATCCTAGACCAGGACTGATGGGCACGTGACAGGTGTGTGTAGTCTCTCTCTCCTTCATGCAAAACTCTCCATGTATCAATTAAGTGTCCCAGTCTACATAAATAGCTCACCCCTTTGTTGGTCCAACCCCCACTGGCTTTCCAGTGCTGCTTGTCTAACCTCGGATCATGTGGACAGTTAAAGTCACCTGCTAAGATGACCGGAATGTGAGGGACCCTCCCGATTTTTGCTAAAACAGTCTTAAAGAAAAGGTGATCATAAACATTAGGCGCATAAACATTACCCACAAGTATTTCTTCCCCCTGAAACTTTGCATGGAGAAAAATGAATCTACCCTGGGGATCTGCATCCTCATGCAAAACTTCGATTTGGGTGCCTGTCTTCACTAAAATAGCAACTCCCTTTTTCCGACCCCCGAGGAGGCCGCATAAACACCCCCCACCCAGTCCCGCTTTAGCTTCTCATGCTCTCGCTTGCTTAAATGTGTTTCTTGGAGCAGAGCAATTTGGTCCTTACCCCTTTTCAGGGCCTGCAAAATCTTGGTCCGCTTTACAGGACAGCTCACCCCTCCTACATTCCAAGTTATAATACGCAGGTCATACATGGCAACCCCCCATTCATTTTAAAGCCCAGGGTCTCCCAGCCACAACCCCGAGCCCCTTGTTCCTAAGTGGATACCTCCCTCTCACTACATGTCTCTTCTCTCCCATCACCAAACAACAACCCCTTTCTACTACCCCTCCCGAATCCTCCCTCTCCTCTCCTCCTCAAACTTCCCCAATAAACACACATACAACTACCCCCACCTGACCCCCCATCCCACCCCCCTTTCCCTTCTCCTCCACCCAACCACAGTTCCGCACCCAGCTCCCTCGCCAGGCTCAAGATCCAATGTAACGCGGCAGGGCTGCCTCGCTGGAAGATTTCTTAACCCTCTTCCCTCCTCCACCCTCTACACATCACCCTACTGCCACTCCTTCCTTTCAACCCCCACCTACACCCCTCCTCCCCCATGCACACCCTGCCACCCCAACCCTCCGCCACTCTCCCATTCTACCCACTATCCACACCCCGACTCTCCCACACCCCATCTCTCCTCTCATGTCACCCATCACACCCATTCGCACCATTTAAACCTCTCAACAGGGTAAAACAACTCAGCATAACTTGAACATCAGTCTCATTAGAGATGAGGTGCCCACCGGTTTCATTGCAGGGCACTGTTGGTTGCCTCACTCGCCTTCCCCATGTCCTCCATGAAAGTTCTGGCCGCGGCTACAGTGTCAAAGGAATAGTCTCGACCTTGTTTAGAAACTCTCAACAGCGCTGGGTAAGCCAGCGTGAACCGAATTTTCCTCTGAAACAGGGTGGTACAAATCGGTGAGAACTCTTTCCTCTTTAATGCCACCCCCGCTGAATAATCTTGGAAGATGAGTAGTTTCTGTTTGTTGCAAGTCAGTCCACCTTTTCTGCGATATGCTTGCAGAAGCTGGTGCTTGTGCTGAAAATTCAAAATCTTGGCAATGACCACTCTCGGCCATCCTCTCACCTCCGATCTTGGCCCAATCCTATGCGCTCGCTGCACTCGCATCTCTCCGATCAAGGAATCCAGGCCCAGTTCTTTCAGGAGCCAGACTTCAATAAACAGCAGTAGAAACATAGAAACATGATGACAGAAAAAGACCACATGGCCTATCTAGTCTGTCCTTCCATAACAACAACAACTACAACAGTCCACTTTTTACCTTTAGAGATCCTCTGTGTTGGTCCCATGCTTTTTTGAATTCAGTTACTGTCCTCATCTCTACCACCTCCACAGGGAGACTATTCCATGGATCCACTACTCTTTCTGTAAAGAAATATTTCCGCATATCACTCCTGAATCTATCTCCCTTCACCCTCATCCCATGTCCCCTCGTAGCAGAACTTGCTTTCAATTGAAAGAGGCTCTCTCCCTGAACATTTATGCCACGGAGGTATTTAAATATCTTAATCATATCACCTCTATCCCGCCTTTCCTCTATAGAAAGTTGGGCATCCGTTTTCTCCTCCGGTACTCCTAGAATCCTTATGTTGTTCCTCCGAGATCTGTTTTCAAGATCTTCTACTTTAGCTTGCAAATGTTCTAGTTGTTTCCTCTGCGCAGAGGCCTCTCTCTCTTGGCGGCCCTCCGCTTCCTCAATGGCCACCACGCGGTGTTCCAATTCCTCCACGCGCTTTCCCACCTCTGCCAAAGAATCTCCCATAGCATCCAACTTTTTCAGTACTTGGTCAAATTTCAGGTCTAACAATTTAACTACTTCCTTTGCCACCTCATCGTTGGCGGAGTTTAGGCTGTCAGCTCTCAGCGATGCCAGCTGCGCTAGCATTGCTGCCGCGGGCCCCGGCTTACTGCTCTTCTCCCGTTCTTTTTTTTTTAGTTACCGGCATGGTAGCGAGCTTGGAGTTGGCTCGTTCGAATCCGCTTGACTTCCTTTCGTCACCGGAGAAAATACCCGGCAACAACTGTGCATGCAACAATGCTGTTTCAAAGAAAGGTCGAGGCAGCCCCGGAGCGAGTCAGGAACCTTCCTCACCTGCTCATGCATCACGTGATCTCCTGAAGAGGTCCTCTTTTAGTACAATCACAGTTAAGGATATACTGGAGTTGCTCCAGGAGTTGCATTGTACTTGGTTGCATCAAGATCCAGTCCCAGGACAACTCCTACGGAGGGCTCCAGGACCGGTTTTGGCTTGGTTGGTAGAATTGGTAAATCTGTCCCTGGGTCAGGGTTGCTATCTGATGGAAGCCATGGTCACCCCGATCCCAAAAAAGGGCTCGGATTAGCAGTGTTCTAATCGGTTCCTTATTTCTTCTTTGATGGGGTTGGCCAAGGTGGTGGAGAAAGTGGTTCTTAGGCAATTATCTGTTTTTATGGAGCAGTGGTTTGGATTGGGGACAGGCTGGATTTCGGAACAGATCAGGTACTGAGTGGCAGTCATGGATGTTTTGGGTACGGCTAGGGATAAGGGGAGAACTGCTTTGGTGGTGGCCTTAGATCTATCGGCCGCATTTGATTTGGTAGATTCTAGATATTATGATTATGCATTGTAAGGCATTGAGGATTGGAGGTGCGGTGCTCCAATGGCTGGTATCCTTTTCGTCCAATCGACAATTTTATGTATGCTGAGGGGTGCGATATTCTTCAGTGCAGCAGTTGGGTTGTGGAGTCCCCTAGGGTTCTGCATTATCTCCAGTGTTGTTTAACATTTACATGAGCCCACTGGGCACTATTTGTCAGAAATATGGGTTTGTGGGCTTTTTATATGCTGCTGATATACAGCTTTTGATTGAATTTTATTTATTTATTATACATTTGTATACCGCTACTTCCTACGATCAGCAGCGGTTTACTTTACAGATCAGGATGGACTGTACAGTACAGTAATTTGCATGAAATACATTTTGATTGAAAGGATTCGCACACAACACAGCAAACAGGTCATTGGAATTTACATTTGATTGAGTGGGTGTGGGTGTGCTTACATATATACATATACATGTGATTAGGTGCGTGTGGTGTGCTTACATATATAGATATACACAATATTACAGATCATAATTGTAGTTGCCTTTGTCATACGGTTGGAACCATTTTTGTGCCAAGACTATAGTAAGAGGTCACACAATATCCCGATTAGTTCAGGTTGTAATGAGACTGAAAAAGGTGTGTTTTGAGTTTTTTTCTAAAGTCTTTCAAGTCGCTTGTTAATCGTAGCTCGTGAGGGAGCTGGTTCCAGAGAAGTGGCGCTGCGTAAGAGAATGCTCTGTTGCTCGTTTCTGCTTTGACAGTTCTTATGCTGTTCGGGACGCAGAGAGTGTTGAGATTTACGGTTCTTCTGCTTCTGTTGGGTGGTTGGATGGTGATTAGGTTGGTGAGGTATGATGGGGCAATGTTGTGAACGAGTTTAAATGTGGTAACAAGTATTTTGTATATGATACGGGCAGTAATGGGGAGCCAATGCAGCTCAATTAGTATTGGGGTAATGTGCTCAGTGACGCCTTTTTTCATGATGATTCTGGCAGCAACATTTTGGGCCATTTGCAAGATATTTAGGGTGTTCTTTGGAAGGCCTTGTAGAATGGCGTTGCAGTAGTCAAGGTGGGGAATGATGAGAGCTTGAGCCACTGCTGAAGTCGGCTTGATCAATGATGTTACGGAGTGGTTGCAGAACTTTCAATTTATGGAATATGGCTCGGTTTGTTGACCGGAGGTGTTTGTCCATCCTTAGAGGTTGCTATCCAGTAGTACCCCATGATATTTTATTTCGGGCTTAGTGTGATAGACGTTGTTGTTAAGGGTGACTGTGGAGGGCGGGATGAAGTCAGTTTTCTTGGAAATGAACATCACCTCTGTTTTTTTGTGGTTTATCGACATGTTGTTTTGTTGCAACCAGATTTGGAGCAAGTTGAGGCATTCTTCCAGTTGGGTGTAGCTCGGTTGGTTCATGTCAAGTTGAGTATAAAGCATTAGATCGTCTGCATAGATGTGATAGCTGATCTTGTGCTTCTGAAAGATTTCGCAAACAGGTTTTATGTATAAATTGAATAGGAGGGAGGATAGTGCTGAGCCTTGAGGGATGCCTTGGGTTTGGGGGAAGTGTGCAAATTCTTTGGAGGAGATTGCAGCTTGGGTACAGTCTCATCTGTTGTTGTTGAATGCCAGCATATTGGAAGTCTTACTTTGTGGGGATTTAAAGGAAGATAATTTGTGTGCAGGGCTCTCTATTGAGGGTGTTTGGTTGCCCTGGAAGAATGAGATCCAGAATCTAGGTACATTATGGATGGTGAGCTCTGCCTTCATTGACAGGTTTTGCAGGTAGTGCGTGATGTTTCTGTTAATTTGCAGTTGGTGCAGCAGCTCAGACCCTATTTAGATCAAGATGCTTTGCGTTGGGTGATCCAGGCATTGGTATTGTTGTGCATGGATTACTGCAATGCCTTGTATGTGGGGCTGCCAGCATATATATTGAGGAAGTGCAGAACACAGCCACATAAATCATTTGGGACCTATGGAGGTGTGATTCGGTGGCTGGGGTGATGCGACAGTTTCATTGGCTCCCGATTAACTCCAGATGTGTGTTTAAATTGTTGGTGTTAACATTTAAACTCTAACGGGGCAAAGGCCCGTGGTACTTGAGAAAGCTACTGCAATGGTATAGACCCAGGGTGTTGCGCTTGGTGGGGGGGGGGGTGGGAATGTCTGTTGGAGCTCCCTGTACTGGAATGGGGCCCTTTATGAGCCAGTCATCCAGGTATGGGAATATGGGAAGATAAAGATCCCCAGGGTCCGGAGGAAGGCGGCCATGTCAGCTAGACACTTTGTGAAGACCCTGGGGATGGCGGCCAACCCAAAGGGTAGCACCCAGAATTGATAGTGCTGGCCATCCAGCACGAACCTAAAGTACTGTCTGTGATACAGGTGCATCAGAATATGCACATATGCATCCTTCAGATCCAAGAAGCATAGCCAGTCATCCTGTAGGAGGAATGGGAGAAGCATCCCTAACGAGATAATCTTGAACTTTTCAAGAACCAGGAACCAGTTGAGGTTTCGCAGGTCTAGAAAGGTGCAGAACCCGCCGGCCTTTTTGGGGACCAGAGGAAGTACTTGGTGTAGAAGCCTTGCCTCATCTGGGCCAATGGAACCAGTTTGATGGCGTGGTCGGCCATCAGGAACCAGTCAGAAACCGTGGCAGGAGGTTCAAAAGTAACTTTTATTGATCCACGGATAAGGTGCGCCAAACCCAACACAGGCTGTGTTTCGTACACCACTTCCTCAGGGGTTATAGGCTCACTACAAAATATACATACATGTGAAACCAACAGCAAACAGAAATTATTGTGTAAACATGAATACCAAAAGACAAATCATGTTGTACCACATTAAATAAATAAATAACTAAGATAAATCAATAAAAAATATATTAAAATAAACTGAATATAAAAAATAAAAATAATAATTAGAAAACTTTAATGAATAAATAATAATTAAATTAAAAATTAATTTAAAACATGTAAACACTCATAATGTGATAACTCACTTGCTAAAACTATAAAATTTTACGTCACATTAAGAATATGTATAGTGGTATTAATAACAACGGTAATAACGACAATAAAAATGAAATATAATAATAAAAAAACAAAAAAACTTAAAAAATGGATGTGTCAACTGTGTGTATATATTCATAAATCCTCTCTTGATTATAACCACAAGAACAGGAGAAAAAGGAGAAAACCGGAGAAAAAGGAGGAGGGGGAGGACTTGAAAAACAAAATTGTATAAATTGTTAATGCCAATGTCCAAAATGAAATAAAACTAAATATAAAATAAAGATTAAAAAATAAAAAAATAATAAATGTAAAAAATATTAAATTAATTAAAAAATATATTAAAATTAAAATAAAGATTAAGATTAAATGATTTTTAAAAAAAAAAAAAATAATAATATTAGAATAATATATATATTTTAAAAAAAAAAATATTAATAAAAAATTTTTTAAATAAAAATTTTTTAAATTGTATTTATATGCACACACATATATAATAGATATATAGTAAAATTATATTATAAAAAGGCATAAAAACAAAATAACAATAGGGAATTGTATAAACATAAAAACAGTAATTATTAAATATTACTAAAATAAAATTTAACATAACCATAAAAATTAAAAAAATTAAAAATAATAATACAACCTACCACTGCACCAAGCCAAATTCAGAAAAACCTTTTGCTGAGCAGAGGCATGGATCCCACCTGCCTCTAGTGCGCGATGCAATTATGATTGTGTGTGAAAAAAACGAAACAAATAAATAAACAAATAAAATCAATGGATGATTTAAACATTGGCAAAGACAACGTAGGGTAAAATTTATCTTTCAGAGGAATCATAAAATGGGGAGAGCCCAGTGTTCCACTGACTAGATTATATACCACCCATTAAGTGCTGTGATTCAAAATCCTGTATTTTTCTATCCTTAGAGAGACTTGTGATTGTGAAGCGAAAGGTGTAAAATGTGTCCTAATTTAAAGCTGTACTAATTTTCTAAATTTGAACCAAAAATTGGAGGTTTTACCAAAATTACTTATCTTAAACCGTGCAAACCGCCATTGGCATGTTGCCAACACTGTAAAACCCAAAATCAAAAAAGAGGAGAGGAAAAGAAAAAGTTCGTCATCCTTATACTGTATTTATTAAAGGCTAACCTATATTGATATTGTAGGCACTAAATACTATTAGAATGAAAATATGTATTGTGAATTGACTTCTGCTGTGAAGAGTACAGGTTTAACATTATGTTTTGCTTGAATATTTGAGAAATGTATGAGAGTATTTGGCTTCTGACATTCATCTGTTTTTTACTGTACTCCGCCGTTGATTTCACGGTCCTGTACTCTTCACAGCAGAAGTCAATTCACAATACATATTTTCATTCTAATAGTGTTGGCAACATGTCAATGGCGGTTTGCACGGTTTAAGATAAGTAATTTTGGTAAAACCTCCAATTTTTTGGTTCAAATTTAGAAAATTAGTACAGCATTAAATTAGGACACATTTTACACCTTTCGCTTCACAATCACAAGTCTCTCTAAGGATAGCAAAATACAGGATTTTGAATCACAGCACTTAATGGGTGGTATATAATCTAGTCAGTGGAACACTGGGCTCTCCCCATTTTATGATTCCTCTGAAAGATAAATTTTACCCTACGTTGTCTTTGCCAATGTTTAAATCATCCATTGATTTTATTTGTTTATTTATTTGTTTCGTTTTTTTCACACACAATCATAATTGCATCGCGCACTAGAGGCAGGTGGGATCCGTGCCTCTGCTCAGCAAAAGGTTTTTCTGAATTTGGCTTGGTGCAGTGGTAGGTTGTATTATTATTTTTAATTTTTTTAATTTTTATGGTTATGTTAAATTTTATTTTAGTAATATTTAATAATTACTGTTTTTATGTTTATACAATTCTATTGTGTTATTTTGTTTTTATGCCTTTTTATAATATAATTTTACTATATATCTATTATATATGTGTGTGCATATAAATACAATTTAAAAAATTTTTATTAATATTTTTATTTTTTTATTTTTTAAAAAATATATATATTATTCTAATATAATTTTTATTTTTTTATTTTTATTTTTTTAAAAATCATTTAATCTTAATCTTTATTTTAATTTTAATATATTTAATATATTTTTTAATTATTTTTAATATTTTTAATATTTTTTACATTTTTTTTTATTTTTTTATTTTTTATTTTTTAATCTTTATTTTATATTTAGTTTTATTTCATTTTGGACATTGGCATTAACAATTTATACAATTTTGTTTTTCAAGTCCTCCCCCTCCTCCTTTTTCTCCGGTTTTCTCCTTTTTCTCCTGTTCTTGTGGTTATAATCAAGAGAGGATTTATGAATATATACACAGTTGACACATCCATTTTTTAAGTTTTTGTTTTTTTATTATATTTCATTTTTATTGTCGTTATTACCGTTGTTATTAATACCACTATACATATTCTTAATGTGACGTAAAATTTTATAGTTTTAGCAAGTGAGTTATCACATTATGAGTGTTTACATGTTTTAAATTAATTTTTAATTTATTTATTATTATTTATTCATTATTAAAGTTTTCTAATTATTATTTTTATTTTTTATATTGTTTATTTTAATATATTTTTTATTGATTTATCTTAGTTATTTATTTATTTAATGTGGTACAACATGATTTGTCTTTTGGTATTCATGTTTACACAATAATTTCTGTTTGCTGTTGGTTTCACATGTATGTATATTTTGTAGTGAGCCTATAACCCCTGAGGAAGTGGTGTACGAAACACGGCCTGTGTTGGGTTTGGCGCACCTTATCCGTGGATCAATAAAAGTTACTTTTGAACCTCCTGCCACGGTTTCTGACTGGTTCCTGTTGCCCACGTGGTAGTTTGCTGTTTCTTGGTGGACCGTGGTCGGCCATCAGGGCCATGACCTCAGTCTGCAGCATGCATCGGCGCAGAGGGTCCATGGTGTACTCCCCAAGGTTGTAAAGCAGCAGCAACTGGGTGACATGCAAATGATAGCTGCTTTGGACGATCTGCAGCACTCATGCATCTGAGATAACTAGAGGCTACCAGTGGGCATAGTGGACGAGCCATCCCCTCACCTGTAGGGGGATTTTGGCAGACAACGGTCAACTTGCTATGCTCATGAGGACCCTATCAAAAACCTACACCTGGCTTAGGCTAGGGGGCGGGCTGTGACTTCGGTGTTTTCTCCCTCCACTGCGAACGGGGAGCCGGGGCCTTAGAATGCACCTGCAACTAGGATGGAAAGTATCATTGCGGGCACGGAAAGAAAGCCTTCCTGGCTTGTTTCTTCCGTGCAGGGTCTAATCTTTCTGTAGAGCCTGGTGAGGATCACCTGCTCTTTCTCCAGCTCCTCGGCCTTCTTTTCCACAGGCTTACTGAAGAGGTTCTCACCCCAACAGGGGACACTGGCGATCTTGTCCTGGACCCACTGCTCCAGGTTAGAGGACTGCAACCAGGCCATCCACCATGCGACGATACCCACAACCACCACCCTACCAGCAGATTCAAAGGCACCCCAGACTATAAATTTCGAGCAATCCTGGTCATGAGCTACAAGGTCTCGAAAAGACTCGGGAATGAGGGAAGTGAATTCCTCTATATCCAGCATGACATCCTTGAGAAACATGGCCATGTAAGTATGGTAGGCCAGGATCTGGGCTATCAGCATGGAACTCTGGAAGCACCTCCTCCCTAAGGGGTCCAGGGTCCTCGCCTCCCATGTGGGTGGCACAGAGAAGTGCATTTTAGCACTCTTTTCATATTTCAAAGCAGACTCGACCACAATGGAATGGTGGGGTTATTGAAGTTTCTCAAACCTCAGGGCTCTCTGGACATGGTACAGGGAATCAAACCAGCGGTTGATGACCAGAAGAGTCAGCGGTGCCTCGAACAGCTGCTGTAGCAGCCTCTGCAGGATATGGTGAACAACCACCTCATGGGGTGCTGAGATGTACTGGAGGAGTTCCAGTTCCTCTGCCCTCTGTTCCTCTTCTGATTTCAGAGAAAAGGGGATGGCCTTGGCTAGGTCCTGAACAAAATTATGGAAGGCACAAAGAGGAGCAGGTCACATCATGGATACCACGGATACCAATAAAGCTCCCTGTTACATCCTACAGTGTGGTGTCCTACAGTGTGGTGTGACCTGCTCCTCTTTGTGCCTATAGTCACTGCAGGTGGGATGATTCCCCTCAGTTCCAAAATCCTTGAAGGACATCTCTTCCGGAGGAGACTTATGCCGATCCGGAGGGGTGATGGGTCGGGTGGGAAATCTTGGGCCCAAAGGTCTGACACCATCAATTCTGCCTCGGTTTCCCATTCCAATTCAAATTCAGAGAGGAAGTTGAAGTAATTCCAAGTCCCTCCAAACACCGACTGCGTGTCTCAGGTGGACATCGATGGTCTCTCTTGCACCCAGCACACCAATGGCAATGCACTGGGGCCTCGAACACAAACACACTGGAGAGAGAGATGGCTCCGGCCACCTGATGTCCCAGGCTGGAAGGAGTGCGGCTTCCACTGCTGCTAAGTGAGCTTCTGAGGCTCATAGGTGTTCCTCCAAAAATACCACTGAGGACGACATCGCCGGTGACCCCTCAGGTAGGTGGACTCCATGATGACTGGAGCATTAGTAGAGATCCAACTGCCCACCCAGGCACTGGGAGTGGACTCCACAGCCCTGGTCGGGTCCTCTACCATGGAAGCTTGGCAGACGGTTCTCAGCCCACATTGTCTGTCTTGCTCCTAGAGGGGCTGTGGTGGCGCTGTACACAGATCTTCTCCTTGTGCTCCCGTTTAAAAATTTGACAGAGTCTCTGCAGAGGGTCTCCCCTTTCCACTTGAACCTTTTTGCTCCGACTGCTTTTTTCTCTCGACTACCTCAGACATGGATGAGGGAGTCGGGGCTGAGGATGCTGAATCAGATGAGCCAAAGAGGGATGACTGCTGCTTTTCCTAACCCTTCAGTCCTCAATGCATCATCTGCAAACACAGCTCACAGGACACTGGTTGGTGGTTAGGTCCAAGGCACTGCAAGCACCAATTATAGCGATCCGTGGCAGAAATGGTCTTGCCATATTTGGTGCATTTCTTAAAGCTGCTAACCAGCTTAGACATGCTGAAAAATACCACCTTGCCAAAATCAAACTGAGAAATGGGTGGAAAAAGTCCCCGGAGGAGAGAGACACCCAAAAGGTGCAAATAAACTCAAGAATAAACATCCAAAGAGTAAGAAAAATCTAAAAAACAACAGGTGGGTGAAAAAACTAGCAAAAGCTCAGTCACAAGGGCAAGAAATTCAATTTTTTTCTGGACTGCAGGAACACGTCCTAAGGGCTGTGGGGGAAAAAGAAAACTGGAGAACATGACACCATGGCAGGCAGGGAAGGCAGGCACACATGCACAGTCTACCTCCCAAAAACTTCCTTTGGAAGCTAGGCAGCGTTCCGGGCAGGGCTCCGTCGGTGACGTCGCCCATATGTGAGGACTTATTTCCTACTTGTTCACAGAGAAATTTTGTATTGCAAGAGAATTTTATTTTTTGGAGAGGGAGGTGGAAGACAATTTATCAGAATGCTTAGGAATGATAATCTGCATCCCTCCCCTATTATACAAAGAATATGGCTCACAAGCAATGGTCCACAAAGAGAATCTGCTTTGCTCTGAGACCCATTACGTTTCATGGGTAGTCAAATCTGATATTTCTGACTTACGGTCTCATGGACTAATTCTTTGAGGCTGAGATAATCATTATAGCCCTCACTTGATCCTTTGATTCCCGCGCACTACCGCCCAGTCTCCAACCTTCCCTTTTTATCTAAAATTCTCGAAAAGGCTGTTTTCTCTCAACTTTCCTCTTACCTCGACTCTACCCACTTTCTTCACCCCCGTCAGTCTGGCTTTTGCTCCGGCTACAGCGTTGAAACTGTTCTTCTTGGCTTTCTAAATGAAATTCACACTGCCCACGACCGTGGTGATCTCTCGGTAGCGGTCTCCCTTGACCTTTCTGCTGCTTTCGATCTTGTTGACCACTCCCTTCTACTAGCCCGACTACGGGAAGCAGGTCTCTGTAGCACAGTCCTTCACTGGTTCCTCTCTTTTCTTTCTTCCAGGTCTTATTCCGTTCTCTCCACTTCTACTCCTTCAGATGTGACTCTCAGTACGATAGAGATGAAGCGAAACAATCAATTAATCATGCTCTGTTGAACTGCTATATGTATAAATATGTATTAATGTAAAAATGTAAATATGTGTAGTCAAATCTCTAAGACTCTAATCTTGTGTGCTGTGCCTCACCCCCAGAACTATGTATATATTAGCCCCATTTCTCGGTCTTGATGGACAACCCCCAAAGATGTAATCAAACCGCTGCTGATCGCTGGAAGTAGCGGTATATAAATGAGTGCTAAATAAATAAAATAAATAACTACCTCTGAATCTACTCCCCTCCTCTGCGGTGTCCCTCAAGGTTCAGTCCTGGCCTCCCTTCTCTTTAACATCTTTCTCACACCTCTTTCTCTATTGGTCCAGCAACACGGGATTTCTGCCTTTTACTATGCTGATGACCTGGTCCTTCTGTATCACACCTCCCCCCTTTCTCTTGATCTCTCCCCTCTGAACTCGTGTCTCACAGCCGTTGTCGATTGGCTTACTACTCACTGTTTGCATCTTAATCTCACAAAAACCCTGCCATCTGGTTCTCCCGTGATAGTACTCCCCCCCTGGTTTCCCCCTCCTTCTCTGGTTTGCCTGTCATCTTAGTCTCTTCCTTCCGTTACCTGGGAGTCCTCTTGGACCCCAGTCTGTCCTTTCGGGATCACATCGCTCATGTTTCAAAGACTTCATTTTTCTTCCTTCGTCAGATTTGTGCTATCAGGCCTTTTCTTTCTGCACCAGCACTTACTACCCTTCTTCTGTCACTGGTCATATCCCGCGTCGAATTCTGTAACTCAATCCTAGCCGGTCTCCCTGCCACGCAATTTCAGCATCTTCAACGCATCCAAAATACTGCTGCCCGACTCGTTTTTCACTCCTCCTTGCGCGATCACATCACTCCTCTTCTTATCCGTCTCCACTGGCTCCCCATCAAATTCCGCATTCACTTTAAAATCCTGGTGCTCCTCCACCGTGCTCTCTCCCCTCAGTATCTGGCTGACCTTGTCCATTTTCATACCCCATCTCGCTCCTTGCGATCCCTCCATCTCAATCGCTTACATCATCCCTCACCCACCTCCGTTCACCTCCAGTCCATCCGCTCCTCTGCGTTTTTCTTCCTTGCCCCCGCCCTATGGAACTCTCTGCCCTCTTCTATCCGGCTTGAACAGGAACATACTACCTTTAAGAACAGCCTCAAAACCCACCTCTTTGCCCTTGCCTTTGACCTCCCTGATCCCTCTACGTGACCTTATCTTCCCTGTTCTCCTCTCTCTCTCTCCTCTCTATTGTCCAGTCGTATGAATCTGTTAGGTATGCTTTCCTATCCGCCATTGTAATTTCTTTTTCTTCTTCCTCTACCTTATGGTATTTCTTTGTTTTGAACTATGTAAACCGCTATGATGTTTTTTGTTTAGCGGTATATTGTCAATAAGTCAATAAACATATAGGATATGTCTTATTGTAGAAGAAAGCGTAGCTACTCACCTGTAACAGGTGTTCTCCAGGGACAGCAGGAATCAGTCCTCAAATATGGGTGACGTCGGCGCCGACAGAGCCCTCATGCGGAGCAAATCCCCAGCTTTCTAAGAAAGTCTTTGGGATTGCATCACGCATGCGTGGTCCCCTTCCCGCCCAAGGGTGCCATCTTGCTCAAATGACATAGCTAAAAAGACAGCAAAATGAATAAAATATAATAGGACTGCAACTCCAGGGGAGGAGGGAGGGTCATGAGGACTGATTCCTGCTGTCCCTGGAGAACACCTGCCAGTGGAACAGAGCGGAAGTGAGCCACTGTTGCCACCTTAGCCCTGACCCAGTGGGCCGTGACTCGACCCTGCAACAGGAGATTGGCCACCCTGGTATGCCCAGGCGATGCAATCCGCCACCCAAGTGAACAACGTACGCTTGGAGACAGGCATCCCCAGCTTACTAGGGTCATAAGAGACGAAGAGCTGAGAAGCCCTTCGATGTCCCTGCGTACGCTCCAAAGCCCTCTTACAATCCAGGGTGTGCAGAACTGCTTCTGCCTGACTGGCATGTAGCCTGGGAAAGAAGGATGGGTGGAACGAGGAGACCACTTTCGGAAGGAACTTGGGGTGAGTGCGAAGCACCACCCTGTTCCTATAGAACCGTGTGTACAGTCTATCATAAACCAGAGCCTGCAGCTCACTCACTCGTCTGGCTGATGCGAGTGCCACCAAGAAATGTGCTTTCCAAGAGAGGAAGCGGAGATGGCAAGTAGCCATCAGCTCAAAAGGTGGGCAAGTAAGCTGCTCCAAGACCACATTCAAATCCCATTCGGTCACCGGGGGACGAACCGGGGGCTTCAGCAGAAGTAAACCTCTCAGGAACCTGGACACCAAAGGATGTACAGAAAGAGGTTGTCCTTCCACTGGAGAGTGGCATGCTTATAAGGCACTAAAGAGGACTCGGACAGAGTTTGACTTGAGGCCTAAATCTGAGAGGTGAAGCAGGTACTGCAACACCACTGACACTTGGCAGGAGAAAGGGTTTTCGTTGTGCTTATCACACCACACCTCAAACCTATGCCACTTAAACGCATAGGTTTTCCTAGTCGATTGCCTACTTGAGGCTAGCAGTACATCCTCTACATTTTTAGGGAGGAGAAGTGGTGCAAGGTCTACCCTTTCAGCAGCCATGCCATCAGGTTGAGAGACCCGAGGTTGGGATGCAGAAGAGTGCCCCCCCCCCTCCTGCGAAAGGAGGCTGGGGTGTAATCCCAGAGGAATTGGAGCCTCTGCCACCAATTGAAGCAGCAGCAGAAACCATGGCTGTCTCGGCTACCTAGGTGCTACCAGGATGACCGAGGCTTTGTCCTGAAGGATCTTGAATAGAGTCCGGGCCACCAGGGGCGTGGAAGGAAACACATACAGGAGGCCCACAGACCATGATATCAGGAAAGCATCTGCAGCCACCCTGCATGGGTGTGGCTGTCTGGAGCAGAAGCGGGGCAACTGGTGATTCTGTGGGCTCGCAAACAGATCTATGGATGGTTGCCCCCAGCACTGGTACAGCTGCTGGACTATGTTGGGATCCAGTTGCCACTCGTGTGGCTTGAGAATTCTGATTAGCTTGTTGGCTAAGAAGTTCTCCTGACTCGGCAAGTAGACTGCTTTGAGGTAAATAACCTGGTTGACTGTAAAAGAGCACAGGTCCAGGGTCTCTTGACAGAGGATGCTTGTTCACATAGAACATTTCCACTTGGTTGTCTGTCTGAATTAAGACAGGCTGATGAGCCAGGGTTTGACAGAAGGTCCGTAGAGCCAGGTGGATAGCTCGAAGCTCTAAGAGGTTGATCTGTTGTGTGCTCTCCTGTGGAGACCACACACACTGAGTGCACAATTCCTGGCAATGGGCTTCCCAGTCCAGCAAGGATGCATCTGTAGTCAGCACTCTCGTGTGCGGGGGAGGCTGGAAAGGCACTCCCTCCAGTAGGTTGTATGGCTGAAGCCACCATGTCAACGACTGCACCAGTCGTCTGGACACCTTGATGCTGTCTGAATCTGCCTGTGGCCTGTATCCACTGGTCCCTGATGCATCACTGAGCTGTTCTCATGTGAAGGCGGGCATTGGGCGTCACATGCACCTTGGAGGCCATGTGACCCAGGAGGCACAGAAAGTGTCTTGCTGAGATCTGGGATCTGCAGCTCACTTGCTGCACTAGGGTAACAAGTCTCTGTGCCCTGTCTCCTGGTAGATAAGCCCTTGCTTGAAGGGTGTCTAACCTTGCTCCTATGAACTCCAGTCCTTGAGAGGGAACCAGACTGGACTTTGTGTAATTGATCACAAACCCTAGGTGCTGTAGCAACTGGATAGTGCGAGACGTGGCCTGTTGGGCTTCCAGGGCTGACGGCTCTGATGAGCCAGTCGTCCAAGTAGGTGAAGACAAATACCCTTGGTCTCTTAGGAAGGCCGCCGCCACCGCTAGGCACTTTGTGAACACCTTCGGTGCAGAGGCATGGCCAAATGGAAGCACCTTGTACTGAAAGTGTTTTCCTCTCACCACAAGTCGTAGATATTGTCTGGGGTCTGGATGAATTAGGATATGTGTATAAGCATCCTTTAGGTCTAAGGAGCATAGCCAGTCTCCCTGGCAGCGGTAAGGCAGCAATATTCCAAAAAGCATCTTGAACTTTTCCCTCACCAGGAAAGAGTAGTTACTCACCTGTAACAGGTGTTCTCCAGGAGCAGCAGGAATCAGTCCTCACACATGGGTGATGTCGGCACCGAAGGAGCCCTCGTGCGGACCATTTCCCCAGCTTTCAAAGAAAGCCTTTGGGAATGCAGTGTGCATGCGCGGTCCCCTTCCCGCCCAAGGGTGCCATCTTGCTCAGTCTGATGACACAGCTAAAAGACAGCAAAAATCAAAATAAAGTATGTGACTGCAACTCCAAGGGAGAAGGGAGGGTCGTGAGGACTGATTCCCGCTGCTCCTGGAGAACACCTGTTACAGGTGAGTAACTACTCTTTCTCTAGGACCAAGAAGGAAGTCAGTCCTCACATATGGGACTCCCCAGCTTCAGGCTACCGGGAACCCAAACTGAAAAATGAGCTCCCTCTAGAACCTCAGCAGGCAAGAAAAGAATCTTTTCTGATAACGCCCCCAAACAGTAGCCCAACACCAGGGCCGGAGGGTAGGAGTTGCCTAAACCCCAAAGAGATTATGGAATACCGCCTGCCTGAAAGCACTGTCCCTACAGGACTCTCTCGAGGCAGTAGTGAGCCGCAAATGTCTGGCTTGAAGACCAGGTAGCGGCCCAGCAGATGTCTGCAACGGAACAGAGCGGAGGTGGGCTACTGACGTGGCCTTCGCCCTGACACGGTGGGCCGTGACTCGACCCTGCAAGGAGAGGCCGGCTGCCCTGTACGCCCAGGCGATACAATCCGCTACCCAAAGGGACAACGTATGCTTGGAGACAGGCAATCCCAGTTTATTAGGGTCAAAAGATACAAAGAGCTGAGGAGCCCTTCGATGCCCCTGCGTACGGTCTATGTAAAAGGACAACACCCTTCTACAGTCCAGGGTATGCAGGACTGTTTCAGCCCAGCAGGCATGCGGCCTGGAGAAGAATGTTGGAAGAACCACCTCCTGATTGAGGTGGAAGGAGGAGACAACCTTCGGAAGGAACTTAGGGTGAGTCCACAAGACCACCCTATTCCTATAGAACCGTGTGTACAGTCTATCAGAAACCAGAGTTTGTAGTTCACTCACATGCCTGGCCGAGGTAAGAGCTACTAAGAACAACGCCTTCCAGGAAAGGAAGCGTAAATGACAGGTAGGCAACGGTGGGCAAGTAAGTTGGTGCAAGACCACATTCAAATCCCACTCAGTGGCCGGTGGACGGATCGGAGGCTTGAGCAAAAGCAGGCCTCTGAGGAAGCGGGACACCATGGGGTGGCGTGACAGAGATTGGCCCGCTACCTGTGAGTGGTGTGCCGAGAAAGCACTGAGGTGGACCTGAACAGAGTTGGATTTAAGGCCTAGGTCCGAGAGGTGGAGCAGGTACTGCAGCACCACTGGAACCAGGCACAAGAGGATCCTCCCGGCGCTGAGCACACCAGGTGGAGAACCTATGCCACTTGAGGGCATAAGATTTCTGGGTGGATTGCCTCCTAGAGGCCAAAACCACCTCTTCCACTTCCTTAGGAAGAAGTAAAGGGGCTAGAACTACCCTTTCAGCAGCCAGCCCATCAGATTGAGGGATTTGAGGTTGGGGTGCAGGAGAGATCCCTGATCCTGAGAGAGGAGATCGGGTTGCACCCCCAGAGGGAGTGGAGTGTCCACCGCCAACTGCAGAAGGAGTGGAAACCACGGTTGCCTCGGCCATCTGGGGGCTACCAGAATCACCGAGGCCTTGTCCTGAAGAACCTTGAACAAGGTGCGGGCCACTAGAGGCGTGGGAGGAAATGCATACAGTAGGCCCGTAGACCAAGAGATTAGAAACACATCTGCTGCTATTCGTAGAGGATGCAGTTGTCTGGAACAGAACCTGGGTAGCTGACGGTTCAGTGGACTCGCAAAGAGATCGATGATTGGAAGACCCCATCTTAGAAAGATCCCTTGGACCACGAGAGGATTCAAATGCCATTCGTGAGGCTGTAGAATCCTGCTCAATCTGTCTGCCAGGGAATTTTCCTGGCCAGGCAGATAAACTGCCTTGAGAAACATGTTGTGTTTGATTGCCAAGGAGCACAGGGCCTGTGCCCCCTTGCTTATTCACGTAGAACATTGCCACTTGATTGTCTGTCTGAACTAAGACAGACTGGTGAGAGAGGACATGAGAGAAAGTCTGTAGAGCTAAGTGGATAGCTCGCAACTCCAACAGACTGATCTGCTGTGTGGACTCCCAAGGAGACCAGAGGCCCTGAGTGCAAGCCTCCTGGCAATGTGCACCCCAGCCCTGAAGGGACGCATCGATTGTCAGCATCTGTGTGTGAAGAGGTGCCTGAAAAGGCACCCCCCTGGACCAGGTTCGGGAGATGCAGCCACCACCGTAAGGAGGCTGCCAGCAGTTTGGACACCCTTATCTTGTCTTTAAGTCGCCTCTGGCTTGCACCCACTGAGCTCTGAGGCATCACTGAGCGGGTCACATGTGCAGGCGGGCATTCGGAGTTACATGGGCCGTGGATGCCATGTGGCCCAAGAGTCTTAGGAAGTTTCTGGCAGAGACCAGAGAACCGCTCTGGAACTGTTTGGCCAAAGCCATCAGTCTGCGGGCCCTGTTCTTGGGCAAATAAGCCTTCGCCTGGAGGGTATCTAATCTTGCCCCTATGAACGCCATGTCCTGTGAGGGGAGCAAAGTGGACTTTGCGAAGTTTACAACAAAGCCTAGATGCTGGAGAAGAGAAACAGTGCGAAGGGTGGCCTGTCTGGCCTTCTGTGGAGACTGACCTCTGATGAGCCAGTCGTCCAGGTATGGAAAGACAAAGATGCCCTGGTTTCTGAGATAGGCCGCCACTACCGGCAGGCACTTGGTGAAAACCCTGGGGGCGGAGGTGAGGCCAAATGGAAGTACTCTATATTGAAAATGACTTCCTCCCACTACAAATCGGAGATATTGTCTGTGGTCTGAATGAATGAGGATGTGAGTATAAGCATCCTTCAGGTCTAAGGAGCATAGCCAATCTCCCTGCTGGAGGTAGGGCAGCAGTATTCCAAGGGTAAGCATCTTGAACTTTTCCCTCTCCAGGAACTTGTTGAGATTTCGCAAGTCTAGGATGGGCCTAAGGCCTCCTGTCCTTTTTGGTACCAGAATGTACCTGGAATAGAAGCCTCGCCCTATCAGGTGGTGAGGCACTGGTTCCACCGTCTGCTCCTGTAGAAGACTTGCCAACTCCTGAAGGAGGAGGTTCCTGTGCAGAGGGAGTCTTGGAGGCTTCCCTGGAAAATAGGAGGGGGGTAACTGGTTGAAGTGGAGTGAATAGCCCTTTTGGACTATGCTCAGTACCCAGGTATCCCCTGTTATGGCTGACCACCTGTGGGCATATAGTGTCAGCCGGCCTCCTGTGCTGAAAGGAGCCAGCTGAGGAGGAGAGACTATGCAGTGGTAGTCAAAACCCCGCTCCCTGCTGTGCAGGAGCCGGAGCTGATGGCTTGTCCTTGCCCCTTGGCCTGCTGAACCTGATGGGGAGCTGTAGAGGCCTGAAATTGAGAGTAGGATTTGTAGACAGTAGCCTTCCTCGGGTAAAGGGCTTTTTCCCCAAGCCCTTCTTCTTCTGAGAAGGGGCAGACGTTTTCCTGGACAGCCTTGTCCTGGTGAGAGTCTCAGATTCAAGTTCTGCAGCCTTTTCAGCCATGGGCTTGCCAAAAAGGTTCTCACCTCAGCAAGGGACATCGACCAACTTATCCTGTACCCATGGCTCGAGGTCCGATGACGGTAGCCAGGCCTGACAGCATGCACCGATGCCAGCTGCGGCTACTCGGGCCGAAGCCTTGAAGCCATCATAGGCTGCTTGAGAGATAAAAAGTTTGAGCACTCTCGAATCCCAGATGACAAAGCCTGAAACCTTTGCAAAGGTACCTCGGAGAGGCCAGCTGAGAACCCAGCAATCTCCTTTGCCAGGCCTCGGAGGTACATGTCCATGTACAGCTGAGCTGGTAAGACTGGACACAGCAAGCCAGCATAGAGCCCTGGAAGCACTTTCTGCCGAGGGCATCCAGGTTCTGGGCCTCCCGGCCAGGGGGCACCGAGAGTGCATCTTCTGACTCTTCAGACGATGCATGGCTGATTCCACAACCATGGAGTAATGTGGTAGCTGTGCCTTCTGGAAACCAGGGCTCTTACGGACTCGATAAATGGAATCGACCCGTTTGCTGAGAACCAGCGCTGAGGCCGGTGCCTCCCACATGCGGAAGAGCAGCTGTTCCAGCATCGGAGGAACCGGTACAGTAAAGGCCTCCTTAGGCGGAGAGTCATACTGGAGGGCCTCAAGCTCTTCGACTCGAGGCTCCTCCTCGGGATCCGCAGGGAAGGCCAAGGCTTTGGCCATGTCCGGCACGAAGTCCGAGAACCGGGTATCCTCCGGTGGGGACCATATCCGAGACTCGGACTCCGGGGAGTCCCATGGGACGCACCGGGTCCAGAAGGTGTCCGGGGACTCCTCGTCCTCTGTCTCCCACTCCGACCTCTCCAAGGAGGAATAAAGCGGCTCCGGCCGGGCGGGCATCGATGCCATCCGCCCAGACGCCGAGGGCACCGGCGTTGACGACCTCGGCCCCGAGCGGGAGGCCAAGGAGGACCTTGGCCGAGGATCGACTCGAGATCGCATCGACTTGAGGATCGGCTCGGCTTCCGGGGTCGACTTGGACATCGAGGTCCCGGTGGTCGGGGCAGATGCACCGGTCAAACCGGCGATCAGTACCTGCTGCTGCTCCATGAAGGCAGCCAAGCTGCTCTCCAAGGCTGTCAACCTGAGACTCAGCAGCTCCCAACTCAGGCCCCGACGTCGTCTCCCCCGGAGGGGAGTCTACAAGGACAACAGCACTCACGTGACTCGGGGACTCCGGCTCCACTCGAGGCAACTTGGCAGGCCTCTCCGACTCTGAGGACCCGGGACGGCAGTCGGGGCTATGCGACCTGGCCCTTGAGGGGCCAAGAGCATCCACCGACGACGCCCTCGCGGGTTTCTTCTTCCTTCTGTGTTCCCGAGAAGGAGACCCCCTTTCAGAGGAGCCTTGACGGTGCTCGGGGTCGGACTCCCGAGATGTCGAGGCCTCTGACGAATCCGGGCCCAGCCGGACGCGGAGTCAGAAAAGAGTCTTTCAAGCTGATGCTGATGGCTCCTCAGCACCTCAGAGGACATTTTGCCGTGTGATAGGCTATGGCCTAGCATAGCCTGTAAATGTATGTTAGGTAGCAGAAGCAAACCTGTAGGTTAGACCTGAGTCCCCAACCCCCACTTCAGAATATTATAACTGAGCAGAGCTGAAAGCTAGTGAAAATAGAATTCTGCTTCAAGCTGCTTTACTGATAAGAATGTAAAACTCTCCATTGAGTGTGTTATGTTATTTCACAGATGTATTTCAGAATTCTGCTATCCACACAGCTTTTGTACTGAGAGTGACCTTGTAAGCAAAAAGCAAGACAGAATATGTTATGTCTAGATACTGAGCATGGCTAGGAAGGCCTGAGAGGGGGGGGGGGAAGAGCGGTGTGGGCCCGGTCAGAAATTTTCCATTGGATGGGGGGAGGGGGGGGGAGGGGGCCACCAGGACCAAATGAGGAGTTTGTCTGTATAGAACTGATGAGGAAAACTATAAATGCTGTTGTTTTATTGAACGCAATGCTCAGACCATTTTGAAAGTGACAGGTGTCTGAGACTTGTGCACAAAATAAACTGGTTTGAATTCTAGTAAATAGACTCCTGGTGTATTCATTGCGTGCACTTCGCTACTACATTGGTTCCCTGACCCGGAAGGGTGGGGTACGTGAATGGTGCGCAAGTGAATACTACCACGTATTACCGCCTCCAGGTTTGGTCCGGCTGGGACCACAGCCGGCTGACAGCGGAGAGGAGCCCAGGCGCCGCCGGTCCCTTGTATCGGAGGGTTCCGCCCTGCCTCGGCAGGCTTGCTGGGTCCGGCTGGGACCACAACCGGCCGACAGCGGATAGGAGCCCAGGCGCCGCTGGTCCCTTGTATCGGAGGGTTCCGCCTTGCCTCGGCAGGCTTGCTGGGTCCGGCCGGCCAACACCTCGAACCCGGGAGGGGAGTCCAGGATTCAACCCAAGGTGGAACTGGTTGCGCAGCGCATTAGCTACCGGATCCGGTGAGTATTGATTTTTCTGGTTCTTAGTCAGTTAGCTCTGGGAAAGTCTCGAGACTAATATGGTATGGTAACAGGTAAAGGGAGTCTGATCAACTCCCAGGGCTGTCCTCCTAGTAACCCTGCATGAGTATGCGTGGGGCGAAGCCACTGACCCTTTTGGTTTGGTAATTTTGGTATAGTCAGTTAGCCCGGGAAATTGGAATTTGGGATATGCTAGCATGTTTGGTTGTGTGCAGTGTGCTTGAGAGGTCTTGCAATACAGGCCGAGCGAGAGCGGACTCCTAAGTAGCGCAGTTCCTGGCCAGGCGACTGCGCCCAGGTCGCGAAAAGGAGGAAGCGTCTGGTGTTTGTCCCCCTTATTGTTTCGTGGGCTGTGAGGACCCCTTACCCGCAGCCATCCTACCCATCCTTTCTGTTTGCTGTCTTGTCCGTTATATGTCATAATGGGAGGGGCGGAGTCCGTACAAACTCCGTTGAACTGTATGATCACGAATTCTAAGAAGGGGTTTAGTGGTGATTATGGGGTAAAAATGTCACCGACCCGCTTAGAAATATTGTGTAGTAGGGTGTGGCCGGCGCTGGACGCTGTGTGGTCACCAGAAGGTACTTTTGATATTCAAATTGTGTCCTGAGTGCACCAGGTGGTGCGCAGATATAGTTCCGAGCAGTTTTCCTATATAGATTCCTGGCTAGCTATCTGTGAGAAGCAACCCCCTTGGATGAAGCGTTGCCGTGAGGGGCAGAGTAGAATTATGTTAGCAGCTGCAACGGGAGTCCCTGCTAAGAAGGAAAAGCCCCCTATTTTTGCAGCCCCAGAGCCTCCAGAGGTCCCGGGTTATCCACCCACTTTTCTGTATACTCCAGTCCCATCGGCTCAACGAGTACCCCGAGTGGAGCCGAAAGTGGAAAGACAACCCCCAGCTGAAGTACCTCCACCCGATCACCAACCGCCTCCAACACCTGAAGACCAGATCCCTTCCCCAAGGAGGAGCCGGAGCCCTAGTCCTGAGCGAGGCTCTGCAGTAGAACCATCATCCCCTGAAGAATCCGCTAGCGGAGGGTTAGATGCCAGTCCAGGGCCATCCACTAGTCCAAGCACCAGCAGCAGAACTACCCCCGCAAATCTGCGTTATGTCCTCAGAAGCAGAACAGTGGGCCAGAGAGAAGTTCGCCAAATGCCACTGCGGCAGGTCCCAGGATTACCTATTGTAAATGAAGAGGGTCAGGTTGTGGTCGGACCGACCAGTCTAGTTTATGTGCCTTTCACCACAACAGATCTATTGAACTGGAAAACGCATTATGCCTCCTATACTGAAAAGCCCCAGGATTTAACAGAGTTAATGACTAGTATTATGCAAACCCACCAGCCCACCTGGTCTGACTGTCGCCAGCTCTTGGCTACCCTCTTTACTACTGAAGAGCGGGCACGGATAGTGCGGGCAACCACTAGATGGTTGGAAGAGCACCCTGAAGATGGGCGAGACCTAGATCCCCGACAGGCAGCAGCCGCAGATTTCCCAAATGAAGATCCCGGATGGGACCCAAATAGTGATGACGGAGAGAAGGCCCTCACTCTGTTCCGCCATGCCTTACTGCAGGGCCTAAAGAAGGGAGGGCAGAGAGCTATGAACGTTGGGAAAGTAGCGGACGATCTTCAACGCCCAGATGAAAGTCCAGCTGCTTTCTATGAACGATTAACTGAAGCCTATAGACTTTACACCCCATATGATCTAGCAGCCCAGGAGAATTTGCGTATGGTGAATGCCGCCTTTGTGAGTCAGTCCCAGGGAGACATAAAACGAAAACTGCAGAAATTAGAAGAATTTGCGGGCATGAACCCAACACAGTTAATGGAAGTCGCACAAAAGGTATTTGTGAATCGTGATCAAGAATGCCAATGGGAAAGTGAAAGAAAGATGAAGAAGAAAGCAGATTTGCTCGCTGCAGCATTAGTGGAAGGACGCGGAGGGGGATATCCTAATAGAAGAGCCAGAGGATGGGGAAGGGGCCGGGGGAGTGCTCGGCCCCCCTTAGGTGCAAACCAGTGCGCCTACTGTAAGGAAGGAGGACATTGGAAGAACGAGTGCCCGAACATTAGCTCCACCACCTGGAGGGGAGGCGGGAGCGCTAGGAGAGCGGGGGGGGGGGGCGATTCCAGCAGCGAGGGGGGATGCAGCACGCGCAGTTTCAACAGCGAGAAGAGACTGCCATAGCGGGAGTGGCAACCGCCGAGAACAATTCTAAGGATGATGAGGACTAGGCCAGACCGGTCTCCAAGTTCGTCCTAGGTCTCCAGGAGCCTATGGTCAAATTAAAGATTGGAGACCAGCATATGGACTTTATGGTAGACACAGGGGCCGAGCATTCAGTAGTAGCCAAGCCTGTGGCTCCTGTGTCCTCTCGATCTGTCACAATAGTGGGAGCTACTGGAACGAGAACCACAAGACCTTTTCTGCAGAACCGCGCCTGTGAACTAGGGGGACAGACGATAACACACCAGTTCCTGTATATGCCTGAATGCCCAGTTCCCCTTTTGGGCCGAGACAGGCTTGCAAAGCTTCAAGCACAGATATCCTTCGTTGAAGGGGGAAAAATGGAAATGGCTATAAATTCAAAACCTGCTGGCCTTATGGTGTTAGCTGTCCCCCAAGAAGAAGAATGGCGGTTCTATTTACCTACATCCAAAGCAGCAAGCTCCAACATACCTACCAGCATTGCAGCCCCGCCTGGAGTATGGGCAGAGAATAATCCACCTGGCCTAGCAAAGAATATAGCTCCTGTGCTTGTCACCCTTAAGCCAGGAGCAGAACCAGTGCATGTGCGTCAGTATCCCCTCCCACGACCAGCAATTGAAGGTATCCATCGCCACCTGAAGAAACTACTGCAGTATGGACTCCTTAGAGAATGCCAATCACTCTGGAACACCCCCCTTCTCCCAATCGAGAAGCCTGGGACAGGTGACTACCGCCCAGTGCAGGATCTACGTCGAGTGAACAGTGCAGTTGAAACCATACATCCAGTAGTACCAAATCCTTACACCCTCCTGGGACTGATTCCAGCGGAAGCCACACATTTCACTCTTCTGGATTTAAAGGATCCTTTTTCTGTATACGCCTGGCATCCGCCAGTCAGCTTTTGTTTGCATTTGAATGGGAAAACCCTACCACAGGACGACGAGGACAACTCACATGGACTCGATTACCACAAGGATTCAAGAATTCACCCACTATCTTCAGCGCAGCCCTCAGTCAAGATTTGTCAAGTTACCCTGTGACTCCAGGGCAACGAATCTTACTTCAATATGTTGATGACTTGCTTATAGCCACCAACAACGAAACTGATTGTGTGCAAGCTACCAGCAATCTCTTGCACCTCTTGAATGAAGCTGGATACAAGGTCTCGAGAGCCAAGGTGCAACTGTGTCAGACAGAAGTGAAATACCTAGGGTTCCATCTGTCCCAAGGAACCTGGAAATTAGGACTCGAACGAAAGGAAAGCGTAGTTACTCACCTGTAACAGGTGTTCTCCAGGAGCAGCAGGAATCAGTCCTCACTTATGGGTGACGTCGGCGCCGACGGAGCCCTCGCGGAGCAATTTTCCCCAGCTTTCAAAGAAAGCCTTTGGGAATTGCAGCGCGCATGCGCGGTCGTCTTCCCGCCCGAGGGTGCCATCTTAGCCAGTCAGATGACATAGCTAAAAAAGACAGCATAAAAATTTGCAAAAAGAACATAAGCAGACGATTGCAACTCCAAGGGGAGGAGGGAGGGTAGTGAGGACTGATTCCTGCTGCTCCTGGAGAACACCTGTTACAGGTGAGTAACTACGCTTTCTCCAGGACCAAGCAGGAAGTCAGTCCTCACTTATGGGACTCCCAAGCTCAAGGCTACCGGAGACCCTAAGCACAAAAATGAGCTCCCTCTAGCTCAGCAGCACAGAAGGACAGAATCTTCGCTGAATTATCACCCACCGGTAGCCCACATCCGGGATGGAGGGTAGGAGTTGCTCAGACCTCAAAGAGATTACGGAGGACTGCCTGTCCGAAAGCACTGTCCCTGCGGGACTCCCTCTCGAGACAGTAATGGACCGCAAAAGTCTGGCTCGAAGACCAAGTAGCGGCCCGGCAGATGTCTGCCAGCGGAACAGAGCGGTGTAGCCTTTGCCCGAACGCAATGAGCCGTGACTCGACCTTCCAAGGAGAGTCCGGCTGCCCCATAAGCCCAAGAGATACAGTCCGCAACCCAGATGGACAGAGTACGCTTGGAGACCGGGAGCCCCAATTTATTGGGGTCAAAAGACACAAAAAGCTGAGCAGCTTTACGGTGCTCCCGCGTACGGTCAAGGTAGAAGTTCAAAGCCCTTCTACAGTCCAGGGTATGGAGGACCGTTTCAGCTCGGCTGGAGTGTGGTCTGGGAAAGAAGGTTGGAAGTACCACCTCCTGATTGATGTGGAAAGGGGAGACCACTTTTGGAAGAAATTTTGGGTGAGTCCGTAGGACTACCCTATTTTTGTAGAACCGAGTGTAAGGGGGATCAGACACGAGGGCCTGCAATTCACTTACGCGTCTAGCGGAAGTGAGGGCTATCAAGAACAGTGTTTTCCAAGACAGAAAACGGAGAGAGGAGAACAGGTAGCCATAGGTTCAAAAGGCGGACAGGTGATCCGCTGCAAAACCACATTCAGGTCCCAGTCAGGCGCTGGCGGGCGCAGAGGTGGTTTAAGTAGAAGGAGACCTCGGAGAAACCTCGCTACGAGAGGGTCGCTGGAGAGAGGTCTACCGTCCACCGGCACATGATGTGCCGAAAGAGCACTGAGGTGAACTTTGACGGAGTTGGACTTAAGTCCCAGATTAGAGAGGTGTAGCAAGTATTGCAAGATCACCGACACCGGGCAGGAGAAGGGATCCCGAGACTGTTGGGTACACCAGACGGCAAAGCGACGCCATTTAAGGGCGTAGCATTTGCGGGTAGAAGGCCGTCGCGAAGCCAAGACGACCTCCTCCACCTCTGCCGGCAGAAGAAGGGGAGCAAGGACTACCCTCTCAGCAGCCAGGCCATGAGGTTGAGAGACCTGAGGTTGGGGTGTAGTAGAGACCCCTGATCCTGAGTGAGGAGATCCGGTTGCACCCCCAAAGGGAATGGATCCTCCACCGCTAATTGCAGTAGAAGCGGAAACCACGGCTGTCTGGGCCAGCGAGGGGCCACCAGGATCATGAAGGCTTTGTCTCGGAGAACCTTGAAAAGAGTCCGAGAGACTAGCGGGATGGGAGGGAAAGCGTACAGAAGGCTCCCCGACCATGAAATTAGAAAAGCGTCCGCCGCCACCCGAAGGGGGTGTGGCTGACGAGAGCAGAAGCGAGGAAGCTGCCGGTTGTGAGGACTGGCAAAAAGATCCACCGTGGGGAGGCCCCACTTTAGGAAGAGCTTCTGGACTACCAAGGGATCCAGACGCCACTCGTGCGGCTGGAGGATCCTGCTGAGTTTGTCCGCCAGGCAATTCTCTTGGCCCGGGAGATAAACCGCCTTGAGGAGAATGCCGTGACTGACAGCCCAAGAGCAGAGCTTCTGTGCCTCCCTGCAAAGGAGGAAGGAGCCCGTGCCCCCCTGCTTGTTCACGTAGAACATGGCAACTTGATTGTCCGTCTGGACAAGGACGGACTGGTGGGAAGTCAGGTGGGAGAACGCCTTGAGAGCCAGGCGGATCGCCCTGAGCTCCAGGAAGTTGATCTGCTGAGCAGACTCCCACGTGGTCCAGAGGCCCTGAGTACGTGCCCCTTGGCAATGTGCTCCCCAGCCCAGGAGGGACGCATCCGTGGTCAGCACCCGGGTCGGCTGAGGTGGCTGGAAAGGCATTCCGAATATCAGGTTCGGCTGCCGAAGCCACCACCGGAGAGACGAGATCAGCGGTTCGGAGACGCGCACGAGGTCCGCTAGGCCGCCTGTGGCTTGCCGCCACTGCTGGCGGAGACACCATTGAGCAGGCCGCATATTCAGGCGGGCATTGGGGGTCACATGGACGGTGGAAGCCATATGGCCGAGCAGTCTCAGGAAGCGCCTGGCGGAAACCAGGGGCTGGCTGCGAAAGCGGTCGGCTAGGTCCATGAGCCGTCGAGCCCTGTCGAGCGGTAGGTATGCTCGCGCCTGAGGAGTGTGCAGCCTTGCGCCGATGAACTCGAGATCCTGTGAGGGGAGCAAAGTGGACTTTGCGAAGTTTATAACAAAGCCCAAGTGTTGCAGAAGAGTCACCGTGCGGCGCGTGGCGTTGGTGACCTCTCGAGCGGACGCTGCTCTGATGAGCCAGTCGTCGAGGTACGGAAAGACATAGAGGCCGTGAAGCTGGAGATGGGCCGCCACCACCGCGAGACATTTTGTGAAGACTCGCGGCGCGGAGGACAGGCCAAAGGGCAGTACTCTGTACTGGTAATGATTTCCTGCCACCACAAACCTTAGGTATTGGCGGTGGCTTGGGTGGATGAGGATGTGCGTGTATGCATCCTTTAGATCCAAGGAGCATAGCCAATCTCCCTGCTGGAGGTAGGGCAGAAGGATTCCAAGGGTAAGCATTTTGAACTTCTCCCGCACAAGGAACTTGTTGAGGTTGCGCAAGCCCAGGATGGGTCTGAGGCCCCCTGTTCTCTTTGGTATTAGAAAATACCTGGAATAAAAGCCTTGACCCCTCAGGTGGTGTGGCACCGGTTCCACCGCCTGTTCCTGTAGAAGACCTGCTAACTCCTGAAGGAGTAATTCCCTGTGCAGAGGGGGTCGTGGAGGTTCTCCCGGAAAATAGGAGGGAGGGACCTGGTGGAAGTGGAGAAGATAGCCTTCCCGCACGACTTGAAGCACCCAGGCATCTGTGGTGATGCTGGACCACCTGTGGGCGAAGTGAACCAGCCGGCCTCCGGTGCTGGGAGGAACCAGCGGGGGGGGAGAGGCTATGCATTGTGAGTCAAAAACCCCCACCCTGCTGAGCAGGGGCTGGTGGTGCAGGCTTGGGGGCTTGCTGCCTACGGGACCCGTTACCCCGTCCCTTGGCCTGCTGGCCCTGTTGGAGAGCTGCAGGGGCCTGATAATGGGGGTATTGTTTGTAGGCAGCCGCCTTCCTCGGGTAAAAGGACTTTTTCCCCGAGCCCTTCTTTTTCTGGGAAGGGGCGGAGGTCTTCCCAGAAAGCCTGGTCCTGGTGAGAGTCTCAGTCTCAATTTGCGCAGCCTTTTCCGCCATGGGCTTGCCAAAGAGGTTTTCGCCTCGGCAGGGGACATCGACCAACTTGTCCTGCACCCAGGGCTCAAGGTCTGACGACTGAAGCCAAGCCTGTCGGCGGGCACCGATGCCGGCTGCGGCCACTCGAGCCGATGCTTCAAAGCCATCATAGGCTGCCCGGGACATGAACTTTGAGCATTCCCGGATGCCAGTGGACAAGGCCAGGAACCTCCGCAAGGGTTCCTCGGACAAACCAGTGGAGAATCCGGCTAGTTCTTTAGCCAGATCCCGGAGATACATGCCCATGTATAGCTGGTAAGTCTGGACACGACATGCGAGCATAGAGCCCTGGAAACACTTCTTACCAAGGCCATCCAGGTTACGGGCCTCCCTGCCAGGAGGCACCGAGGAGTGCATCTTCTGGCTCTTAAGACGATGCATGGCCGATTCCACTACCATGGAATGGTGTGGTAGCTGTGCCTTTTGAAAGCCAGGGCTCTTGCGGACTCGATAGATAGAATCGACCCGCTTGCTCAGGACCGGCGAGGAGGCCGGACTCTCCCACATGCGGAAGAGTAGTCGTTCCAGCATAGGAGGAACCGGTACAGTAAAGTGTTCCCTCGCGGGAGAGTCATACTGGAGGGCGTCGAGCTCTTCGGCTCGAGGCTCCTCCTCGGGATCCGCAGGGAAGGCCAAAGCCTTGGCCATATCCCTAACGAAGTCCGAGAACCGGGCATCCTCCGGGGGGGACTGCTTCCGAGGCTCGGACTCCGGTGAGTCCGAGGGGACACACCGAGTCCGGAAAGAATCAGGCGACTCTTCCTCCTCAGACTCCCAGACCGACTCCGACGAGGACTCGGTGGGGTCGGCCCGGGCAGGTCGCGGCGTCTGCCGCCCCGACGCCGAGGGAGTCGGCGTCGGCGACCTCGGTCCCGAACGGGAGGCCGAGGGTGACCTCGACCGAGGATCGACTCGAGTTCTCATCGACTCGAGGATCGGCTCGGTCTCCGGGGTCGACTTGGACGTCGACGTCCCGGCGGTCGGGGCAGCGGCGCCAGCGAGGCCAGCGAGCAGTGCCCTCTGCTGGTCCATGAAGGCAGTCTGCTCTCCAAGGCCGTCAACCTGAGTCCGAGCTCAGGTGACCCAGCAGTCCCCGACTCGGGCCCCGACGGCGTCGGGCCCGACGTCGGCTGTCGCGGAGGCGAGTCCAGAAGGACCACAGGACTTACCCGAGCAGGCGTCTCCGACTCCAGGAGAGGTCGCTTCGTGAGGTGTTCCTTCTCCAAGGACCCGGGGCGGCTGTCGGGGCTATGCGACCTGGCCCTCGCGGAACCAGGAGCGTCCACCGACGCCGCCCTCGCGGGTTTCACCTTCCGACGATGGTCCCCGGAGGGAGAACCCCGGTCGGAGGAACTCCGGCGACGGTCCGAGCTGGAGCCTTTTGACGCGGAGGCCTCCGACGAGGTCCGGGTACGGCTGGGGTCAGCGAAGATTCGATCACGCTGATGCCGCCGACTTCTCAACGCTTTTGAGGACATTTTGCCGCAGGGCCCACAGATCAGTTCCTCATGATCCGGGCCCAGGCAGCGGAGGCAAAAGTCGTGTGTGTCAGTTAGTGACATATTTCGGTCACACTGACCACACCGCTTAAACCCACTGGCAGCCATCGGGGGAAAAAGGGCCCCTGCGAGGTCAAAGGACCGGGCTGCCAGGGAAAAATCGAAAACGAAAGCTGACAAAGTCAGAAAAACCGAAAAAAAGTAAGAGGACTCGTGACCGGCGTCGCGAGTCCGGGCGGGAAAAAGATCGGCGTCGAACCGAAGGAAATAAGAATAAAATAATGAAGAAAATCGACTTTTTCGCGGGGACAAGACGGGGACGTCTGTAGGGCTCCGCGGAAAAAAGAAGACTGGCTAAGATGGCACCCTCGGGCGGGAAGACGACCGCGCATGCGCGCTGCAATTCCCAAAGGCTTTCTTTGAAAGCTGGGGAAAATTGCTCCGCGAGGGCTCCGTCGGCGCCGACGTCACCCATAAGTGAGGACTGACTTCCTGCTTGGTCCTGGAGAAACAGTATGCCGCATCCCAACCCCCACCACCAGAAAGCAGGTGCGGGCTTTCCTGGGAGCTGCAGGCTATTGCCGCATATGGATACCGAATTTTGCGCTCATGGCAAAACCCTTGTACCAAGTCACAAAAGGAGCGGAACGATCCCCTTTGGAATGGGGCCCAGAACAAGAAAAAGCATTCAAATCCCTAAAAACAGTGTTGATGTCATCCCCGGCTTTGGGACTACCAGATGTGCAGAAGCCTTTTCGCCTATATGTCCATGAGTCAAGTGGAAACGCATTGGGAGTCTTGACTCAGCCTCTTGGGTCTTGGCAGCGACCAGTAGCCTACCTGTCAAAACAATTGGATCCTGTTGCCAAAGGATGGCCACCTTGCCTGAGAGCTGTAGCAGCCACAGCCCTCTTGGTGAGCGAAGTGGACAAGCTCACCCTAGGACAAGAGCTTCAAGTCACCGTACCACATGCGGTCCTAACCCTGATGGAACACAAAGGAAACCATTGGCTCACTAATGCTCGAATGTTGAAATATCAAAGCATGCTATGTGAGAATCCTCGATTGCAATTGAGTGTCAGCCAAACTCTGAACCCAGCTACCCTATTGCCATCCGGTCCAGGACCTCCTGACCATGATTGCTTGGAAGTAATGGACACTTTATATTCAAGTCGCCCAGACTTAACTGATATCCCTTTGGACCACCCAGACAGCACTTTCTTTGTGGATGGAAGTAGCCTCATAGTCGAAGGACAGCGATGTGCTGGTTATGCAGTGGTGACCCTGGACATGGTAGTAGAAGCATCAGCCCTGGCCCCAGGAACCTCAGCGCAAAAGGCTGAATTGATAGCCCTCACACGCGCACTCAAACTTGGAACAGGAATCAGCCTAAACGTCTACACAGACTCCAAATACAACATTACATGCCCATGGAGCCCTGTACAAGGAGCGTGGATTAATCACCTCAGGAGGCAAGTCTGTCAAGTATGGCCCAGAAATATTGACTTTATTGGAAGCAGTATGGGCCCCCAAACGCGTTGCCGTAATGCATTGTCGAGGCCATCAAACTGGAGATGGAGATGTGTCCCGAGGAAATAGATTTGCCGATGCCACAGCCCAAGAAGCAGCTATTGCTGGACAAATCACTACCCCTAGTGGTAACGATTCAAGCAGCCATATTTCCAGTACCTCTTAGTGCATGGACACCCAGATATACCCAGACAGAGATGGACCATTACTGTTGACAGGAGGGGGGGCAACTATCGGAAACTGGATGGATAGTGTTGCCACCGCCTGAAGGGAGCTCACCCCCTGGCATGACCGTGATTCCCGAAGCCCTAGGTCCTGCCTTTGTCCAAGCCTTTCATCAAGCCACTCACTATGGAAAAAACAAAATGGCAGACGCTCTGAAACCATACTTTTCTATCTCGTTGCTGGGACCTCTGACCACCTCAGTAGCCCGAAGATGTGTGACTTGTGCCAAGAACAATGCCCGACAAGGTCCTGTCCCACCCCCAAGAACTCAGTCAGTAGGAGTTACCCCCATGGGGAATATTCAAATAGACTTTGAAGATATGCCACGAGCGAATGGATATAGCTACTTGTTGGTCCTAGTCTGTACCTTTTCTGGATGGGTGGAAGCTTTTCCCACTAGAACTGAGAAGGTCAGGGAAGTCACTAAAGCCTTGCTCCATTAGATCATTCCCCGATTCGGAATACCTTTGACCATGGGGTCTGACAATGGGCCCTCTTTTGTATCACAAGTAACCCAGCAGCTAGCCCATGCCCTGCAAATACAATGGAAGTTACACACAGCTTATAGACCCCCAGAGTTCAGGGAAAGTTGAGAGAATGAACCGAACCCTGAAGTCTCAGTTATCTAAGCTCTGCCAAGAAGCCCACCTGAAATGGCCCCAAGCTCTCCCCATAGCCCTTCTCCGGATACGTTCAGCCCCCACCACGCCATTAGGAGTATCCCCATTTGAGATTTTGTATGGGAGGCCCCCGCCCATAATTCAGGGGATAAGGGGGGATATGCATCAAATTGGATCAGTAATCACTAGGCAAGAATTGTTGGCTCTAAGTTCTGTTTTACAGGGCCTTCATGCCTGGGTGCAAGACCAGTTGCCTATCAATCTAACAGAGCCCTTGCATCCTTTCAAGCCTGGAGCCTCGGTGTGGGTAAAAGAGTGGAAGAAGACACCGTTGGTGCCTCAGTGGAAAGGGCCATACATCGTCTTGTTGTCAACCCCAACAGCAGTCAAAGTGGCAGAAATCGACTCCTGGATCCACCACAGTCGAGTAAAACCAGCAGCAGTTCCTGAGAGTCGCCCCTGGACCTCGATCGCTAATCCTGCATCACCATTGCGACTCACACTGCGAAGACGAGATCCATCATCGTAAAGACTTTGTCAACCTATTCTTGGACATGAATGAAAGAGCCGTCCTTCGGTTTTGCATTATTTTCATTGCAGACTCTATCAACCAATCAACCATTATCTATCTACCTTAATCAACCATTACCTACCTCATCAATTATTAGAGACTATGATCATGCTACTTACTAATTACTGTTTTATTCTTGCGGTAGCCCTGGGACTCTTGAGAACCATTCTTGCTTTGCCCCCTTGTGCAGCTTGTATAACCACCACCCGAACTGGAATGCAAGTCACTCAGACTCTACTTTATCACTCTTACTATACTTATACTGGCATAGTCAGCCAGTGTATCTATAATGGTACAGAACTGAATGTCTGTACAAAGGGAAAGACTCATACTTGTTTCAGACCTCGACAGAATCCATCTTACTATGTCCTGGAACTGAGATGGAATGATGAAGATGGAGCCCTCGTCAACGCCACAAGTCAACTCTCTGATCCCACCCAACCTGCGTACCTATATGTTGATGCTTGTGACTTAATTAACAGAAATAATTACTACAGGTGGGGATCATGGGAACAAGCCTACTATTATGATGAGAAATATATGTCCTCTGAAGGTGCGTACAGATGGGGAATGTGCACTGGAACACACTCCCCAACAACGTATAGCAAATCATCAGAAGCATAAGAACATAAGAACATAAGACATGCCATACTGGGTCAGACCGAGGTCCATCAAGCCCAGTATCCTGTTTCCAACAGTGGCCAATCTAGGTCCTACGTACCTAGCAATATCCCCAAAAGACACAGGTTCCACAATGCTTGTACTGGGTCAAGCATTGATATCCTGGGTCCCTTTTTAATAGTGGTTTATGGACCTTTCCTCCAGGAACTTGTCCAAACCTTTTTTAAACCCAGCTATACTAACACTACATCCTCCGGTAACAGATTCCAGAGTTTGATTACACGTTGAGTGAAAAAATATTTTCTCTTATTTGTCTTAAATAGTTTACCCTGTAGCTTCATTACATGTCCCCTAGTCTTTCTATATTCTGATAGCGTAAACAATTGATCCACGTCTATCCGTTCCACTCCATTCATTAATTTATAGACCTCTATCATATCTCCCCTCAGCCGTCTCTTTTCCAGGTTAAAGAGCCCTAACCTTTTTAGCCTCTCTTCATAGGAGTAGCCTTCCATCCCCTTCACCAATTTGGTGGCTCTTCTCTGTACTTTTTCTAATAATTTATTTATTTATTTTATTTAACAGTATTTCTAAACCGCCTTATCTTAATAATCAAGGTGGTATCACAGCAAACAATCGGGTAAGGTGAGTGTGTTATACATGCAGTGAGGGTGAAATTTAGTTGGGTGAGTGTTGTATTGTGTGCTAGATTAGTATGAGCTATGTACAACGTGGGCTATATACAGTGGTTCTAAATACATTTTCTATACATACATTGTTTAGGCGGGGTTATGTGCTGTTATACATTCTCTGGGGTTATGTGATGTGTCCATAGTGTTCTATGAACAGCATGGTTTTCAACTGTTTTCTAAAGTCCTTGAGGTCTGTGGTTGACCTCAAATCGTCTGGTAGTTTGTTCCATATTGTTGGAGCAGCCATGGAGAGAGCTCTGTCCGTTGTGTCTTTGCGTGTGTTTTTGTATTCACTTGGGGTGCTGACATAATGCTATGTCTTTTTTAAGATACGGTGACCAGAATTGCACACAATATTCAAGGTGCGGTCGTACCATGGAGCGATACAGAGGCATTATAATATCCTTTGTTTTATTCTCCATCCCTTTCTTTATGATACCTAGCATTCTATTTGCTTTCTTGGCCGCCGCTGCACACTGGGCGGAGGGTTTTAACATGTTATCCACGATGACTCCTAAGTCCTTTTCCTGGGTGGTGGTTTCTAATGTGGAGCCTTGCATCGTGTAACTATAGTGTGGGTTGTTCTTTCCTAGGTGCATAACTTTGCATTTGTCCACATTAAATTTCATCTGCCATTTGGATGCCCAGTCTTCCAATTTATCCAGATCCTCCTGCAGTTTTCCACAATCCTCTTGGGTTTTAACAACTTTAAACAGTTTTGTGTCATCTGCAAATTTGATAACCTGACTAGTTATTCCCTTTTCCAGGTCATTTATGAATATGTCAAAAAGTAGCGGACCCAGTACAGATCCCTGGGGTACTCCACTATTCACTTTTTTCCATTGGGAATATTGGCCATTTAGCCCTACCCTCTGCTTTCTATCTTTTAACCAGTTCCCGATCCACAATAGTACACTGCCTCCTATCCCATGACTTTTTAGCTTTGCCAAAAGTCTCTGATGGGGGACCTTGTCAAAAGCTTTCTGGAAGTCCAGATACACTATATCAACTGACTCACCTTTGTCTACCTGTTTATGCACACCTTCAAAGAAACATATCAGATTAGTAAGACAAGATCTTCCTTGTCTAAAGCCATGTTGGCTGCCTCCCATTAGGCCATGACTATCTACATGTTGTGTAATTTTGTTCTTTATGATGGTTTCTACCATTTTCCCTGGTACTGACGTCAGGCTCACCGGTCTGTAATTTCCCGGGCCACCCCTGGAACCTTTTTTAAAAATTGGTGTTACGTTGGCGACCCTCCATTCTTCAGGTATTACAGATGATTTTAATGAAAGTTCACAGATTACCAATAGCAGGTCTGCCATCTCATATTTCAGTTCTTTCAACACTCTGGGATGTATACCATCCGGTCCAGGTGATTTGCTACTATTCTGTTTATCAAATAGTTGTAATATATCTTCCCGGTGTAGTGATATTTCTCTCAATTCCTCTGCAGTATCACCTTTAAATACCACTTCAGTCATGGGTAACATCCCTACATCTTCCTCAGTAAAGACCGAAGCAAAGAATTCATTCAGTCTCTCTGCTATAGCCTTGTCTCCTCTTATTGCCCCTTTTACCCCTCTATCATCTAACGGTCCAATTGACTCTCTCACAGGCCTTTTGCTACGAATGTACTTGAAAAAGTCTTTATTTCGTGTTTTTGCTTCCGTAGCAAGTTTCTTCTCAAATTCCCGCTTTGCCTGCCTTATCAATGCTTTGCATTTAACTTGCCAGTGCTTGTGTTTCCAGTTTTCATCATTTGGCTCTTTTTTCCATTTCCTGAAGGTTGCTTTTTTGGCAGCAACAGCCTCTCTGACCTCACCTTTAAACCATGCTGGCAGTTTTTTGGACTTTCTTCCACTCTTCTTAATGCGTGGAATACAGCTGGTCTGGGCTTCGAGGATAGTATTTTTAAATAACACCCAAGCTTGCTGTAAGTCTTTAACCTTTGGAACCGCTCCTTTTAGTTTTTTCCTAACTATATTCCTCATTCTATCATAGTCTCCCTTTTGAAAGTTAAAAGGTAATACTGTGGATTCCTTTACTATCTGTCCTCCACTAATTAAATCAAACATGATCATACTATGATCACTATTGCCAAGTGGTCCCAACACCCTTATTTCTTGCACCAGATCTGGCGTTCCACTAAGGATTAGGTCCAGTATGGCTTCCCCTCTGGTCGGTTCATGAACCAGCTGCTCCAAGAAGCAGTCATTTATTCCATTACTACTGTCCGAAGTGGGACTGTGTGCACTATGCCACCTGGTCTGGTGGCCCTACAGGACAAACTGGTGATAATCGCAAAGCTATATTGGAGAGATTACCCCTACTAGAACCCAACAAGTGCAAGAAAAGTACATGCAATCCACTACGACTCCAGATCTCCGACCCCAGCCAATGGAAGCAAGGATTTCGATTTGGCCTGCGCATAGCAGGAGGTGGAACTGATCCTGGAACCATCGTATTCATCCAACTGAATGTAAAGACTCATGTTTCTTCACCTTATCGCATACATCATACCTTCCATGAGGCCATGAAGGAAGAATTTGTAGTTCCCCACGCTTCGCAGAATTTATTCATCGAACTAGCTGGAGCTGTGGCCTCCAGCCTCCATGTCTCAGACTGTCTCTTCTGTGGAGGAACTCAGATGGGAGACCAATGGCCTTGGGAAGCGCAAGAACTGAACTATTCCGTACCATATAACCAGACTGATGTTCATAACACTACCAATGAATGGGTCCTCGCCCACTCCATAGTGGGTAGACTATGTTTTGTACGAGCAGGACCACAATTGACTGCATTAGTAGGACAGTTGGTCTGTTTGAAGCAGAAATATTACAATGCTACTACTGAGAAGACATTTTGGTGGTCAGGTGCCAATACTCTGGAACCTTCTAATCCTTTGATCGTTTTTCCTCAATTGGCCAGGATATGGACAAATCTGTCTACGCATAGCACCTGGCAAGCTCCACCTGGACTTTATTGGATTTGTGGCACTCGAGCATATAGCGTAGTTACTCACCTGTAACAGGTGTTCTCCAGGAGCAGCAGGAATCAGTCCTCACATATGGGTGACGTCGGCGCCGACGGAGCCCTCGCGGAGCAATTTTCCCCAGCTTTCAAAGAAAGCCTTTGGGAATTGCAGCGCGCATGCGCGGTTCCCTTCCCGCCCAAAGGTGCCATCTTGGCCAGTCTGATGACATAGCGAAAAGACAGCAAAAAATTTGCAAAAACTAAATCATATGACTGCAGCTCCACGGGGAGGAGGGAGGGTTGTGAGGACTGATTCCTGCTGCTCCTGGAGAACACCTGTTACAGGTGAGTAACTACGCTTTCTCCAGGACCAAGCAGGAAGTCAGTCCTCACATATGGGACTCCCAAGCTTAAGGCTACCGGAGACCCTAAGCACAAAATGAGCTCCCTCTAGCTCAGCAGCACAGAAGGAAGGAATCTTCTCTGACTAATCTCCAACCGGTAGCCCAACATCCGGGATGGAGGGTAGGAGTTGCTTAAACCTCGAAGAGATTACGGAGGACTGCCTGTCCGAAAGCACTGTCCCTGCGGGACTCCCTCTCGAGGCAGTAATGGGTTGCAAAAGTCTGGCTCGAAGACCAAGTAGCGGTCCGGCAGATGTCTGCCAATGGAACAGAGCGGAGGTAAGCCACTGACGCAGCCTTCGCCCTAACCCGATGAGACGTGACTCGACTTTCCAACGAGAGGCCTGCCGCCCCATAAGCCCAAGCGATACAGTCAGCTACCCAGATGGACAGAGTCCGCTTGGAGACAGGGAGCCCTAATTTATTAGGGTCGTAAGACAGGAAGAGCTGAACAGTCTTACGGTGCTCCCGCGTACGATCAAGGTAGAAGTTCAGTGCCCTTCTACAGTCCAGGGTATGCAAGACCATCTCAGCTCGGCTGGAGTGTGGCCTGGGAAAGAAGGTCGGAAGCACCACCTCCTGATTGATGTGAAAAGGGGAGACCACTTTTGGAAGAAACTTAGAGTGAGTCCGCAGGACTACCCTGTTCTTGTAGAACCTAGTGTAAGGGGGATCAGACACTAGGGCCTGCAGTTCACTAACGCGTCTAGCGGAAGTGAGGGCTACCAGGAATAAGGTTTTCCAAGAAAGAAAACGGAGAGGACAGGTAGCCATGGGTTCAAAGGGCGGACAGGTGATCCGCTGTAAAACCACGTTAAGGTCCCAGTCGGGGGCTGGGGGGCGCAAAGGTGGTTTAAGGAGAAGGAGACCTCGGAAGAACCGTGCCACTAGAGGGTGGCCGGAAAGAGGTCTGCCTTCCACTGGCACATGATGTGCAAAAATAGCACTGAGGTGAACCTTGACCGAGTTGGACTTTAGTCCAAGATTGGAGAGGGAAAGCAAGTACTGCAAGACCACCGACACCGAGCAGGAGAAGGGGTCTTGAGACTGTTGAGTACACCAGGTGGAGAAGCGACGCCATTTAAGGGCATAGGATTTCCGGGTAGAGGGTCGCCTGGAAGCTAGCACGACCTCTTCCACCTCTGGAGGCAGCAGGAGGGGAGCAAGGACTACCCTTTCAGCAGCCAGGCCATCAGATGAAGAGATCTGAGGTTGGGGTGTAGGAGAGACCCCTGATCCTGGGTCAGGAGATCGGGCTGAAACCTGTGATAAGGAAGCTTATCATAGCTCAGGTAGGAGCTATAAAAAAGATGATGTGACTCTGAACAAGCAACCTGTCAGTTCTGGTAGAAGCAAGAAAACAGAGTTTTCACATAAAAGACTACCAGTCCCAGAATGCACCAGGTTTCCAGCAGCCATGAGAGGGGCTGAAGTGAGAAAATGTGTGTGCAATCAAGAGAGCTATGAGGTAATCCCTAAGCACTCATCTCAAAGGGCAGGGCCTGATTCAACACAGCTGCGCTGTGTTAGGGAGCAGCACACATTAGAACAGGATAAGAATAGAGCTTATTCTTCAGGAAACGGCTTCAAGAACAGCTTCAGCAAAAGCCACAGAAAGAGCTTGAGGGAGAGCTTCAGCAACGGCTACAAGCACCAGTATCACCTGGAGAAACAGAAGCCAAGCCAAGCAGATAGAGAGAGAAGGAAACTCTCTGGAAGGAAGAAAAGAAAGGCCATTGGAAGGTCTGGGAGATTCCAAGGCAGTACTCATACTGGGAGGTATTCAAAAAGCCAGCAGAGTCCATTGGACTGGATTCAGCCAGAGGAATGGAGTGGCAGAGATAGGAATCACCAGTGGCTACCTGGAAGAGAGAAGACTGCATGTGGAAGGGACTTTCAGACCAAGGCCAGAAGGTATGTGAGAGGAGATCCAGTGTCCAGGGATCAAGATTGGAAGGCTGGACATCAGAATTGGGTTACATATTGGCCAGGCTATACAGAGAGGAATAATGATAGCAGGAGAGGCTCAGGTATGAACACTGATCCAGACCCTATCTATAATAGAGAATGGCAGCAAGGGAATAAGCATTCTCATGATAGTGCCTTAATGAAAGACTCGTCTGTGCCAATGTATGATAGTGACCCTATGCTAATTGATACAGCAGATGAAAGTACAGTTTACATGGACTGTTCTCTATCTAAATGCTATTGCTAGCTTTCTGTGAGCAAACACATCAGCCATCACAAAGAAACCTAACTTTGTTCTTTATTTCCACTGCAAACAGCTCTTAAAGCAGGATTTGGGTTCACACAGTAGCAGCCAGCCAGCTAAAGGCTTCCAGCTGGTCAATTGATAGTAATTAAAGCTGCACCTGATGGTGTGTGTGAGCAAGGGAAAATCACTGCTGGATCTGAGTGAAAAAATAAGCAGAAGTTAACCTAACCAACAAAGTTTATTCTTTTCTTTGTGCCTTTGTATTTGGTAATTATTTGCTAAGAAAACATTAGCTAATTGCCTGACAAGTTGAAGGTTGTTTTCTGGTTTACTTTGTGACTTTTTGTTATCCATTTAAACACTGCAAGCAAGTAACCTCATTTATATTGCTATCAAGCATACATGTGCTGGGTGAATTAAACCCCATCAATAAAAGAAGTATTTTATTGATCTTACCACTTGGTTTCACAACTCAAATTATTGTCATCAGCTGTGTTTGGGAGTGAATGAACTACAATACCCACAATACCTTGCAAGAATCATATGAATATATGCATCGTCAAGATTGTGTAAGTTCTCACCCTAGGCAGCCGTCTGACAAACCCCAGAGGCAACGGAGTATCTACCGCTAGTTGCATCAGAAGCGGGAACCACGGTTGCCTAGGCCACCGGGGAGCTATCAGGATCAGCGAAGCCTTGTCCTGGAGAACCCTGAAAAGTGTTCGAGACACCAGCGGCATGGGAGGAAAGGCATACAGAAGGCCGTGGACCATGAGAGCAGAAAAGCATCCGCCGCTACTCGAAGGGGATGCGGTTCCCGAGAGCAGAACCGAGGAAGTTGCCTGTTCAGAGGACTGGCAAAGAGATCCAGCGTGGGGAGGCCCCACTGGAGAAAGATCCTTTGAACCACCAACGGGTCCAATCTCCACTCGTGTGGTTGGAGGATTCTGCTCAGTTTGTCTGCCAGGTAGTTTTCTTGACCTGGGAGATAGACAGCTTTGAGGAGGATTCCTCGGCTGACGGCCCAAGCGCAGAGCTTTTGTGCTTCCCGACAGAGAAGGAAGGAGCCCGTGCCCCCCTGTTTGTTCACGTAGAACATGGCCACCTGATTGTCCGTCTGGACGAGGACGGACTGGCGAGTAGTAGTAAGGTGGGAGAAGGCCCGGAGAGCCAGGCGGATCGCTCTGAGCTCCAGGAAGTTGATCTGCTGGGCAGATTCCCACGGGGTCCAGAGACCCTGAGTACATGTCCCTTGGCAATGTGCTCCCCAACCCAGGAGAGAAGCGTCGGTCGTCAGTACCTGAACAGGCGGAGGAGACTGAAAAGACATTCCGAGCACTAGGTTGGGTAGGTGAAGCCACCACTGTAGAGAAGAGACTAGCGGGCTGGAGATTCGTACTGAGTCCGCCAGTCTCCCCGAGGCCTGACGCCATTGTGAGCGAAGGCACCATTGAGCAGGCCGCATATTCAGGCGGGCATTGGGGGTCACATGGACCGTGGAAGCCATATGGCCGAGCAGTTTCAGAAAGTGCTTGGCCGAGACCCGGGAATGGCTGCGGAAGCGGCTGGCTAGAGCCATGAGCCGTTGTGCCCTGTCGAGCGGCAGAAAGGCGCGCGCTTGAAGCGTGTTCAACCTGGCGCCGATGAACTCGAGATCCTGAGAGGGGAGCAAAGTGGACTTTTCAAAGTTTATGACAAAGCCCAGGTACTGGAGCAGAGTCACAGTACGTTGCGTGGCGTGAGTGGCCTCCGTGGAGGACGGAGCTCTGATGAGCCAGTCGTCTAGGTAAGGGAAGACAAAGAGGCCTTGAAGCCGGAGATAAGCCGCCACCACTGCGAGACATTTTGTGAAGACTCGTGGTGCGGGGGATAGGCCAAAGGGCAGTACTCTGTACTGGTAATGGTTGCCTGCCACCACAAACCTTAGGTATTGTCGGTGGCTTGGGTGGATGAGGATGTGAGTGTAGGCATCCTTTAGATCCAAGGAGCATAGCCAATCTCCCTGCCGGAGGTAGGGCAGCAGGATTCCAAGGGAAAGCATCTTGAACTTTTCCCTTTCCAGGAATTTGTTGAGGTTCCGCAAGTCCAGGATGGGTCTGAGGCCTCCAGTACGCTTTGGTATCAGGAAGTACCTGGAATAAAAGCCTTGACCTCTCAGGTGGTGGGGCACCGGCTCCACCGCCTGTTCCTGAAGACTTGCCAACTCTCGAAGGAGTAAGTCCCGGTGAAGAGGGGGTCGCAGAGGCTCCCCTGGAAAGTAGGGGGGAGGTACCTGGTGGAAGTGTAGAAGATAGCCCTCTCGGACTATGTGGAGCACCCAGGTATCTGACGTGACGTTGGACCACCTGTGGGCAAAGTGGACCAGCCGGCCTCCCGTGCTGAGAGACACCAGCGGAGGGGGAGAGGCTATGCTGAAAGAGTCAAAAACCCCCAACCCTGCGGAGCAGGGGCCGGTGGCGCAGGCTTGGTGGCTTGCTGCCTACGGGACCCGTTACCCCGTCCCTTGGCCTGCTGACCCTGTTGGGGAGCTGCTGAGGCCTGATGAGGGTAGTGTTTATAGGCAGCCGCCTTCCTCGGGTAAAAGCGCTTTTTCCCCGAGCCCTTCTTCTTCTGGGAAGGGGCAGCGGTTTTCCTGGAGAGCCGAGTCCTGGTGAGAGTCTCTGTCTCAAGTTGTGCAGCCTTCTCGTCCATAGGTTTGCCAAAGAGGTTTTCACCTCTGCAGGGGACATCGACCAACTTGTCCTGCACCCAGGGCTCGAGGTCGGATGACTGAAGCCAAGCCTGTCGGCGGGCTCCGATGCCGGCTGCGGCTACCCAAGCCGATGCCTCAAAGCCATCGTAGGCTGCTCGAGAGATAAACTTCAAGCACTCCCGAATACCGGTGGACAGGGCCAGGAACCTCCGCAAAGGTTCCTCGGAGAGACCAGCAGAGAATCCGGCTATTTCTTTAGCCAGGTCCCTGAGATACATGCCCATGTAGAGCTGGTAAGTCTGGACCCGACAAGCAAGCATAGAGCCCTGGAAACACTTCTTACCGATGCCATCCAGGCTGCGGGCTTCCCTGCCAGGAGGCACCGAGGAGTGCATCTTCTGGCTCTTGAGCCTATGCATGGCCGATTCCACCACCATGGAATGGTGCGGCAGCTGTGCTTTTTGGAAGCCAGGGCTCTTGCGGACTCGATATATGGCATCGACCCGCTTGCTTAATACCGGCGACGACGCCGGGCTCTCCCACATGCGGAAGAGAAGTCGTTCCAGCATCGGAGGAACCGGTACAGTAAAATGCTCCTTTGCAGGAGAGTCATACTGGAGGGCATCGAGCTCTTCGGCTCGAGGCTGCTCCTCGGGATCCGCAGGGAAGGCCAAGGCCTTGGCCATATCCCTCACGAAGTCCGAGAACTGTGCATCCTCCGGGGGGGACTGTCTCCGAGGTTCGGACTCGGGGGAGTCCGAAGGGATACACCGAATCCGAAAAGAATCAGGTGACTCTTCCACCTCGGATTCCCAGGCGGACTCCTCGGAGGAGGAGTCGAGCGGCTCTGGCCGGGCGGGCACAGACGCCGTCCGCCCCGACGCCGAGGGAGTCGGCGTCGACGACCGCGGCCCCGAACGGGAGGCCGAAGGGGACCTTAACCGAGGATCGACTCGAGCCCACATGGACTCGAGGATCGGCTCGGTCTCCGGGGTCGACTTAGACGTCGACGTCCCGGCGGTCAGGGCAGAAGCGCCAGCGAGGCCAGCGATCAATGCCCGCTGCTGGTCCATGAAGGCAGCCAGGCTGCTCTCCAAGGCCGTCAACCTGAGTCCGAACTCAGGAGACCCAGCAGCCCCCGACTCGGGCCCCGACGGCGTCGGGCCCGACGTCGGACCCCTCGGAGGCGAGTCCACGAGGACAACAGGACTTACGTGAGCAGACGAGTCCATCTCCAGACGAGGCTGTTTGGACGGCCGCTCCAGCTCCAAAGACCCGGGACGGCTATCGGGGCTATGCGACCTGGCCCTTGCGGAGCCAGGAGCGTCCACCGACGCCGTCCTCGCGGGTTTCTTCCTCCGATGATGCTCCCGGGTAGGAGACCCCCTTTCAGAGGAGCTCCGACGGTGTTCAGAGCCAGATTCCCTGGACACCGAAGCTTCTGACGAGGTCCGGGTACGGCTGGGGTCAGAGAAGATTCTCTCCCTCTGATGCTGCCGACTCCGCAAGGATTTGGCGGACATCTTGCCACAGGCTCCACAGATCATTTCTTCATGATCTGGGCCCAGGCAACGGAGGCAGCAATCATGTGTGTCAGTAAGAGACATAAGTTTCTTACACTTAACACACTTTTTAAAGCCACTGGCGGCCATCGGGGGAAAAAGGGCCCCTGCGAGGTCGAACGTTCGTGCCGCCAGGGAAAAGTGAAAAAAGCGCGAATTTGTCACTAAGGACAGAAAAACCGAAAAAAAAAGGGGAGGCCTCGCAACCGGCGTCGCGAGGCCGGACGGAAAAGGGACCGGCGTCGAACCGAAGAAAATACTAAAATAAAGAAGAAAATCAACTTTTCAGCGGTGACTTGTAGACAGCGTCTGTAGGGCTCCGCGGAAAAAAGAAGACTGGCCAAGATGGCACCTTTGGGCGGGAAGGGGACCGCGCATGCGCGCTGCAATTCCCAAAGGCTTTCTTTGAAAGCTGGGGAAAATTGCTCCGCGAGGGCTCTGTCGGCGCCAACGTCACCCATATGTGAGGACTGACTTCCTGCTTGGTCCTGGAGAAGCTAAACTCCCTGCCAATTGGGGAGGGGCATGTGTTCTAGGAACTATACGACCATCTTTCTTCCTTTTGCCCCTGTCCCACGGAGAACAATTGGGATTCCCTATATACAAAAGCCGACAGAAGCGAGAGGCTCTCAAGATCGGCCAGTGGGACAAATGGGATGCAACCTCTGAAGAATGGCCGCCAGAGAGAATTGTTTCTTACTATGGACCTGCTACCTGGGCACAAGATGGTTCTTGGGGCTAACGCACACCTGTGTATATGTTGGACCATATTATACGTTTGCAAGCTGTTGTTGAAATTATAACCAATGAAACTAGTAGAGCACTAACCTTGCTAGCTAAACAAGCCACACAGATGCGTACAGCCATTTACCAGAACCGCTTAGCATTAGATTATCTGCTTGCAGCAGAAGGAGGTGTATGTGGTAAGCTTAATTTAACGAACTGTTGTTTGCAAATTGATAATGAAGAGCAAGTTGTAGAAGAGATAGCCAATCAGATGAGAAAACAAACTTATGTCCCAGTCCAAACCTGGCATGGCTTGCAACTTGCTGGCTGGTTTGGTTCGTGGTTTTCAGGTATGGGCGGCCTGAAGACACTTGTATTGATAGTTTTCTTGATGGTGGCTGTTTGCTTATGTATCCCATGTTTCCTTCCCTTATGCTTGCGTATGCTGAACTCAACCATTGATAGAATTGTGGAACGCAAGGCAGAATCACAGATACTAGCAATGTGGCATTACTACCCTAACCCTGTATCACAAAGTGATCCCTCCACCCTAGTGTAGAGTACCGTATGTGATTTAATTCTCACCCTCTCTCACTTGCGGGTGAGAATAATCAAAGGGGGGAATGTGATAGGCTATGGCCTAGCATAGCCTGTAAATGTATGTTAGGTAGCAGAAGCAAGCCTGTAGGTTAGACCTGAGTCCCCAACCCCCACTTCAGAATATTATAACTGAGCAGAGCTGAAAGCTAGTGAAAATAGAATTCTGCTTCAAGCTGCTTTACTGATAAGAATGTAAAGCTCTCCATTGAGTGTGTTATGTTATTTCACAGATGTATTTCAGAATTCTGCTATCCACACAGCTTTTGTACTGAGAGTGACCTTGTAAGCAAAAAGCAAGACAGAATATGTTATGTCTAGATACTAAGCATGGCTAGGAAGGCCTGAGGGGGGGGGGGGGGGAAGAGCGGTGTGGGCCCAGTCAGAAATTTTCCATTGGATGGAGGGGGGGGGGGGGGGTGAGGGGGCCAACAAGACCAATAAGGAGTTTGTCTGTATAGAACTGATGAGAAAAACTATAAATGCTGCTGTTTTATTGAACGCGATGCTCAGACAATTTTGAAAGTGACAGGTGTCTGAGACTTGTGCACAAAATAAACTGGTTTGAATTCTAGTAAATAGACTCCTGGTGTATTCATTGCGTGCACTTTGCTACTACAGCCGTACGGGACAAAGATCACCGGGTCATGGTCGGGCCCAAGGCACCGGAGGCAGCAGTCATGTGTGTCAGTGAGAGACATCAGCTTCTTGCACCGATCACACTTCTTGAACCCGCTGGCAGCCATCGGGGGAAAAAGGGCCCCTGCAAGGTCGAAAGACCGGGCTGCCAGTGAAAAATAGAAAAAAAGCGCAAGTGGTAGTCACGAAGGACAAAAAACGAAAAGCTAGCTCCGGGCTCGATACCGGTGTACCAGGCCCAGGCGGGCAGGGGAACTGGCGTCGAACCAGGCAAAAGCCACGAATCCAACGCAGGAAAAATCAACTTTTTACCGGGTGATGACACACGTCCATCAGGCTCCACGGAAAAAAGAAGACTGAGCAAGATGGCACCCTTGGGCGGGAAGGGGACCGCGCATGTGCGCTGCATTCCCAAAGGCTTTCTTTGAAAGCTGGGGAAATGCTCCACACGGGGGCTCCATCAGCGCCGGCGTCACCCATATGTGAGGACCGACTTCCTGCTAAGTCCTGGAGAACTTGTTTAAGTTTCGCAGGTCGAGGATGGGTCTTAGGCCTCCAGTTCTCTTTGGTATCAGAAAATACCTGGAGTAGAAGCCCTTTCCCTGCAGGTGGTGGGGCACCAGTTCAACTGCCTGATCCTACAGAAGACCTGACAACTCCTTTAAGAGGAGGTCCCTGTGAAGAGGGGGTCGGCGAGGCTCCCCTGGAAAGTAAGGAGGAGGTGTCTGGGTGAGATGTAGCCGATAGCCCATTTGAACTATCTACAGAACCCAGGAATCTGTTGTGATGGCTGGCCACCTGTGGGCATACAGGGTCAGCCTTCCTCCTGTGCACGGCCTTGCTTCCTTGGAGAGAGGGACTATGCTCTGGGAGTCAAAAAAACCCTCCAGGCTGGGCTGGGGCCAGAGCCGGTGCCTGGGGCTTGGGGGCTTTTTGCTTACGCGGGCCATGCCCCTGTCCCTTGGCCTGCTGCCCCTGTTGGGGAGCTGGGGAAGCCTGATATGTGGGGTAGTTGCGGTAAGCATTACCTTTTCTCGGGAAAAAGGGCTTCTTCCCCGAGCCCTTCTTAGAAGGGGCAGAAGTCTTCTTCAAGAGCCTTGTCCGGGTCAGGTACTTGGACTCGATCTCGGCAGCCTTTTCTGTCATGGGCTTGCCAAAGAGGTTTTCACCTCAGCAAGGGACATCGACTAACTTGTCCTGTACCCACTGCTCCAGGTTTGATGACTGTAGCCATGCCTGGCGGCGTGCACTGATGCTGGCCGCAGCTACCCGGGCCGACGCCTCAAAGCAGTCATAGGCTGCTCGAGTCAAACTTCGAGCACTCCCAGATCCCAGTGGACAAAGCTTTGAAGCACTGCAAAGGTCCCTCGGAGAGACCAGCTGAGAACCCGGCAATCTCCTTTGCCAGATCTCGTAGGTACATGCCCATGTATAGCTGGTATGTCTGGATTCGGTATGACAGCATTGAATCATGGTAGCACTTCCTGCCGAGGGCATCAATGTGGCGGGCCTCACAGCCAGGAGGCACCGAGGAGCGCGTCTTCTGGCTCTTGAGCCGGCGCATAGCCGATTCCACAACTATGGAGTTGTGCGGTAGTTGTGATTTTTGAAACCCAGGGCTCTTGCAAACTCGGTAAATGGAATCGATTCACCTGCTGAGTACCCACATGCAGAGCATCAGCCGTTCCAGAATGGGAGGCACTGGTATAGTAAGGGCTTCCTGAGGGGGAAAGTCATACTGGAGTATATTGAGCGGCTTGAGGCTCCTCCTCGGCCTCCGCCGGGAATGACAAAGCCTTAGCCATGTCCCGGACGAAGTCCAAGAACCGAGTGTCCTCTGGGGGGACCTTCTTTGAGGTTCAGATCCCGGAGAATCCGAGGGGACGTATTTCGTCCGATGGGTATCCGGTGACTCCTTGTCCTCCATTTCTCAACCAGACTCCTCCAAGGAGGAATCGAGCGGCTCCGGCCTCGAAAGCTTCGGTCTCGACCGCCCTGACGCCAGTGGAATCGGAGTCGACGACCTCTGTCCCGAATGGGAGGTGGGGGGGGGGACCTCGGCCGAGGATCAACTCGAGTTCTTAGTATTCGAGGATCGGCTCGGCCTATTTATTTATTTATTTATTTATTTATTACAATTTCTTATATACCGCACTATTGTCAGCACGGTTTACATACAACAAAATGACCATAACAAACTGTTTGGCTTCACATAGAACAGGAGTAACAACTTGGATAACATGTTTTGCTTTACAGAGAACAGGAGTAACAACTTGGATAACGCGGGGGATGCAAACTGAACTACTTACATATGTACAATGAGATTGATTGCTGAGAATTTAGGGTTGACTTCGATGTCCCAGTGGTCGGGGCGGATTAAACGGTGAGACCGGCCATCAGCGCCCGCTGCTGGTCCATGAAGGCAGACATGCTGCGCTCCAAGGCCGCCATCCTAAGACCGAGCTCAGGAGGCTCCGCAGCCCCCAGGTCGGGTCCCAAACGCCGGCTCTCCCAGAAGAGAGTCCACAACGATGACAATGCTTACCTGCCTCGGTGTCTCCGGTTCCTTACGAGGGAGTTTTGCTTGTCTCTCCGACTCTGACGATTCGGGGCAGCGGGCCAGGCTCCGCGACCTGGCCAGCGATGGACCAGGCCACTCGGAGCCATCTAACAACACTGCCCTCACAGATTTTTTCTTCCTCCGGTGTTCCCGCGAGGGAGACCCCCTTTCAGAGGACACCAGACTCTGCTTAGGATCAGAGAGCTCCCAAGAGGTCGAGACCTCTGATGACGTCCGGGCCCGGGCGGGTGCAGACTCAGGAAAAATCCTATCATGTTGCTGCTCCTCAAGGCCTTGGAAGACATTTTCTTACATGGGCCACAGACCTTCGGGTCGTGTTCGGGCCCGAGGCAATGGAGGCAGCAGTCGTGTGTGTCGGTGAGGGACATTAATCTCGTGCACCGATCACACTTTTTAAACTCGCTGGCAGCCAGCGGGGGAAAAAGGGCCCCTGCAAAGTCAAAGAACCGGATTGCCAGTTAAAAAGAAAAAAAAGAGCGTGAATGCTAGTTGTAACCTTTCGCCGCTTCTGGGGAGTGGAGGAGTAGCCTAGTTGTTAGAACACTGGCTTGGTAACCAAGCAACCAGGGTTCAATTCCCACTAGCACTCCTTGTGGCCTTGGGAAAGTCACTTAACCCTCCATTGCCTCGGAAGAAAGGCCTGGCAATCTACTTCCGGTGACACTGCCAAGAAAACCCAGGAGCTTCTGGGTCACCAGGAGTCAGGACTGACTCGAAGGCACACATTGCATTTTACATTTGATTACTCTCCTGTTGGTCCTGGGTCCACTTCGCAGAGGCAGTAGGGTTTGTAGCACAAGGCAACCAAACTAGTGTGGTTTGAAAAAAAAGGTTTTTATATAGAAATAGGCCTCTTACATGGGTACAGAACAGAGGTATATAGTGGTTACCGAGCTGCTTCCGTGTATATCAATGATGTGTGTGCCTGGGTGTGGGAGAGAGAAAGGGGGGGGGGGAGGTAAAGAAAAGTGTGTGTCAGTCTCATAGTAAGAAGTGTCCGATGAATAGGAAGAGAGTGAGTATTTTTGTCCTTCTCTGTATTTATAGTGAAGTTCTCCTTTTCCAGCACCTCCCTTTGTCATACTTTGGTCTGTTTGAGGTCTGTTATCACCTGATTAGCAAGGAGGGGCTGTTGTCCTGCAGACTAATCTCATCAGGCATGCTAAGCCCATCAAGTCTGAAGACGTCCTATCTGACATCACCAGGGTGTCAGAGCTGCCTGCAGGCCAAGGTCTGGGAAAAGCCATGAAACCTATGCTAGGCATAATGTCATGCTGTATGCTGACACTAGTCTCTAAGGACAAAAACCTAAAATTTGGACTGGACTCTATACCGGTGTATCGAGCCGAGATGAGAAGGGGAACCGGCGTCGAACCGGCTAGACAGAAAAGAATTTTCTGACTTTGAAACAGTTTTAAACACTTTATTCACGAGGGAACTTCGACAATGTCCATTGGGTTCTGTGGAAAAAAGGAAATTGAGCAAGATGGCACTCGGGCGGGAAGGGGACCGTGCATGTGTGATGCAATCCCAAAGGCTTTCTTAGAAAGCTCGGGATTTGCTCCGCATGAGGGCTCCATCGGTGCCGTCACGCATATGCGAGGACTGAATTCCTGCTTGTTCCTGGAGAATAGTTCTTTCTGAGAGAAGTCTGGAACCTCCTTGCAGCTGTGAAGAGTATATACTTGCAAAAGAGGGAATGTGGGGCAGTGTTCCTTCATAAAATCCACTATCTCCTTCACTTCACTGCCAAAAATATTTTCTTCTATCGTTTTCCATTAGATCTTGTTTCATTTGCCATTACATCTTGCCTTAGGCTTGATGTCAAAGTCAGGCAATCCTATGGGCCCTGATGGATAAAGTTTAGCATATGCTACTCTACTGAAGATATACTTAAAACAATCTTACTTATCCTACTCTTTCCCTGCATCTGTAAGCTGTTTATTTGGAGGGAGGAAATGCAAAAGATTTGTTTAACTTTTCTATAGTCGATAATATGTTGCATTTTAAGCCGACTGGCTGATATGTAAGTGGAAAACTAACATCTGCCAAAAAGATCCAATTTTACTACTGAATGGTATGGTAAAAACGAGTTTCTACACATTCTTCAGCCAGCTATTCTTTATACTTGACATTTAGCCTTTTTGACAATAGTGGGAGAGCACATAGTTTCTTTCAGATCATCATCAAATATCTGACAAATAATTACAGTATCTTTAAGCACCTCAGGCAGAGAGGCCTCAGGATTCCTAACATTGAAGATCTGGTCTTCAATTCCTCCTGAAAATCAAAAAGGTATATAATTCTATAGATGCTTTCTTTTAAGATTTTTTTTTATTAGTAATTATTATGAACATGAAATTGAAACCCGCTTAGAATAATGGCTAAGTGGGATATAAAAATGTATGAATAAATAAATAAATAAATAAAATAAAATTGTCAGTTTGGGCTAGCTCAATAATACTGGAAGACAGAAATCATATGAAGAGTCAGAGCTTTTGCTGTCAAAAGTTGTTTCTTCCTTTCCAAGTTGAGTTTGAAGCTGGTTAACCCTACATTCAAGGGCAACTACTCAAAACTGATTGTCTTGCAAATAAGTCAGTGTCAGGCTTGGAAAAGTCTGGAAGATCTCTTGAAGCCTCAGATTTCCTAGTTTTACGGTACTAGGAAAACATATATAAACATACTACATAATGATTAAAATCATGATCAATACCAGACAAGTACACTCCTTCTCATGATCAGTAATAGACATTTTTGTATTATAGACAGGGAACCATCTGAACACCATGTCTTTTCTGTCAGCTACTGTGAGGAAACTAACTATCCAATCAAAAGAAAGATTTTAAAATTTGAAAAAGATCTCAAAATTGAAGTGATTAATTCTAAATAGTTTTAAGAGGAAAAAAAAAACCTCGCTGTTGCAGGACCATCGTAACTGAATTAAGGTGATTAAAAATAACTGCAGAACACATCCAACTAGCGCTTCAAATAAGGACAGGCTGATGGAGCCTTGCGGTGCACTCACCCACTGGTTCCCAAACCTGTGCTGGTGGACCCCCCCCATCAGTCAGGTTTTCAGGATACCCACAATGAAAATGCACGAGAAAAATTTGGACGCAATGGAGGCGGTGCATGCAAATGTATCTCCATTAGTATTCATTGCAGATTACCTGAAAATTTGCCTGGGTGGAGATCCCCCAGGACAGTTTTGGAAACCACTGCACTCACCTATACAGTGCCAACTGAAAATGAGTGCAAAAGTCTTCTAGATTTTTCTTGCAAAATCATTTAATGTGATTTAATTAAACTGCCTTACAATCAGTGCCAGCCTAACCATCACGCAAACCAGGCGGTCACCTAGAGCAGCAATGAACAGGGTATTCAAAGCTAAACAGACTTTGGCAGCCAGAGGTGTGTAAAGCTTAAGGTTTGCCTAGAGTGCCAACACCTTGAACTAACTCTGTGGCGGGCCTTGGTTACAAGGTGGTGAACAAATTAAAAAAGAATAAGCAAGCTGGACACACTCTTTATCCTGGATGATGCAGACATCATCCACATATTGGAACTGACTTAGCCTGCTTGTCCAGGAAGAAGAAAGAATCACCCTTTTTTTAATTTTCTTTTTTAATGCACAATAAGCTTTTTTTATCGAGATCATTTTATACATGCTGTAACATATTCAAAGGGAACTATTAAATAATTTCCAAGCATCTCTGAAAATTAATCCTTCCATGCCTGCACCATCCTTCTGTTGCTTTCTTCCTAAAAGCTTATATTTTGTAGCAGCAAATTCAGTACATATCACCATCAGCCCTGGCTTACAAAAGGGCATGAGGATGGACCTCTGAGGTGACCATCTATTGCTCTATTGATTTATCTTCCTGCAGACTTTGTTTAGCAATTGTTTAGGAAGCTATGGAATCATGAACCATAGGATACACTCTCACTCATTATTGGATGGGGGAAGTAAGCACTTTTAATAAATTCCAAAACCAAGGATTACTGATGTGGAAGTATGTTTACATCTTGAAAGAATATTGCACATTCAAAATTTCCATAAATTTAAAATTTCTCCTAGAACAAATTAATAAAAAAATTATACTAGTTCAAAAACAGAATTTGCTTCAATATATATATACAAGTAATTAATGCACTATTTTACGAAAAGATCTCCTAAACAGCATAGAAACTAGGCCAGAGGTATATGGATGGAGAAGTCATCTGTCAGTCAAATAAAGCGTAGTTACTCAGCTGTAACAGGTGATCTCCGGGAACAGCAGGAATAAGTCTTCACATATGGGTACCGTCGACACCGACGGAGCCTGCGCGGGAACGCTCCCCAGCGTCCAAAAGGAAATACAGTCTGCAATCCACTTAGAGAGCGTTCTCTTAGTGACTGGAAGTCCTAAATGACTAGAGTCAAAAGCTAGAAAAGCTGAGAAGACTTTCTAAATGGCTGAGTTCTGTGAAGATAAAAAGCCAGGGCCTGTTTACAATCTAAGGTATGAAGATTTCTTTCCGCGCTGGAAGCATGAGGCCTAGGAAAGAAGACTGGGAGATAAACAGATTGGTTTAAATGAAAAGGTGATATCACCTTTGGCATAAAATGAGGATGAGTCCTCAAGACTACTTTGTCATGATGAAACCTCGTATAAAGAGGGTCAGCCACTAAAGCTTGCAGTTCACTAATGCATCTTGCAGAAGTGATAGCAATTAGGAAAATGACTTTCCATGAAAGAAACTTTAGCTCCGAAGTAGCTAAAGGTTCAAAGGGTGGCTTCATGAGTTGACCCAGAATAAGATTAAGATCCCATGCCACCGGAGGAGGTTTGATGGGAGGTTTTGTTAAAAGGAGACCGCTCATAAATCTTGAAACAAGAGGATGAGAGGAAATTGGTTGTCCATCGAAGGGTTTATGAGATGCGGCAATAGCACTGAGATGGACTCTAACAGAATTGGTCTTGAGACCAGAAGCTGATAAATGAAGGAGATAGTCCAGAAGGGATTCTACTGGTACCAAGTGGGGATTAAGACCTCTCTGGGAACACCAGACTGAGAACCTCTTCCATTTAAAAGCGTAAGAACGCCTTGTAGGTGGTTTTCTGGAAGCTAGAAGAATATCCTTCACTTGTGAAAGGCCTAGATCTTGAAATTCTATGCCTTAAGCAGCCAGGCCTTGAGATGAAGGGACTGGGGATTGGGGTGCAGTAGGGATCCGTTGTTCTGGGACAGAAGATCCGGAGCACTCCCCAACTCCAGAGGAGTGGCTCGAGAGAGACCTAAGAGAAGAGGATACCATGTTTGCCTTGGCCAACAGGGAGCTATGAGTATCATGCAACCTCTGTCTCTCTGGAGTTTGAATAAGGTTTTGGGAATTAGGGGAATTGGTGGGAAGGCATAGAGAAAATCCTGGCCCCAATGGAGCAGGAATGCATCCCTCGCCTGACAATTTTGAGCTGGAAGTCTGGAACAGTACCGGGGAAGTTTGGCATTCTGTGGACTTGCAAAGAGGTCTATGTCTGGTGTTATTTATTTATTTTATTTACATTTCTTATATACCGCGCTATTAAAATCAGTGCTGTTTACAGTGAACAGAAACAATCGTACAATGTAACAAAAATACATTGTGTTTACAATGAACAGGATAATAAAACTTGGGTGAGAACTATTTACAGCAGTTCCCAAGACTTGAAATACTCGAGCAAGTTGATATGAGTGGAGAGACCACTCGTGTGGCAACAGGACTTGGCTGAGCAAGTCCGCCCAAAAGTTTTGAATGCCTGGAAGGTATACTCCCAATAAATGAATGTGATGCTCTCTGGCAAAGGCCCACAGTTGCAAAGCTTCGTTGCATAATTGCAGAGAGCCTGTTCCGCCTTGTTTGTTTAGGTAAAACATGGCTACTTGATTGGATATGAGGTTAGATATGATTGGAACATCAGAGACATGGTGGAAGGAGGACAACCAGTGGGACACTGTGATACCTGGGTACAAACTATATCGAAATGATAGAGCTGATCAAATTGGTGGAGGGGTTGCGCTCTATGTTAGAGAGGGCATTGAGTCAGAAAGGATTAAAGTTTTGCAAGAAAAAAAATTTGCTGTAGAATCTCTATGGATTGAAATTCCATGTAAAAAGGGGAAGGCGATGGCAGTGGGGGTGTACTATCGTCCGCCTGGCCAGAATGAACAAATGGATGATGAAATGCTCAAAGAAATCAAGGAAGCTAGCAAAAGTTACAGTGCAGTAATAATAATGGGTGATTTCAATTACCCCGGCATCGACTGGGTCAGTGTCACAACAGGACATGCTAGGGAGATAAAGTTCCTAGATGAAATAAATGACTGCTTCTTGGAGCAGCTGGTTCATGAACCGACCAGAGGGGAAGCAATATTAGACCTAGTCCTTAGTGGAACACCAGATGTAGTGCAAGAGATAAGGGTGTTGGGGCCACTTGGCAATAGTGATCATAGCATGATCGCCTTTGATTTAATTAGTGGAGGAGGGATAGTAAGGAAATCCACAGTACTACCCTTTAACTTTCGAAAGGGAGACTATGATAGAATGAGGAAAACAGTTAAGAAAAAACTAAAAGGAGCAGTTGCAAAGGTTAAAGACGTACATCAAGCTTGGGTGTTGTTGAAAAATACTATCTTGGAAGCCCAGACCAGCTGTATTCCACGCTTTAAGAAAAGTGGAAGGAAGTCCAAAAAATTGCCAGCATGGTTTAAAGCTGAGGTCAGAGAGGCTGTTGTTGCCAAAAAAGCATCTTTCAAGAAATGGAAAAAAGAGCCAAATGATGAAACCTGGAAACAGCACAAGCACTGGCAAGTCAAATGCAAGGCATTGATAAGGCAGGCAAAGAGAGAATTTGAGAAGAAGCTTGCTGCGGAAGCCAAAACGCGAAATAAAGACCTTTTCAAGTACATTCGTAGCAAAAAAACCCGTGAGAGAGTCAGTTGGTCCATTAGATGATAAAGGGGTTAAAGGAGCACTAAGAGGCGACAAGGCGATAGCGGAGAGACTGAATGAATTCTTTGCTTCGGTCTTTACTGAGGAAGATGTAGGGATGTTACCCACGACTGAAGTGGTATTTAAAGGTGTGGAAGAATTGAAGGAAATATCGATACATCGGGAAGATGTCCTACAACTATTAGATAAACTGAAGAGTAGCAAATCACCTGGGCCGGATGGTATACATCCAAGGGTGTTGAAAGAACTGAAATTTGAGATTGCAGACCTGCTATCAGTAATCTGTGAACTATCATTAAAATCATCTCTAATACCTTTGGATTGGAGGATCGCCAATGTAACACCAATTTTTAAAAAGGGTTCGAGGGGTGATCCGGGAAACTACAGACCGGTGAGCCTGACATCAGTACCGGGAAAAATGGTAGAAACCATCATAAAGAATAAAATTACTCAGCATATAGATAGTCATGACCTAATGGGAGACAGCCAACATGGCTTTAGACAAGGAAGATCTTGTCTGACTAATCTGTTATGTTTTTTTGAAGGAGTGAATAAACAGGTGGACAAAGGTGAGTTGGTTGATATTGTGTATCTGGACTTTCAGAAAGCCTTTGACAAGGTCCCTCATGAGAGACTTTTGGCAAAACTAAAGAGTCATGGGATAGGAGGCAGTGTACTACTGTGGATCAGGAACTGGTTAAAAGATAGAAAGCAGAGGGTAGGGCTAAATGGCCAATTTTCCCAATGGAGAAAGGTGAATAGTGGTGTACCCCAGGGATCTGTGCTGGGTCCGCTGCTTTTTGACATATTCATAAATGACCTGGAAAGTGGAATAACGAGTGAGGTTATCAAATTTGCTGATGACACAAAACTATTTAAAGTTGTTAAAACCCAGGAGGATTGTGGAAAATTGCAAGAGGAGCTTGATAAATTGGAAGACTGGGCATCAAAATGGCAGATGAAATTTAATGTGGAGAAGTGCAAGGTTATGCACCTAGGGAAGAACAACCCAAACTATGGTTACACGATGCAAGGTTCCACATTAGGAACCACCACCCAAGAAAAAGATTTAGGCGTCCTTGTGGATACCATGTTAAAACCCTCGGCCCAGTGTGCAGCGGCGGCCAAGAGAGCAAATAGAATGCTAGGTATGATAAGGAAAGGAATGGAAAATAAAACAAAAGATATTATAATGCCTCTATATCGTTCCATGGTGAGACCGCACCTTGAATATTTTGTGCAATTCTGGTCGCCATATCTTAAAAAGGATATAGCAATTTTAGAAAAGGTTCAGAGAAGAGCCACCAAAATGGTAAAGGGGATGGAAGGCTACTCCTATGAAGAAAGGCTAAAAAGGTTGGGGCTCTTTAACCTGGAAAAGAGACGGCTGAGGGGAGATATGATAGAAGTCTATAAATTAATGAACGGAGTGGAACGGGTAAACGTAGATCGATTGTTTACCTTATCAGAATATAGAAAGACTAGGGGACATGCAATGAAGCTACAGGGTAAACTATTTAAGACTAATAAAAGAAAATATTTTTTCACTCAACGTGTAATCAAACTCTGGAATTTGTTACCGGAGGATGTAGTAAAGGCTGTTAGTGTAGCTGGGTTTAAAAAAGGTTTGGACAAGTTCCTGGAGGAAAGGTCCATAAACCATTATTAAGAAGGGACCCAGGATATCAATGCTTGAACCAATACAAGCATTGTGGAACCTGTGTCCCTTGGGGAAATTGCTAGGTACGTATGACCTAGATTGGCCACTGTTGGAAACAGAATACTGGGCTTGATGGACCTTGGTCTGACCCAGTATGGCATATCTTATGTCAGTTTGCACCAGAACAGTTTTGTTTATGAGATGGAAGCAAAAGACTTGAATAGCATTGGAATGGCCCTTAGTTCCAGGAGGTTTACTTGGAGAAGCCTCCTGTGGGATCCAGAGACCCTGGGTAGACAGATCGCCCAAGTGGGCTCCCCAAACCAACTTGGATGCATTCGTCGTAAGGACAGCCTGAGGTAGGGGTTGCTGAAAAGGAGAGCCTACTGTAAGGTTTTCCAGAGATTGCCACCAATGCAGAGACGCAATCAGGCGTGTGGTAACTCTGATCTTGTCAGACAGGCATCCTGAGGCCTGGGACCATTGGGAAGCTAAGGTCCACTGGGCCGCTCGCATGTGAAGGCGTGTATAAGGAATCACATGGACTGTAGATGCCATGTGTCCTAGAAGTCGAAGCATCTGTCGGGCAGTGAGGAAGGTTTGTAGCACTGCTTGAGATGCTAGTTCGATGATGTGCAGACAGCGAGGCTGAGGCAGGAAAGCCCTTGACTGCCGTGTGTCCAAGCGAGCCCCTATAAACTCGAGGGATTGAGATGGGGTGAGCTGGGACTTTGGAAGGTTTATGATCCATCCCAAGTACTGCAGTATGTGCATTGCTCGGGAAAGAGCAGCACTTGCCTCTAGAGCTGACGGTGCTCGAATGAGCCAATCGTCTAAGTAAGGGAAGACAAAAATTCCTAGAGTCCTCATAAATGCTGCTACTACTGCCATGCATTTTGTGAAGACCCAAGGAGCAGAGGCCAGTCCATAAGGAAGGACCCTGTATTGAAAATGTCTTCCCTTGATTAGGAATCAAAGGAATTTTCTGTGATCTGCATGAATAAGGATATGCATGTAAGCATCTCTTAAATCTAGAGAACATAGCCAATCTTGCTCGGGAAGGTATGGAAGAAGTATGCCAAGGGAGATCATCTTGAACCTTTCTCGGACTAAATATTTGTTCAGTTCTCCGAGGTCCAGGATTGGTCTTAGTCCCCCTGACTTCTTTGGAATAAGAATATAGTGGGAAAAGAATCCTGTGCCCTGCTGGGACACTGGAACTTCTTCTATAGCCCCTTGAGCCAGAAGAGTGGTGACCTCTTGCCACAACAGGTCTGAGACCGGTGGTTGAGATTTGAACTGTTTTATTAGTGTGGATGGGGGAAAGCTGAGGAAATGAAGTTTGTATCCCAGACTCATGATAGATAGAGTCCAATCTTCTGATGTGATTTGTTGCCATCTTTTGGCAAAATGGCAGATACGGCCTGGAATATTTAAAGGTTCTGGGCTTAGAATAGGAAGAATGGCTAAGTTCTCTAGACAACAGTCAAAGACCCTGAGGAGGCTGGGTCTGCTGAGCCTTCTGAGCTTGTGTCTTTCTTTGTCTAATTTGTTGTTGCCCCTTCTGGGGAACATGTGTTTGCTAGGTGGAAGATGGATAGAATTTTTTCTTTTTAGAGAAAAAAGGTTTTTTGAAAAACTTTTTTCTTGGCTGGGTTAGCTGTAGATTTTGACAATCTGTCTAAAGTTGTATTGTCAGTGTCGATTTCATTAGCTTTGAGCTGCCAATCCTTGCCAAAGAGATTTTCTCCTGTGCAATGAATGTTTCCCAGCTTATCTTGCACCCATTCCTCCAAGTCTGAAGCTTGGAGCCAGGCAATACGACGTGCTCCTATGGATATAGCAGAAGTTCTGCTAATACATTCAAAACAGTCAAAGGTAGCATGATTCATAAACTTAGAGACAGTTTGAGCATGTTTGACCAAAGTCAAATGATCTGTCCATTTATCTTCTTGAAGAAAAGGGTTCAAAAGTTCCAAGTCTTTTGTAACCTGTTCAAGAAACATTCCCATGTATAATATATAGGAACTGATTCTTGCTAATAGCATGGAGGACTGAAAGCATCAACGACCAAAGGCATCCAGTGTTCTAGACTCACGACCTGGTGGATTGGAAGAGTATCTTTTAGCACTCTTAATCCGCCTCATGGCGGACTCTACTACCATAGAATGATGTGGTAATTGAGTCTTCTGAAACCCTGGACAAGGTGGTACTCGATACATAGTGTCAAGACGTCTAGAATGTGGAGATACTGTTAAAGGAGCTTCCCACATTCTTAACATTAGATCATGTAAGATATGGTGTATAGGAAGCATAGCTGCCTCCTTTGGAGCCAAAGGATATTGAAAAATTCTCAATTCTTCTGCCCTAGGCTCCTTTTCTGTTACTACTGTAATGGCAAGATGCTTTGCCATATCACGTACAAAATCATGAAAAGACATATCCTCAGGAGGGGACATTCTGCATTGAGGAGAAAGAGTTGAATGTTGTAAAAGTTCAGCTCTGGTACCGGTGGAATCATCCGAGTCATCGGAATCGGAAGACTCAAAAGGAGGAAGCACCGGGTTCTCCCGAAACAGATGGTGTCGGTACCAAAACGAGTCGGTACCTGATCCCCCATGCTGGAGAGAGATTCCAAAATCGGCATCGGGGGAAGCATGCCTATTGAAACAGGTACCGAGGGCACTGGCACCGGTACCGGTGCCTGCGGAACCGTCTGCAGCGTCTTTAGCGGTACTGAAGTAGCTAAAAGAGTCGTTAGACTGCGTTCGATAGCGAGGAGTCTTTTGCCCACTGCCGATGCCGGGGTGTCGGTACCGGTGGAAGCGACCACAACCTCCGAGCATGGCACCAGTAGTTCCATCAAGGTCGAGGCCTCGGGAACATCCTGGAGCCCCGATAAAGCTTTGGAGCCCGAAGACTCCCGCCGGGGCTGTTTTGCCAGTGAAATGTCCTCGAGGGCAACGCCAGTGGCATCTCAATGTTTAGAGGGAGATCTACCCTTCAAGGACCAGCTAGTCTTAGAAGACTTGTTTTTAGTTACCTGAGATCTCCGAAATGCTTCCTGTTCCACGCGCAGGACCCAAAAGACAGGCAGAGCTCCGGAGTCTCAATGCGTGGATGAGACAATGGTGCAGAGATGAGGGTTTTGGATTTGTTAGGAACTGGGGAACATTCTGGGGAAAGGAGGGGCTCTTCCGAAGGGATGGGCTTCATCTTATCCGGGATGGAACCAGGCTGCTGGCATTAACCTTTAAAAAGGAGATAGAGCAGCTTTTAAACTAGATATTAGGGAAAAGCCGACAGTCGCCCAAGAGCGGATGGTTCAGAAGAATGTATCTTTGAAGGATACTACCAAAAGCAGAGAGGTTCCACAAAAGAGTAAAGTAGCCCAAATGCCCTCAAGTATGGAGCAGACTGAGCTTAAAGATCCCAAATTACCCATGTCTAACAATAGCCAAATTAATATGAATAAAATACATTCTCTAAAATGCTTGTATGCAAATGCTAGAAGTCTAAAAAATATATAGCACTAAATGAAAGGTTAGATATGATTGGAATATCAGAGACATGGTGGAAAGAGGACAACCAGTGGGACACTGTGATACCTGGGTACAAACTATATCGTAATGATAGAGCTGATCAAATTGGTGGAGGGGTTGCTCTCTATGTTAGAGAGGGCATTGAGTCAGAAAGGATTAAAGTTTTGCAGGAAACAATCTGCTGTAGAATCTATATGGATTGAAATTCCATGTAAAAGGGGGAAGGCAATGGCAATGGGGGTGTACTATCAAGCGCCTTGCCAGAATGACCAAATGGATGATGAAATGCTCAAAGAAATCAAGGAAGCTAACAAAAGTTACAGTGCAGTAATAATAATGGGTGATTTCAACTACCCCGGTATCGACTGGGTCAGTGTCACGTCAGGACATGCTAGGGAGATAAAGTTCCTAGATGAAATAAATGACTGCTTCTTGGAGCAGCTGGTTCATGAACCGACCAGAGAGGAAGCCATATTAGACCTAGTCCTTAGTGGAACACCAGATCTAGTGCAAGAGATAAGGTTGTTGGGGCCACTTGGCAATAGTGATCATAGCATGATCGCCTTTGATTTAATTAGCGGAAGAGGAATAGTAAGGAACTCCACAGTACTACCTTTTAACTTTTGAAAGGGAGACTATGATAAAATGAGGAAAACAGTTAAGAAAAAACTAAAAGGAGCAGTTGCAAAGGTTAAAGACGTACATCAGGCTTGACTGTTGCTGAAAAATACTATCTTGGAAGGCCAGACCAGCTGTATTCCACGGTTTAAGAAAAGTGGAAGGAAGTCCAAAAATCTGCCAGCATGGTTTAAAGGTGAGGTCAGAGAGGCTGTTGTTGCCAACAAAGCATCTTTCAGGAAATGGAAAAAAGAGCCAAACGACGAAACCTGGAAACAGCACAAGCACTGGCAAGTCAAATGCAAGGCATTGATAAGGCAGGCAAAGGGAGAATTTGAGAAGAAGCTTGCTGCGGAAGCAAAAACGCGAAGTAAAGACCTTTTCAAGTACATTCGTAGCAAAAAACCTGAGAGAGAGTCAGTTGGTCCATTAGATGATAAAGGGGTTAAAGGAGCACTAAGAGGCGACAAGGCGATAGTGGAGAGATTGAATTAATTCTTTGCTTCAGTCTTTACTGAGGAAGATGTAGGGATGTTACCCATGACTGAAGTGGTATTTAAAGGTGTGGAAGAATTGAAGGAAATATCGATACATCGGGAAGATGTATTACAACTATTAGATAAACTGAAGAGTAGCAAATCACCTGTGCCGGATGGTATACATCCAAGGGTGTTGAAAGAACTGAAATATGAGATTGCAGACCTGCTATTAGTAATCTGTGAACTATCATTAAAATCATCTCTAATACCTGAAGATTGGAGGATCGCCATTGTAACACCAATTTTTAAAAAGGGCTCCAGGGGTGATCCGGGAAACTACAGACCGGTGAGCCTGATGTCAGTACCGGGAAAAATGGTAGAAACCATCATAAAGAATAAAATTACTCAGCATGTAGATAGTCAAGACCTAATGGGAGACAGCCAACATGGCTTTAGACAAGGAAGATCTTGTCTTACTAATCTGTTATGTTTTTTTGAAGGAGTGAATAATCAGGTGGACAAAGGTGAGTCGGTTGATATTGTATATTTGGACTTTCAGAAAGCCTTTGACAAGGTCCCTCATGAGAGACTTTTGGCAAAACTAAAGAGTCATGGGATAGGAGGCAGTGTACTATTGTGGATCAGGAACTGGTTAAAAGATAGAAAGCAGAGGGTAGGGCTAAATGGCCAATTTTCCCAATGGAGAAAGGTGAATAGTGGTGTACCCCAGGGATCTGTGCTGGGTCCGCTGCTTTTTGACATATTCATAAATGACCTGGAAAGTGGAATAACGAGTGAGGTTATCAAATTTGCAGATGACACAAAACTATTTAAAGTTGTTAAAACCCAAGAGGATTGTGGAAAATTGCAAGAGGATTGTGGAAAATTGCAAGAGGATCTTGATAAATTGGAAGACTGGGCATCAAAATGACAGATGAAATTTAATGTGGACAAGTGCAAGGTTATGCACCTAGGGAAGAACAACCCAAACTATGGTTACACGATGCAAGGTTCCACATTAGGAACCACCACCCAGGAAAAAGATTTAGGCGTCATTGTGGATAACATGTTAAAACCCTCGGCCCAGTGTGCAGCAGCGGCCAAGAGAGCAAATAGAATGCTAGGTATCATAAGGAAAGGAGTGGAAAATAAAACAAAAGATATTATAATGCCTCTATATCGTTCCATGGTGAGACCGCACCTTGAATATTGTGTGCAAGTCTGGTCGCCGTATCTTAAAAAGGATATAGTGATTTTAGAAAAGGTTCAGAGAAGAGCCACCAAAATGGTAAAGGGGATGGAAGGATACTCCTATGAAGAAAGGCTAAAAAGGTTAGGGCTCTTTAACCTGGAAAAGAGACGGCTGAGGGGTGATATGATAGAAGTCTATAAATTAATGAACGGAGTGGAACGGGTAAACGTAGATCGATTGTTTACCTTATCAGAATATAGAAAGACTAGGGAACATGCAATGAAGCTACAGGGTAAACTATTTAAGACTAATAAAAGAAAATATTTTTTCACTCAACGTGTAATCAAACTCTGGAATTTGTTACCGGAGGATGTAGTAAAGGCTGTTAGTGTAGCTGGGTTTAAAAAAGGTTTGGACAAGTTCCTGGAGGAAAGGTCCATAAACCATTATTAAGAAGGGACCCAGGATATCAATGCTTGAACCAATACAAGCATTGTGGAACCTGTGTCTCTTGGGGAAACTGCTACATACGTTTGACCTAGATTGGCCATTGTTGGAAACAGAATACTGGGCTTGATGGACCTTGGTCTGACCCAGTATGGCATATCTTATGTTCATATGTTCTTATCCCTGGGAAGAAGTAGAAGCCCTGGAAGACATTGATGCTACAGACATCATGTCTGAAGCAAAAAGGGCACCGAGTTGATTTGCTCGATTCTGAAGACTTTTTAGTCAGCTTCCTGCAGGAGGAGAGACACTCCGCAGGGCAATGGTCAGGACCTAAACATTTAAGACACCAGTCATGGATGTCGGTAATAGAAATTGTACCGCCACATTTTGAACATTTTTTAAAACCAGTGGCTGGTTTTTCCATGGTAAGGGAAAAGAGGGCCTAATGCCCAAAATGGCGCCAAGCACCAGAGCAGGGAAGAAACCCCTGAGAAAAAGCACTAAGATTGAAATATTTTCAGAAGAAAAGAAAGAAAAGCACCGGTGGTACCGGTAGGCGTTGAGGGAAGGCAGACGCAAACACAAAAAATATAAAAATAAGAGAAGATTTTCTGCGGTGACAGGGGACACGTCCTGTTGGCTCTGCGGAAAACGAAGAACTGAAGTGAGAGAAGTAGTTGGGCGGGAAGGCAGCACGCATGCGTGGTGGGATGCTCCCAAAAGGCGAAATTAGACCTTACCTGCTAATTGTCTTTCCTTGAGATTTCTCCGGGCCAGTCCAGGGAACGATAGGGTTGTCAATCCCCTTCAGCAGCTGAGGACTGTAAAACAAAATTCTGCTACTAGGCTAAGCCCCTCCCCCTTGCTGCCCTTCTCCAGTCTCCTATTGCCCAAGCAGCCCCGAACGGCACTGTGAAAAAAACTCGCAAAATAAAGAAGGCGGCAGCCGTCACAGAGGCACAAAACTGCTCTGATCATAGCAAGGAAAAAAGGTGATCGGCAAATTTGCCTTAACAATTGTTATTTGTTTCCTTTTTTTTTTTTTTTATATTGTACGACCTAACACCCCCTACAGCCTAGCGTAGGGAGCCCAGTAATCCACGCCATCCAGACATCTCGCTCTGAAACAAATGTATGAGACCATTACAGACGGCGTGCATCATATAAAAACAGAACCTGAAACTGCCGATGCCCAAGAAATTCCGGGTGGGCCCTGGACTGGCCCGGAGAAATCTCAAGGAAAGACAATTAGCAGGTAAGGTCTAATTTCGCCTTCCTTTTCGTTTCTCCGGGCCAGTCCAGGGAACGATAGGGCAGTACCAAAGCAGTATCTACAGTTGGGAGGGACCAGCGAGCCCCGCCACGATGGCAGTGGCGCCAACCCTCGCATCGTCCCTGGCCTGAATATCTAATCGGTAGTGCTTAGTAAACGTATGTAACGAAGACCAGGTGGCAGCTCTGCAAATGTCAACAGGAGGAACGGAGGCATATTCAGCCCAGGACGCCGACTGACCCCTGGTAGAATGCACCTTAAGACCCTCCGGGGGCGCCCGCCCCCCGAGCTCATACGCCGCGATGATGGCCTGCTTTATCCATTTGGAAATGGTCGCTTTGGACGCCGCCATCCCTTTACGCGGCCCCCCGAAAAGCACGAACAACCTGTCCGATCTTCGGAAAGGCCTAGTGGCCCGAAGGTATCTCCGCAAGACCCTACCGAGATCCAGACTTCTGAGTGCACTATCCATCGGAGAGCCGGAACTGTCGGCAAATACCGGCAATGAAACCGGCTGATTCAAATGAAACGATGAAACCACCTTCGGAAGAAAGGAGGGCACGGGTCACAAGACCACCTTCTCTGCGAGAAACTGCAGGTAAGGCTCCCGACAGCAAAGCGCCTGCAGATCAGAAATTCGTCTCACGGAACACAAGGCGACGAGAAATGCCGACTTCAAGGACAGCTTCCGCAAGTCGCCGGATGACGGCTTGGCAAACGGAGGTCGCGTGAGAGCCTCGAGAACGGTGTTCAAATCCCACGCAGGAACCACCTGGCGAACCGGAGGTTTGAGAAGACCCGCCGCTCGGAAAAAACAGCGAATATCAGCATGCGCAGTCAACCGCCGGCCGCGCACTGCACCTCTATAGCAAGTGAGAGCCACCAAGTGGACTTTGAGAGTGCTGAGTGCCAAGCCTTTATCCAGACCACTCTGTAGGAAAGACAAGATGTGCGAAATTGCCGCTGAAAATGGCCTTATACCACGCCGGGAACACCAAGACTCGAACACGCGCCACACGCGGATATAGGCCAATGACGTGGACCTCTTGCGCGAACTCAACAGGGTGTCAATCACTGCAGCCGAGTACCCTTTGCGTTGCAGTCGGACCCTTTCAAGAGCCAAGCCGTAAGCAAGAAGCGATCCACCTGTGGCATCAATATGGGACCCTGACTCAAGAGGTTGCAACGGACTGGCAGTCGCCACAGAGCATCCACCGACAGACGAACCATATCCGCATACCACGGTCTCCGGGCCAATCCGGAGCGACGAGAATCACCCTCCCGGCGTGACTCGCAATGTGCTGGACTACGCGACCGATGAGAGGCCACGGAGGAAACACATACAGCAGCAGATCCGCCGGCCACGGCTGAACGAGTGCATCGAGGCCCTCTGACATGCGCTCCCTTCGTCTGCTGTAAAACCGAGACGCCTTGGCATTGGTCAGAGTAGCCATGAGATCCATCGCTGGAAGCCCCCCGCGTCAGATAATGCCATGAAACACCGCTGCATTCAGTTCCCACTCTCCGGGATCCAGAAGATGTCGACTGAGGAAATCCGCCTGCACATTGTCCTTTCCTGCCACATGAGCTGCTGACAAGGCGAGGAGATGAGCCTACGCCCAAAGCAGCAGTTGCTGACTCTCCTCTAGCAAGGCTGCACTGCCCGTGCCGCCCTGGCGATTGACATAGGAGACTGTCGTCGCATTGTCCGAGAAAACCCGGACCGCTTTTCCCTCGAGCAAGGGCTGGAAGTGCTGAAGTGCACCGCTCTGAGCTCCAAGTGGTTGATCGACCAAGAGCTTTCTAGCGGCGACCATAGACCCTGCGTGACTTGAGCTTGACAATGAGCTCCCCAGCCCGCTAAGCTGGCGTCTGTTGCGAGTAACACCCAACTCGGATCTTCCAATGGGACTCCCGCTCGCAGGTGACCGGCATCCAACCACCACTGCAGACTGAGGCGCACCGCGTCCGGACAAATCAACCGCTGTGAGAGAGGTTGACGTTGCGGAGACCACCTGGAGAGCAAGGACTGTTGTAGAGGCCTCATATGCGCCCTGGCCCACGGAACCAGATCCAGAGACGCTGCCATGGACCCCAGAAGTTGTAGGTATCGCCAAGCCGAAGGTGCCGGCTGCTGCAAGAAAGCCTGAACTTGGTGCAGGATTTTCAGCACCCTGTCTTCGGGCAGTAACACCGCTCCCACCTGGGTGTCGAACAAGGCCCCTAGGTATGGCAGATGACTTTTCGGGAGGTTGGCTATCCAACCGAGCTGCTCTAGGACTTGCACCACTCGAGCAGTTGCTGCGACGGCGTCCGGAAGAGAGCTCGCCCTGATCAACCAATTGTCCAGATAAGGGTGCACTCGAATACCTTCCTTGCGTAGTGACGCCGCCACAACCACCAGGACCTTCGTGAAGGTCCGCGGAGCTGTCGCCAAGCCGAATGGCAAGGCCCGAAACTGAAAATGACCCCTGGGCACCGCAAACCTCAAAAAACGTTGATGATCCGGTCTGATTGGGATGTGCAAGTAAGCTTCCATGAGATCCACAGACGAGAGGAACTCCCCCTGCCTCACTGAGCGAATGACGGATCTGAGCGTCTCCATCCGAAAATGAGTTATTCTCAACGAGCGATTTACTTGCTTGAGATCTAGAACGGGCCGAAAAGAACCTTCTTTCTTGGGCACCACGAAATAAATCGAGTATCGACCTAGTCCGCACTGGTCTGGGGGCACGGGTACCACCGCTTGCAGTTGCAATAAGCGTTGAAGCGTATCGTCGACAGCCTTCCTTTTCAGCTCCGTCCCTGCGGAATACATCATGAAGGCGTCCCGCAGCGAGTGGGCAAGCTCCAACGCATACCCTTCTCGAATAATTTCCAGCACCCATTGGTCTGACGTAATCGCGGTCCAGGCAGGGAGAAACCCCTGCAAACGACCCCCGAGAGGCCTCACTACCTGGACCAGCCGACCTTCATTGAGGTTTCTTTGCGGAAGTCTGCTGAGCATTGAAATAACCTCTGTCGAAGCCTCTGGCACCCCGAAAGGAGGGATTGCGAGGCCCGAAGCGAGGTTTAGGATAGGGAGCAAAACGAGCTCCTCTGAAACGGCGAGATTCCCGACTTTGACCCCGAGCTCCTAAGGTCGCCCTAGTTGTCTTAGGCCGGTCTTCGGACAAGCGACCCCCTTTGGAGTCCCCAAGGTCCTTCACTATCTTCTCCAAGGCTTCCCCAAAGAGCAGTTTGCCTTTGTAGGGGAGCTTGCTGAGCCGGGCTTTGGAGGAAGCATCAGCCGCCCAGTTACGGAGCCAAAGAAAACGTCGGGCAGCAATCACCGAAGCCATGGACTTAGCGGAGATGCGAACCAGGTCATAGAAGGCGTCCACAAGGTAAGCTGCCACTGATTCCAATTTAGCTCCTTCAACCACCAAACCGTCCACGGCTTCCGGAGTAGCGTCTCCTTGGAGCCAACGGATAGAAGCTCTGGACACATATGCCCCGCAAATGGAAGTCTGTAAGGCCAACGCAGACGAATCAAAAGCCTGTTTCAGGAGTACCTCAAGCTTACGGTCCTGCATGTCTTTAAGCGCAGCACCGCCGTCCACGGGTATCGTGGTCTTTTTTGTGACCGCCGAAACCAAGGCGTCCACCTTAGGCATCTTTAATAACTCGCGTTCTTTCATGGGAATCGGGTACAGCCGTCCGAGCGCGCGAGCACCCCTAAGGGTAGCCTCGGGAAATTCCCATTCCGACTCTACCATGTGTTTAATCACGCGGTGCACCGGAAAACAGCGCTGTTCAGCTTTGAAGCCCTGCAACAAGGGATCCTCTAATGGTTCCTGCGGTACCGCAGGTATCACAAGATTGAGCGCTGCTAAGGACTGCGAAATAAGCTGCCCCAGTTTCTCCTTACGGAACACTCTAAAGACATTCGGATCCTCGCCCGCAGTGAGCTCACCCTCCTCCAGCTCCATAGCCCAGGCGTCCACGCCTGCTTCGGAGAGGATTTCCCCATCCTGTAGCGCCTGAGGCAACGAGACTGGCGGCTCTGCTGCGTCTGGCCCAGGTCCCAGTAAGGCTGTGCTCTGGGAGGGACCCTCACCCGGATCCAATAGAGCCCCCTCAAGATTTAAGTGCCCTGCAGTAGGAGCCGGCAAGGAGGGACTTACCAACTGGGAGGCTTTTAATAAATATGCTTTATGCATCGCTAATATAAAGTCTGGCGAAAAAAATGAAGAAATCCCCTCCGGAGCGTCAGGACAGGGTGTAGCTGCAGTGTAGGCGCCACCGACGCCTTATGCGACTTTGCCCTTTTCTTAACGTGCTTTGCCTGTTCCGCGGCAGAAACGGCCGGATCCACTAACATGGCCGCCGTTCCCGCCTTTTCTGAGGCGATTTGAGGCTTCTCACTTTCCTTCGATCCGTGCTTGCTGCCAATATCCCCGACGAAGAAAACGGACGGAGGAGAACAGAGCAACTCAAATAAGAAAAACAATAAAATCGCCGCACTTCCGTCCCCCTGCCAGCACCGCCCGACGAGATCACGAACGGACACCCGACGTGCACCCCGGCAACGGCGAGATCGTTCCCCTCGCAAATTTGAGCCGGTACATGATGCGGGACAGGAAGCAAACACCTACCGCCAAAGGATCGCTATCTCTCGGGTCCCCGCTTACCCACAGCTAGCAGGAGTCGGGGACCACGTCCGCAGGCTAGGACTGGTGGATTCTGGGGCTCCCAGGCCAGCGTCCCGAAAGGTAAAGTGTACAGCGGAATTGAGACAGGCTCTGCCTCTCATGCTGGTTAAATCAGCCTGCTTCAAGCGCACTGCCGGTTAGCTGGATCAGAGAAGCCTTGGCAGGGAAAACAGCATAAGCTAGCTCAGCCAGAGCCAAAATGCTAAGTGATGATTCTATCCACTGAAGTAAACGCTCTTAGAGTAGGGAGAGACCTGAACCTACGTCCTGTTCAGCTGCTGAGGACTGTAAGACTGGAGAAGGGCAGCAAGGGGGAGGGGCTTAGCCTGGTAGCAGAATTTTGTTTTACAGTCCTCAGCTGCTGAAGGGGATTGACAACCCTATCGTTCCCTGGACTGACCCGGAGAAACGAAAAGGAAGCTTTCCTTTTGGACGCTGGGGAGCGTTCCTGCGCAGGCTCCGTCAGTGTCGACGGTACCCATATGTGAAGACTACATTCCTGCTTGTTCCTGAAGATATTAATTTCCACTGAAGGTGGAACTATCTCTGCTTAAAGTTATAGATACTTGCTACATAATACTAAAGGATGAACAAACCCCATACTTACCCATGAAGCTGTAGGCTATTTAGCGTAGTCCATTTTTTCCATACATCAATGTTTTTCCTCATGGTTCCATCACCACTACAATAAAAGAATAGACCTAATAACACCGCCTTAACACTACAAATACTAACTCAAAAAAGATGCTGCAAATAGGATCCAAGTAGGCTGGGACAGCAGGGAGAAACCCTGCTGCAACATCCCTGTAGATCAGGTAAGGCCAAGGAATGGAGGGCAATGTTTTCAACCATTGTCGTAAGACAGCTGAGGCCTTGCCATACACTGCATTACAGGTCGGTCTCTGTAGGGTTAGCTCTTGAAATCAGTACAGTCTTCCATTTCCCAAAAAAGGGTCTGGACACTGGTTTTTTATTTGCATGCTTTATTTACCAATTTGGATGGATGCTTCACCAGTTCAAATCCATAACTTTCACAGCTAACATCCAGCCTTCTTGCACAACTTAACCCAAAGTTTAAGTCCAAACAAGCAATAAAGTTCATTCTATCAGCTGTTCTGACTCCTCATAGTATAAATTACAACCTATGAGCTTTAACTGCCATTTAAACCAGGGGTCTCAAACACACGGCCCGTTGGCCGAGAGAATTTTGTGCGGCCCACGACGCATTTTGGGATGATGTAGTTGATGCCGGTATGTGATCGCCGCTAATTAAGTTTGCCTCCCCGCCATGCTGGTGTTGACTGCCCGACCCTGCACAGCTCCTGAGGGTGAGCCTGCAGCCCGATGCTGCTCTGAGTGGTTCCCAATCGCTGAAATATGATGTCCAGCCTTCTGCTTTCTGTGATCAACCCGGTACAATTGATGTGTGTGAGAGCTGGATAAGCGGTGCGGCGCTTCACTGCAAGTCTACGCTGCCATATGTGGTGGAGGGTGAGTGGATTTGTACTGCAGTGGCTCTGCGATGTTTGTCAGAGGTGGGGAGTGGTACTTCACAGACACTGACTTTTTTCCATTGTAAAAAAATGTTCTGACGATGCGGCTCGCGGGTTACTTTACAAGTCCTCATTTGGCCCTCAAAGCAATTTGAGTTTGAGACCCCCGATTTAAACATCCCTATTTCTAACATGTAGCTCTTGTCCATCTCTGTAAAGCACAGCCTCACAACATCAACCTAAGAGGATATTTTATCATGAGTTTCTGCTCAATAATGTCCCAGTAAACACAGAGTCCCCTATCACCACTTTAATTCAGGGTATATTTCTAATAGTAATGAAGTTACTTCTTGCAGCTTATCTTTTTTCCCCCAGCATGGATTTCCTGCTCGTGTATTTTCTCTACTAAGTGGATGCCTCCCTACTTTTCACAGCTAACATCCTGCCCTCCTGCCAGCTTCAGAAACAGACCACTAAGCCTGAACATCAGTCTTTGTACATTCCGCTATCTTGTTAACTATCTTCCTCTCCTACCCAACAGTCTAGCTTTTTCTTTTATTTACTAACAGCTTGCCGACAGGCTCCAGGTGCTCAGCTGCATTTATCTGTGTTCTGCCATCTCAGCCACTTACTCACTACATCTCCCAGACTCCCTCTTTCCTATATGAGCTCACCTTCTGCAGTTTTAGGACCCTCTTGGACTATATCTCCCAGGATTACCATGAGCTCACTTCCTCTCAGAGAAGTCACATGTTTTCTTGAGATCCCTCCTGATGTGGGCTGCTGTATAACCAGTGACAACCTGGCAACACATCACAATTGCAATGTGCACATCTTGAACTAACTCGCCACTCTGCCTTCTTTTTCCTTGGATCTTCCCTTTGAACTCCCTTCCACCTACCCTCCGTCAGTAACCATCATTCCCAAGATTCAAGGCACTCCTCAAACCCCACCTTTTCTGCTCTGCTTTTGATCTCCTCCCACCTTTGATCCTTGACAACCATCTTAATCTGTTGCTATTTTGCTCACTTTTCTCTGTGTCCTGAATGACTGTGCTCCTTTCCTATCTGCCATTGTATATCCTTTCCTCTCCTGGCTTTGGCCATTTCTGTTTATTTTTTATTGTAAACCATCCTGATGTCGCAAAGGAGTGGTATATCAAGTTTGTTAATAAAGATAAAGATGCTGTGTCAGACATGGGAAAGGAAATCTAGGAAGAAACTATTTGAGAAAAAAGGAGAAAGCCACATTGCATACTTTTTACAGAAGGCCACCATGGTAAAATAAAGCACAGTTACTTACCTGTAACAGGTGATCTCTGGGAACAGCAGGAATAAGTCTTCACATATGGGTATCGTCGGTACCGACGGAGCCTGCGCGGGAACGCTCCCCAGCGTCCAGTAAGAAAGCTTTTGGGGGCATCCCACAGCGCCTGCGCGCTGCCTTCCCGCCTTTCCCAACCGCCTCTCTCCAGTTCGAGTTTTAAAGCTGAGACAAAGAGAGAGAGGGGAAAGGAAAGATAGAGAGATACAACTCTTAGGGGAGGTGGGTGGGTTGTGAAGACTTATTCCTGATGTTCCCAGAGATCACCTGTTACAGGTAAGTAACTGTGCTATATCCAGGAACAAGCAGGAATGAGTCTTCACATATGGGGACTCCCTAGCAGCAGATGCCAGGGAGAGACCCCATGGTTGTGTGCCCTTGCAGAGGGCTCCACTTCCCCCCATGGATCTCTGGCATCCAACCAGGGTAGGTGGGTAGGAGTTGATTAGGAATGGAACATGTGTTTGAGGACAGCCTGACCAAACGAGGCATCCCGGCGGGAGTCCTTGTCCAAACAGTAATGGGATGTGAAGGTATGAACCGAGGTCCAGGTGGCCGCTCGACAGATTTGGTCGATAGACACAGAGTTTAGATGAGCCATTGAGGCTGCCATGGCCCTCCAGAGAAATGTTCCTGAGAAATACATTGAGCAATCCAGTTGGACAGTGTTCTCTTAGAGACTGGAAGTCCTAAATGAGAAGGATCAAAAGCAACAAAGAGTTGAGAAGACTTTCTATGTTGCTGTGTTCTTTGTAAGTAGAAAGCGAGAGCTCTCTTACAATCCAAGGTATGAAGATTCCGCTCTGCATTTGATGCATGAGGTCCTGGAAAAATGACAGGTAAATATACCTCCTGGTTCAGATGAAAAGGCGAGACCACTTTAGGCATAAAGTGTGGATTGGTCCTGAGGACTACCTTATCATGATGGAACCTTGTATAAGGTGGATTAGCCACCAAAGCTTGCAACTCACTGATGCGGCGTGCTGAGGTGACTGCAATGAGAAAAACAACTTTCCAAGAAAGAAATTTCAAGGCGGTGGTGGCTAAAGGTTCAAAGGGTGGCTTCATAAGCTGGCCAAGAACCAGGTTTAAGTCCCATGCCACTGGAGGTGGTCTAATGGGAGGTTTAGTTAAGAGAAGGCCTCTCACGAATCTTGCTATAAGAGGATGAGAGGAAATAGGTTGTCCATTGAGAGGCTTGAGGGACGCTGCAATAGCACTCAAATGGACTCTTACTGAATTTGTTTTCAGACCTGCATGGGATAGATGCAGGAGATACTCTAGTAGAGAATTCAGAGATATTGCAAGAGGGTTTAGACCTTTTCCTGAACACCAAATGGTAAATCTTTTCCATTTGAAAGCATAGGAACGTCTAGTAGAAGGCTTCCTAGAGGCATGAATAACATCTCTGACTTGTTGAGAGAGATGAAAATCTTGAAGGTCTAGGCCCTCAGCAACCAAGCCCTGAGATGGAGCGACTGGGGGTTTGGGTGCCACAATGTTCCCTCTTCCTGGGACAGAAGGTCTGGTGCAGAGCCCAAGTCCAGGGAAGGAGCTTGAGAGAGATGCAGAAGTAGAGGGTACCACACTTGGTGTGGCCAATGTGGTGCTATGAGGATCATGGTCCCTCAATCTCTCTGAAGCTTGAATAGTGTTTTGGGAATTAGGGGAATTGGTGGAAAGGCATAAAGGAAGTCTTGACCCCAGTGAAGGAGGAAGGCATCCTTGGCCTGAACTCCCTGACATGGAATTCTGGAACAGAACCAGGGAAGTTTGGCATTCCACGGACTTGCAAAGTGGTCTATGTCCGGGGTTCCCCAAATTCGAAAAATCCTGGCTACCTGGTCCATGTGGAGGGACCACTCGTGTGGGAGCAGAACTCGACTGAGTCTGTCCGCCCAAGAGTTTTGAATGCCTGGAAGATATACTGCCAGAAGATGGATGTGATGCTCTCTGGCGAAGGCCCACAGTCGCAAAGCTTCGTTGCAAAGCGACAGAGAGCCAGTCCCCCCCTGCTTGTTTACATAGAACATGGCTACTTGATTGTCCGTATGGATGAGGACTGTCCTGTAGCTGAGCAGGGAATGGAACACTCTGAGAGCTAAGAATATTGCTCTGAGTTCCAATAGATTGATATGCAGAGAAGTCTCCTGTGGAGACCAGATGCCCTGGGTGGAGAGATCTTGCAGATGAGCTCCCCAACCCTTTGGAGAAGCATCTGTTGTGAGAGTTGCTTGGGGTAGCGGTTGCTGAAAAGGGGACCCCAGCAACAGGTTTTGAGAGGACTTCCACCACTGGAGAGACCAAAAAAGGCGACTGGAGTTTGCTATTTTATCTGACAGGCAACCTGATGCCTGAGTCCATTGGGTGGACAAAGTCCATTGAGCTGCCCTCATGTGAAGGCGAGCATATGGAACCACATGCACGGTGGATGCCATGTGGCCTAATAGCTGTAACATCTCTCGAGCAGTTAATTGGGACTTTAACTGAATCTGGGAGGCTAACTGCACCAGACGTAGGCAACGGGCCTGAGGAAGATAGGCCCTTGCAGTTGTGGTATCCAGCAAGGCCCCTATGAACTCCAGAGACTAAGTAGGGGTGAGATTGGATTTTGGGATGTTTATTACTAGTCCCAAATACTGAAGGATACGCATTGTGCAGGTTAGACAAATCTGGGCCTCTGACTGGGATGGGGCTCGAATGAGACAGTCGTCCAGATATGGGAATACGAATATTCCTAGAGTGCGAAGAAATGCAGCTACTACTGCCATGCATTTCGTGAACACCCTTGGTGCAGAGGCCAGACCGAAAGGAAGCACCCTGTATTGGTAGTGCTTTCCTTGAAAAAGGAACCGAAGGAACCTTCTGTGTGTTGGATGGATGAGGACATGGGTGTACGCATCCTTGAGATCTAGAGAACAAAGCCAGTCCTGACTCTGAAGGTATGGAAGCAGAGCCCCTAGAGAAATCATTTGAATTTCTCCTTGAATAGAAACTTGTTCAATTCTCTAAGATCTAATATGGGTCTGTAGCCCCCTGTTTTCTTTGGGATAAGAAAATAAGGGGAGTAGAACCCTGAGCCCTGTTGAAGAAGAGGTACTTCTTCTATTGCCCCTTGGGCAAGAAGGGTAGCAATCTCCTGACCTAGAAGGTTAAGGAGAGATGTTGGAGAATTGAACTGTTTCACCATGGTGTGAGGAGGAAGGCTTAAGAAGTGAAGCTTGTACCCTTCCTTTATGATGGAGAGGGTCCATTGCTCTGCTGTGATTTGCTCCCATCTGGGAGCAAAGTAAGTCAACCTTCCTGGAATGGTGAGGGGCTCTGGTTTTTCCAGAGCTAGAAAGGCTAAGTTCTCTAGTTGCAAGTCAAAGGCCCTGAGGAGGTTGAGGCTGCTGGGCTGTGGTAGGCCTGGCAGCCTTTGACTTGGCCTGTTTAGGTGGTTGCTGATGCTTTGCAGCAAAACGACCTGCAGAAGATGTCTGCCCATGAGCAGGATAATATCTTCCCTTTTTAGAAAAAGATGTCTTTTTAAACAATCTTTTCTTAACAGGGGCAGAGGTAGACTTTGAAAGTCGATCCAAAGCAGAGTTCTCAGCATCCATCTGAGTGGCCTTTGCTTGCTAATCCCTGCCAAACAGGTTTTCACCTGTACAAGGAAGGTTTCCCAACTCATCTTGGACCCAGAGTTCCAAATCAGAGGCTTGTAACCAAGTAATTCTGCGTGCACCTATGGCAATAGCCGAGGCTCTGCTTACACACTCAAAAGATTCAAAGGCTGCACGGTTGGAGAATTTGGAAACATCTTGGGTATGTTTGAGCCAAGTGAGAAATTCCTGCCTTTTATCTTCTGAAATAAAAGGAGCTAAAGTCTGCAGATGATCTGTGACTTCCTTTAGAAACATCCCCATATAGAGACTATAGGAGTTGATTCTGGCAGCAAGCATATTGGCCTGGAAAATCCTTCGGCCAAAAGCATCTAGAGTCCTACATTCACGTCCTGGAGGATTAGATGAGTGTCTCTTTGCACTCTTTATTTTCTTCATGGCAGACTCAACCACAATAGAGTGGTGAGGAAGTTGAGTCTTATGAAAACCAGGACAGGGAGGGACACAGTACATGGTGTCTAACCTACGAGAATGAGGAGAGGTGGTGAGGGGAGTCTCCCACATGCCCAACATGAGATCATAGAGAATCTCATGAATAGGTAAGGTAGCTGCTTCTTTAGGAGCCTTAGGATATTGCAAAATATCTAATTGCTTGGCTCTAGGCTCTGACTCAGAGGCCACTGTAATGGAGAGGCCCCTAGCCACTTCCCTAATGAAGTCTTGAAAAGACAAATCCTCTAGAGGAGACATTCTTCGTTTTGGAGAAGCAGACTCCTGAGGAAGAAGTACCGGTGCCTCGACAGAAGCCTCCGACTCATCAGAGTCTTCGGAGGAATCGAAGTATCGCCTGTCTGGATGCTCCTGTAAAGCCCGATACGCGTACCGAGTGGGATCGACATCGGGAGTAAACGGTAACGGTTCGGTACCGATGGGCATCATAGGACAGGGTACCATTGCAGTCGACACCGAAGCCGATGTCGATGCAATCGGTACCGACAACGGAGAATGTTGCAGTACCGGAGGCGTCGAAGCCTGCATAAACGCCGTAAGGGTGAGCTGCATGGACAGAATTTTCTGATCCATCGACGTCACCAAAGTCTGGATGTCGGTACCAGTGGAGGCCACCGGTACCCCAGAACATGGCAACAGGTGATCGGTCGAGGCCGAGCCATCGATGTCAACCTGTGACCCCATAGATAATGCTTTGGAAGCCGGAACTTCCCGTCGGGGTAATTTTGCCGGAGCGGAATCCTCGAGGACAAGCCCGGAGGCATCTCGATGCTTAGAGGGAGATTTGCCCTTCGAGGACCGGCTAGATTTATGTTTGGTTACCTGAGATCCATGGGAGGAAGAAGCAGCTCTGGAAGACGTCGATGCCACCGAGGCTGCATCAGAGGGAAACAGGGTACTGAGCTTGGCTGCTCGGTTCTGCCGACGTCTTTTAGACATCATGGTGCAGGACACACAATCCGTGATGGAATGGTCAGGACCCAAACATTTTAGACACCAATCATGGGTGTCGGTGACAGAAATAGTACCGCCACATTTTGTGCACTTTTTGAACCCGGAAACGGGCTTCTCCATGAGGAGAAAATATTCAGGCCTAAGGCCCAAACTGAAAATGCACAGTTGAAGAAAAGGTTTTTTGGGTTTTTTTTTTTGAAGAAAGAAAAGAAAAGACCGGCGGTACCGGTCCGACGTTGAAGGCAGACGCGACACAGAAAAATAAAGAAAAAAATAAAGAACTTCTTCTGCGGTGACAGGAACACGACCTGCTGGCTCCGCGGAAAAGAAGAACTGGAGAGGGGCGGTTGGGAAAGGCGGGAAGGCAGTGCGCAGGCGCTGTGGGATGCTCCCAAAAGCTTTCTTACTGGACGCTGGGGAGCGTTCCTGCACAGGCTCCGTCGGTACCGACGATACCCATATGTGAAGACTCATTCCTGCTTGTTCCTGGAGATACGAAGCACCACAGCGAAATCCTCACTTCTCCATTAGCTCCTCCACATCCCCCACAAAAAACGGATCTCTTAATTAACCCTTTCATGGCTGTTGTTGCCATATGGCAACCTTCAAATTTCCCCCCAAATATTTCACCGGATTTTATATTTCCAAAAACTCCGCACACTGTGTGCGAAATGTGATGTGTATCTGTGCTTGACATCTGAAAGAAATGTTATTTAAACTATCACACCCAGCAGTAAATGAAACTGATGCCAAGACTGTTTTTAATTTTCAGCCATTCAGGACCATAGTTGCCATATGGCAACAGTAAATATTGTTTCTTAGAAATAAACTTTTTTCAAAAAAACTTTATATTCTGCATCATTTAGCTCAAATCTTAATAAAAAAAAAAAACAGAAAAAAAATTTCCAGTTACAAAACAATTATGTGGACACGCAAGGGTTAAGCCCCTTCCGGCTTATCACTCATTACAAAACACTACTACTCAACATGAATTCAATCATCCTCCTCTCAACTATCATATACATCCTACTGTGAATCACACATACAGAATCAAAGGTTGGCAGTCTCATTGGCAGGAACTTTGTCTCCAGCTCGGCAGCCTCGTCCGTCATAGGTTTGCCGAAGAGGTTCTCTTCCTGGCATGGGACATCAGCCAGTTTGTCCTGTACCCAGTGCTCCAGGTCAGAGGACTGTAACCAGGCCAGGTGGTGGGCACTAATACCCACCGCAGCCACACGGGCCACAGACTTGAAGCCATTGAAGGATGCTAGACTTTGAAATTTGGAGAAGTCCTTAACTGTGGAGACCAGGATCTGGAAGCGCTCAAGGGATTCCCCTGCCAGTCCAGCAGAGAACCCAGCAAGCTCCTTTGCCAGGTCCCTGAGGTCCTTGTGATCACTGATAGGCAAAAGACTTCAAACGTGCTCTTCCCTTTCTTGGGCTCATATCATCCCACTCTCGCAGTGAGCTTAATTCCTATGCCATGGGTTTTTCTCATGAATTATTTACTATTTTCTGGAAAATATATTCTCTTACTGTATGTGTCTCCTTGCATTCAGTGCAATACATTCCACATTCTATCAAAATGATAATGTTTGAAAGGCAGGATTAGCTGCACATCTCCCTCTAGGAACTTAGTGAGTTGACAATCCTTGTCAGATTTTCTATGCTTTAGTGCAGGTATGTAGTTTTGTTCTAGGAGGCCTGTGAAGTGTGCCGTTTCTATGAGCTGCTTGTACACATTGGGATCTTCAATGCAGGTCCCATAATGCATTATGATTCCTTAGTGTCAAAGGCTAGACTGGCTGACATTCTATCCCCTGCTACTGGGTAACATGGAAACTCTGCAACTCTGTCCTGGACATGGTTACTCTAGTGTTTCAGTGCAAGGGGGGAGGATTGCCTGCAGTGAGGCAACTACTTTCCAAATAGGATGAGGTACAGATAAAATCACAGATGCCATTACTCTCAGATAGCTCAACTAGCTGGTGTTTGAGAACTGCATACCTTTGTATTCCAAAGGTCAGTGGTTCAAGTCCAGACCTAAATCAGCCTTTGCCAAGTACATTGGCTGTGTTTCTCATGACAGGGGCAATTTTCATATAAGCTTTTCATGTGGCCTGCCTGGCATTTGTACCCCATCACTTGCAAAAGTATAATAATTAGATAGCACTCTACAAACCTGGGCACCACATTCAGTATGCACATGTTTGCATCACATACCACCTGCACATTCAGAGAATGAAAGTGCTTTTGGTTGCGGAACACTGCTTCCCTGCCTCTGGGTGGGATAAGTGCCACATGTGTACAAATCTATGGCTCCCATCAGATTTGGCAGCCATGCAATTCTCTGGAACTGCTGTTTCAGGGTCAACCACTGCTGCCTGACATTAGGAAATACAATGTAATTCCTAACCCGGCTGGCCATGGCTCGCAGTACCTGGTAGAGGCATCTGGAAAGGTGGCATGGGACATTCTTCCCATTGTAGTCACTGATGTTTAGAAGCAGCCAGAGGCAAAGAAATGTAAAGTGTTCAGAAGCTTGACCAGCCTTGATACAGCATGTGACCGGGCAGTCAGAGGCTCGAGGTCAGGTCTTAGATCCTCATAGAGCTCTCTTATGGCCTCTGAGCTCAGCCTGTAGCAGGAGATCACATGGTCCTAAGGAAGGCTGAGGAGAGTGGACCTATCTCTGAAGATATGAGGCCTTCTGGGCTACTTCCCTTCAACAAGGACACAAGCGCCACCACTCTCCAGGCTGATGCCCCTGCATACTGCCCTCCCACCACCTGGGCAGAGGCAGGGGGGCTGGCCCAGATGTCCTGAGGCCTCTCCATCTCCTGCAGTTGCACAATATGTGACACACAACACATGGTAGGCCATGATGTAGCAAGGAGGGAGCTCCAGCTCACAATCATTTATAGGTTACAGTATGGGTGGTGCATACTGCACACACCTGGCTGTCCTAATTTAGCAATCTGTAACATGTGTTAGCGGGGCCAAGGAACCCTTAACAACTGTAACGCATGTTACTGGAACCGCTGTTAGGGGCACATTTGCTTTCTCTGCCTACGCTCCATCCATTTAATGCCCCTTCTCCACCCCTTTATAACTTAGCAGACAGTAACATGTTACCAGCCATTAAGCCCGCATTATTGGCGCTTTCCACTGCGTTAACCGCTCGCTGGCACCAATAATGCTAGTAACAGCACCTTTGCATCCTTAATGGCCCTTAGTAAATATCTCCCTAGCATGGTCTGGTGTAATATTGACCTAGTCAATACTTGGATAACTGAAATCTCCCATTGTTAATGTGTTGTAAACTTTGTTAGCTTCCCTAATTTCTGTAAGCATTTCATCATCTGCCTGATCATTCTGGCAGGCAGACTATAGTATACCACCACTTCTATTCCCTTCCCCTTTTTACATGGTTCTATCCATAGAGATTCTACAGTGTATTTTGTTTTCTGTGGAACCTTTATCCTGTTTGACTCAATGCCTTTTTTAACAAATAGCGCCACCCCCTCCATTAGGCCAGTAATCCCATTAGATCAGGAGTTCCAGACTGGAAGTACTAGGTGAACTAGGCAGCTACCTAGAATGCTATAGTTTTGGGGGTCATGCTGCAGTGGCAAGACCATTGCTTCTATCTGCCCTGTACCACAGCCATCCACTTGCCAGCTGCCACACCTGAACAAGAAACTAAAAACATTTTAAAGAGTCAGAAATCAGATCACACTGTCATCAAGTCTGAGCACATTAACCCCAACACTTCAAGTCACAGTTAAACAGCAGCAGGGGAATCTTTGCTAGCATATTAGAGCTTCACTGGGATGCACCGGGTGGGGTCAGATTGCACTGCGCAAAGCCAGGCACTGCCATTTTTCATGATGGCAGCGCAGGAGCAGGAGTGCTTGGGCAACGCTCCAGCTCCATTGTAAAGGTAACGGGAGAGGGAGGAGGTTCAGGGCTCGCTGGGACACCAGACATTTTTAATTGGGTGAGTGGGGAGGATCAGGACCAGTGGCCCTCCGACAGTATTTTGATGGCACCAGGGGCTTTTCCCAATGCCTGAATCATCTGAGGCAAAGTTTGACACTTCACCTCAGAGGATCCAAGCACTAGGGAAAGCCCCCAGTGCCAACAAAATACTGTCGGAGGCACACGCAGGATGTTTAAGTCACCTCAGACTCAGGTGTAGACTTTGGCAGGTTACAAAATCCTCTACGCATTTCTCTGTATCGGGTGCAGTATTTCCCCCATGTATATTCCTTCCCAGACTATTGTTACAATGAATATAAGTTACATAGCTGAATGGAAATTGTATTGTTCAATGTAAACCACCTTGATTTAAGGAAAAGGTGGTATATAAATAGTTAAATAAATATTAGAATGACAATTCTCATAAGTTGTTTTTCCTATCCCCCACCCACTCCAAGTTAACTTAGCGTGAATTATAGTTGTTTTTAACTATTAGCCTATCCCCCACCCACCCCGTTAACTATAATTCACGCTAAGTTGTTTTATCTATTAGCCTGTTTATCTCATTATTAATGTCAACAATGTTACTGTTATCAGTTTATATTGTTAATTATGTCAACTCTGTTAAATGTAACTGTTACCAGTTGAGTTCTTTGTAAACCGCTTTGATTCACAAAAGGCGGTAAATAAGCACTAATAAAATAAATAAATAAATATAATTTTAATATGCGCAGCTCATTTACCTATAATTTAAGTATGTTTGCCTTTACTGTATGCGCTTGCTTTTTCCTTTGCTGTTTATGCATTCGTCAGTCTCTTTTCTGCATTTGGCATGTCAGAACTTATGCTTATAAGTTGTATTATCTTCACACAAAGGGTGCATTGGTCTTTCTGCATCGGCTCGGGAAGAGAGAAAGAGAAGAGGATGTTGGTGGCCTGGGATGATGGGTGGGAGAAATGAAAGGATGCTGCTGCTGAAGCCAGCAGATGGTGGGGGACATGTTTGTACTGGGCTGGGGAATGGATTCTGCTGGGCAGAGGTGTAGGGGAGATTGAGGGGAAGAGGAAAGAGATGAGGATTTTGCATCCTTATTAACATAGTAACATAGTATTGATGGCAGATAAAGACCATCATAGTCCATCTAGTCTGCCCAACAAGGTTACAAGAGTAGGTACACCTGCCACTCCATGCAGGTCACCCTTCCTCATGCCTTTGTTTAGGGGTATATCCACCGCTCTGTGCAGGTCACCCCTATTTGTTGAGATAGCAGAGACAGTTAAGGTTATTTTGATTTTATCCTGTTGCTAAAAATGGATCCACTGTGTCTGTCCCATGCCTTTTTGAATTCTGTCACTGTATTTGCCCCCACCACTTCCATTGGGAGAGCATTCCAAGCATCCACCACCCTTTCGGTAAAAAAGTATTTCCTGACGTTGCCTTTCAGTTTACCCCCTTCCAGCTTCATGTTATGTCCTCTAGTTTTGCAGCATCCCTGTCTTTGAAAACGGTTTATTTGTTCATTAATACTCCTTACGTATTTAAAGGTCTGTATCATATCTCCCGTGTTTCTCCTCTCGAGTATACATATTTAGGTCTTCAAGTCTCTTCTCATATGTCTTCTAGTGCAGTTTAAATAGTAGGATATAATTTGATATGTCTGATATTTTGGAAGTGTAGCCCTTAGTGATAGCACCACAAGATTACTGCTATGGGTCATCTGATGCCATATTTGTATAGGCAGCTGCCAGGGCAGCAGAGAATGGGAATTACAGACTCCTAGAGGTGTTTCAGGATCCTGAGGGGGAGAAGAGGGTGCTAGGCGAATGGTCAAAATTGGGAAGAACTTTAACTATGACTGAAAAACAAGAAAATAATTGATAAAGAAAGTGTGTGCCACATTATAGAAAAAAGCCAAATATTGGCCGCAAATCTTGGACTTTCAGTAAACAAACAAATAACTGCATACTCTTAACAGGAACTTTCAGTCATGGATAAGCATCCTGGGAAAGACATACAGAATGAGCCAATTCATCTGTTATCTAACACTATTAAAGAGGAAATCCTAATATCTGCTCATGCTGCCAAAAAAATTTCAATCATTTTAGACTGAATACCATATGTAGGCCATTTTGAATAAATGACCATGATCCTTTGCTTTGCGGACATGTTTCAGACCCAACTGTGAGTCTGTATGCAGAAAGAAACAGTTCTTGGGATTTGTACCACTCAAGACTACAACTGATGCAAGTATTAAAGATCACCACCAGTTAAATGAGATGTTCTTGCTTAATGAATATTTACCAAGTCAAAGATATCATAACACAAGCAATGCATATGAAGGGGGAAGAAAATGGTGTGCAACAAAGAATTATAGATGTTAATTCATAAGTTTGTTTGTTCTATGCTGCCCACATAAGTCTCCCGCCCTAGGCGGTCACCTAGCCCACTTAGTGGCAGGCCAACCCTGCTTAGTATAATATGTTTATGTATATTTTTTACCTTTAATACATCATTGAGAAGTTCTGATGTGTCATGTATCTAATCTTACAATGAAACCATTAAATGAAACAAGATCGAATAGTTGAATACATTCCTTGAAACTGTGAGCTAACTATAATGCACTAATCTATATATCTATAATGCACTCATTGAAATCGCAGATGACACTAACAAGTTCATCTGACAATATTTCATGAGTAGATATGCAAGCTCTTGCAAAAGGCATTTTTAATGTCAAGTCTGTGATTTGCTTGTTATGTGGCATGACACACAATGCTACTGGACAACTGAGAGAAGCCAACAGATTTCTTTAGGATGCAGGAGTGATGAAAGATTTGCAAAAACATTGATAGATGCATGTGAACTCGTTGAGGAGTTGGAGATACTAGCACATTTTGAACCAGATCTGATCCATGTTAAGAGAAAGAGAAAAAGTTACCAGTTCACGTGGGAAGGGGATGATGACCCAAAATGAAGCACTGAAAACCTCATTCCGATCATATGATGCAACCCACATCATGTGCTCTCTTACACTGCAAGAATTAGGAGCTCTGGAGCACTTACCAGAATTAAGCTACTAGACAATACTGAAGCACAGTAGTATATACACCCAAGAGTCACCACCCATTTCTCAATGCACATTTCTCAATTCGTGCCACACGTAACAAAATCCCAATCCTATCTATTTCTATGATCAAAAACTGGACATTATGTGCATCACCATGTTCTGGCTCACAATGATACCGTCCAAGTGAATCAGTTGTTGACAACAAACCTCAACCTATTCCACTACCCCAAGACTGATCGCAAAGGTGGGGGTGTTTTCATCCTAGCCAAACACCTACATTTTTGCCATAGAAACATAGAAATATGATGACAGAAAAAGACCACATGGCCTATCTAGTCTGTCCTTCCATATCAACAACTACAACAGTCCCCTTTTTACCTTTAGAGATCCTCTGTGTTTGTCCCATGCTTTTTTGAATTCAGTTACTGTCCTCATCTCTACCACCTCCACTGGGAGACTATTCCATGGATCCACTACTCTTTACTTAAAGAAATATTTCCGCATATCACTCCTGAATCTATCTTCCTTCACCCTCATCCCATGTCCCCTCGTAGCAGAACTTGCTTTCAATTGAAAGAGGCTCTCTCCCTGAACATTTATGCCACAGAGGTATTTAAACATCTCAATCATATCACCTCTATCCCGCCTTTCCTCTAAGGTGTTGTGGTAAGGAAGCTCATCCTGAGTTAGGAGAAAGGGAAAAAAACAAAGAATTCACCTTAATAAAAGGACTTATTTTACAAGGTCAGAGAAATAAAAACACAACCACACCTAGAAACCAGAAAATCCCCAGCTGGAACAGGTTTCAGAGTTCCCCTAGTGGAGTAAGGGAGAGTGAATACAGACACAAGGTAAAAGACCCTTACGTCAGTAAGCTCCCTGATTACTCAGGTGCCAGAGGGCAAGCTGATCTCCGTCACCTGGGGAGAGAAGAGGTGGGGCTGGAACCCTCGAGATTTAAGCCTAGGTTAGATTATACAGAGGTTAGCAAGGAGAGCTAGGAGAGCAACGGGAACAGGAGCGGGAACAGCAGGAGAGGAGAGTGCTGGAAAAAGCCCGAGAGAGGTGCAGAGCACGAGAGAGGAGAAGCTGCTACAAGCCAAGGCACAGGTACAAGCCTTAGAAGCCTGTCCCATACTGAGCAGTGCAGAGTTGCAGGAGACACTCTCAGCTCTAATGAGAGGCTATCAGCTAAGCCCAGTGAGCTAGAAGGAGAGATAGAACCAATGCAACTAGGAGAGCCTGATGCAGCTTTGAATGAAGAAGATATATTCATGGATTGCTCTTTGTACCAAGCCTTAGCTACAGAGGGGTTGAAGGAAAGCCAACCTTAAGAGAAAACTCTCCAGAGCAAGGTAACCTTGAAAGCAAGGAAGCTGTTTTGTGAATTCTCTGTGTTAAAGAGGGGAGACTTTTGCTGAGAAGTGAGAACAAGCTGAAGCTGTATAACTGTGCTTGTTAAACACCTGCTATCCTGTGCAGTGAGTCGGCAAGAAGCCAAGCTAACGGTGAGAGGAAAAAAGCTTTTGTTTTGCTTTTGAATGTTCCTGAGAAAACCTGAGTAGAGCTTTGTTTGCTTATTGGAAATTTGTTCCTGTTGGAAGTTTTGCTTTGCTTATAAAGGGAAGCACAGCCTGAAAATGTTTGGAATTGACAAGAAAGGAAACTGCCATTGAAGAAAGCGGTTTGTGTTTATGCTTTAACCAGCAAGGCTAGAGAAAGCTGGTAGCCTTGCTGTTAAAGGGCTTTGGCTTTTGAGCTGAAGAATACTGTAAGCTGATACTTTGTTTTGACTTTTGCTTATGTCCTGTTGTGTTTTTGAAAGAAGCCTGGAGAAATAATCCTGAAAGAGGTATTTATGAACCTTGCATTTGAGTTTAATAAATTTCTGTCATTGCCTTACCAAAAGAGCCAAACTACAAGTGTTTTTTTTTTACCTGAAGCCATATGTGCAGCAGTTAAACTACACTTTCCAAGAAGCATTGCGGGGGAACCAGTCAGAGAAGGCTGAAAAAGGGAAGTTTCTATTATAACCACAACCCTCCATGCTGAATGCAAGGAGCAAGGGCGTGACAGTGTACATATTAAGATCCTTCAGTCTGTCCTCATATGCTTTATAATGAAGACCACTAATCATTTTAGTAGCCACCCTCTGCACCGACTCCATCCTGTTCACATCCTTTTGAAGGTGCGGTCTCCAGAATTGCACACTATACTCCAAATGAGGTCGCACCAAAGACTTAGAGAGGCATTATCACCTCCTTATTTCTGCTAGCCATTCCTCTCCATATGCACCCAAGCATCCTTCTAGCTTTTGCCGTCGCCTTTTCTACCTGTTTAGCTACTTTAAGATCATGTCAAGGCAATATCAACCCATGGCCTAGACATGCTCATTATCGCAAATAAGTATCTAACACGGTTTGGTATACAGATCAATCAGCACATCTATAGACTAACACTCGACCATCCTGCAAAGCTTCTGTGACCTATCTACGAATAACAAACAAGTAATACTATTAGGTGATCTAAACCTGCTATCAATTCCTAAAAGAACCACTGACTCTTTCCTAGATGCTTTGGAAACAAATAGTAGACAAACCAACATGAAAAAGGAGGGCTCCTTGACCTCATCTTTGTTAACAACTGCTTCCTCCACAACAATCATCTCCCACCTGCCACCAACCTAATCAGTCCCCTGGTCTGACCATATGATGCTCACCTTTCACCTGCCCCCAAGACCACAAGGAGATTTAATCGATGGGACAAAGAAGAATTCATGAATACAATCCTTCCACAACTATGCTTAACTCCCAAGATCTCAACAGCCTTGTGCAAAACTGGAACAAAACACTGTGCAAAGCTGCAACAACGCCACAAACTAAACAACCCACTAGGAAACACCATTCAAACACATGGTACTCAGAATCATCAAGCATAAACTATGTCAATTAAAAAGAAAATGGAGACATTCAAAGACAAAGGTTGACCGTGATAACTATATGCACATCCTACAAGAATACCAAAATAGCATTAATAAAATCAAGGGAGTACCACTCTAGTCTCATCTCAAGTTCACTGAATCACCCCAGAGAGCTCTTCAACATAGTCAAATCAGTCTACAAAATCCTACTCCGAACATGAAACCTGTAAAGCCATCCCCACAAGCCCTAGCCACACACTTCTAGAACAAAGCAATCAACACCATTGCTGCCACCAAACATACACTCCACCTACCATATGCCTTTCACAACATATGCCTAGAACAACTAGACAACATCATCTCCAGAATAAACACAATCACCTCCCCTTCAGACTCATGCCCAGTAAGTTGGATCAAGATGGTCTGAACTTGCTCACAAACTACTTGAAATCACATAGCTATCTCTTACCCAAGCCTCCATTCGATCAACACTCAAGAATCCCAAACTAGACCCAACTACCACTAATTCTTACCGTCCTCTCTCTAGTCTACCATTTCTGGCCAAGGTCATTGAAAAAGTGGTACAACAGTGATCCCAGGATTATATGGACTCACAAGCTCCCCTTGACACACAACAACACGGCTTCAGACAAAATAATGGTGTCGAAACTCTAATCACAACCCTTATATACAGACTCTCTCTGGGCATCCAAAGACCACATCAAGGCTTTATACTCATCTTTTTGGACACAACTGTAGCCTTCGACTCGGTGCCCCATGAAGCACTCCTCCACCGCCTGCAAACACAATTGGTCCGCACAACACAACCCTCAAATGGTTCATGTCCTACCTAACCCAATGGCAGCAGAAAGTAAGATTTTCTGGCACCATTACTACTCCGCTTAAGCTCCTCCAAAGTGTACCCCAAGGATCCGCAATATCAGCTCTCCTATTTAACATCTTCATCCAAACCATCTGTTTCATCATCAAATCACACAATGTACTATATACCATATTTATGCCAATGATGATATGTTGTTTGTCCCATTTGTCACTCTACAACCCATACACTCGTCACTGATCAAATCCTTTACAGCTCTTACACAATGGTTATATACCCACAACCTATCCGTAAACTACCAAAAGAGAGAAGTCCTCCATGTCACCAGAGACAAGAACTTCATGCTCCCAGTGCACATAGATGTAACCAGGGGTGCAGCTGCAAGTCAGATCTCAAAAAAAAAAAAGTTTAAATACAATAACAATGCAACCCCCAGCCACACTACAAACATATTACAAGAATATATACAATAGATGACAATTTCCCTCCACTCTCCTCACCTAAACACCACAACTACTGCTACAAAAATAGAAAAACAAATATCGAACTTGCAACCAGAACAGATTCCTGCAAAATCAGCTCCAAACTACTTCAAAGAGTTTACCCAAAGAGCCAGGCATTCACTTTTTTCCAAAAAGTAGGATGTCATCTCTCTAACCACAAATCGATTTTAAAAAAATGGGAACCGTCCGGTGACGTCAGCTGACTGAATGGCGGCGTTCTGAACGGGCTCCACCGCGAGACCTATCAAAAGAGATGATACCCCTGTGAAGAATAAAAATAAATAAATAAAATATACCCCCTGTGAAGAGCCGGATGACAGTGACAGAGGGAGGAGAGCAACGGGCAGAAGAAACCCAGAGGTACAGGTCGAAACAGCGCTGAGTGAGCGGAGTGGAGGGCAATCCATCCCTCCCGAGCTGGCGCCTGTGAGAGCGGAGAGACCTGGGAACCCCCCCCCCCCCTAGTGCAGGGGGGCTGGAGTTCGGAGAGCTCTGCTGCGGGAGAAGTGCAGTGCAGATTGACAGCCTGCAACGCAGGCGCTGGTGGCAGAGTTGATACAGCAGGGAGGAGGAAGATACAAGGAGAGTCGGCCGTAGCAGAAGGAGCAGGACGGCGGGGAGTAGCGAACGCACATGGCGGTGAGGCCCGGGAGCTAAGACAGGCCTAAAAGGAAGGCCATAGGAGCACTGTTTGCGGTTGGAAGCACCTGGCAGTTATAACCCGGAAAGAAGGGGAATATCTGCATCTACAGGTTATCAGGAGCCAGCAGGAGCTGGTGTAGTGATCGCGAACAGTGCCCCATGCTCTGGGGGACGGGTAATTAAGCCTCCCCAGGGGTGACAAACGGAGCGGATTTAAATAAAGGATTGGAGGGAGAGGAGTAAGAGCAGTGGATGGCGGCAAGAAAGTCCGCCGTAGACCTCAAATCCTTTTCCTTTAAAGGTACAGGGAGTGCCAAGAACCACACGGCAAAAATGGCGGGAAGCAGTGGTGAGCAAAAGGAGGTGGAAGAGGCTGGCATGGCGGGAAGTACGTCTAATGACATACAGGCTCTAAGAAATGATTTGCAGGAGTGGTTTGAGTCAACAAGAGCTGAGTTGGGAGCATTAAAGAAGGAAGTGCATGGATGGCTCCAGGAGATAAAGTCAGATATGGAAAATATGGGGACCCGCTTAGATGAAGTGGAAAACTGGATTGAGGAGCAGGAAGGAAGATGGGCTATTAAGGATCGACAGATGGACACCATAAGTGGAGTTCAAGAGGAGCTGTGGAAAATGATTGAGGACCTGGAGAACAGGTCAAGGAGATCAAACATCCGGATAAGGGGCTTGCCCGAGAGTGATGGAACAGTGAACTATGTCTCTTTGGCAGAGGAATTTTGTGGAGCGGCGCTCCGGGCGACAGATATGGAAGTGGAAGGAGTCTGCCTGATGGTGGACAGAGCACATAGAGCCCTGGGGCCGCGGAGGGAGAATAAGGTGCGGGATGTGGTAGTATGCCTCCATGAATTTCGATCAAAAGAGTTGGTGATGAGGGCGTCACGGAAGCTTGGTAAGATTAAATGGCAAGGATCCGAGGTGGAGGTGTTTGCAGATATATATCCAGCCTTACCATTAAAAAGCACAGAGAATATCAAGCGGTGACCCGGAGGTTATGGGAGGAGAACATGAGATACCGATGGCTGTTTCCGGTGGGATTACAATTCACTATAAATGCGAAAACAGCGACAGTGCACTCAGTGGAGGCGGCAATCAGGAGTATGCAGCAGGCAGGCTGGACTGATCTCCCTGTGATGAGCAGGCCTGAGCAAAGCCAGCGGGAGGCTGTTGAGGAGGAGACGGAGCGAATGCACCAGTGGAGTCGAGTACCAGGCAAGGAAAAAAGATTAAGAAGTCAAAGACTGTTAAAGTGAATATGGTCTGCTGTTGTTGTATGTTGTAATGCTGTGCTGTGGGGGTAAGTGTAGCCTGTGGGGGCATAACGGAGAGGGTGGTGGGAGGTGGCATGTTCTGTCCCTCCCCTGGTTGAGGCCTCGGGAGGTGGAAGAGCATGTAAGGGGGAGATGGTGGTTGGGGGATAGTCCTCTGGAATAAAGGGTGGATGTGGATGGGGAGGTTTTAAGATCTAAGAGGGGGGAAGTTGAGATTAGGTGATAGGATGGGTGGTCGGCTGGTTGTCACTTGAAGGGTTCCAAGTTGGAACAGATGGAAGGAGGGGTGGGGAGGTGGGTGGGGAGGGGGGGAGGGGAAGGGGGGAGGGAGGGGGGCAGGGGGTGGAAAGGGTCATGGGGGAAACAGGGGTGGTGGCCAAGTGGAAGGAGAGGAAAGGTACAATGCCTGACATTAAGTTAATGAGTATGAATGTTAGAGGCCTAAATTCATATGCTAAGAGGCAGATGTTGATGAAAGAATGTACCAGATTAAAAGGGGATATTGTCTTTATACAGGAGACACACCTCTTGTCTAAGGATGAAGGCCGGGTGGGGCACCCTCACTACCCTCAGCAATTTTTTGCTTCTAACAGATTGGAAAAAAAGAAGGGTGGGGTTGGGGTCTTACTATCGGCACGGATTTTGGGACAAGTGGGGGAAGTAATTAAAGACAAAATGGGAAGGTTTATTGTGGTGAAATTGAAATGGGATCAGAAGTCATACACGCTGGTTATTGTGTATGCCCCAAATGTTAAGCAAGCTCAATTCTTTCGGGAGCTGCATAATAAGCTTGTTGGGATGGTGGAGGGGTGTCTGTTGATGGGGGGGAGATTTCAACATGGCAATGTACCCTGGTGTGGATGCGTCCAAAGGGGTGGTTTCCTCACCAAGGCAACATAGGATAATGCTGAAGAGTTTAATCACTGGTCTTGGACTGGTTGATGTATGGAGGGAGGCGAACAGGAAGCAGCAGGACTATACCTTCTACTCTGGGGTGCATGAGGTGTACTCCCGAATAGATATGATTTTTGTGGATAAGGTCCGGATGCCAGCTGTAAAGGCGTATGACATACGAGAGCGGACATGGTCAGATCACTCCCCAGTGACTTGTGAGGTTCAAACTGGGGGGCTAAGATTGAATAGAGGGTGGTGGAAATTGAATGAATCCCTCCTGGAGGATGAAGAGGTGGTGAGTCAGATTAAGGAAGGGAGTTCAATGACACAGGGGAATGCTCACCGGGGACGGTGTGGGAATGTTTGAAAGTGGTAGTTAGGGGGAAGCTGATTGCAATAGGAGCCTATCAGAAAAAGATGTAAGTGCAGCAACAAGAACACTTGCTGGCAATGATTGGGAGGGTGGAGAAAGAATTAAAGAGGGCCCCGCAGGATAGGAAGTTAAAAAAGGAGCTAGGGGAATTAAGAGGAGAATTGAGTGGGTTAAATATGCAGGAAATAAGATATCAGCTTAAATTGCTACAACAGAAGAGTTTTGCCTTTAGCAATAACGTGGGGAGGATGCTAGCCTGCAAGGTTCAAAAATTAAGATCTAGGAATGCCGTAGTTCGCATTAAGGATACACAGGGGAAGGATCTATGGGAGGGTAGTGCTATAGAGGAAAAATTTATCCAATCTTATCAGCAATTATACACACCGGAGCAATTAGTGGATGATAGTAAAATACAGGAATATCTGGATGGCGTTACACTACCTCTCCTTACGGAGGAAGAGGGGGAGGAGTTGTCAGACCCAATTCGCGAGCAGGAAGTCCTAGCAGTGATTAAAGGGTTGCAGGGACATAAGGCAACAGGGTTAGATGGCTTCTCTAATAAGTTTTATAAGGCCTCTGCGGGGGTAGTGGTCGGTCCTCTGGTACAAATGTATAACTCCTTTAGTGCAGGGGGGCAGATGCCGGCTTCATTGAGGATGGTGGGAATTAGTCTTCTACATAAAGAAGGGAAGGACCCTGCAGAGTGTGGTTCGTATCGGCCCATCTCATTGTTGGGGGGTGATTTAAAGATTTTTACTAGGATCCTGGCAAATAGACTGGTGCCACTTCTGGGGAAGCTAATCCATCCTAACCAGTCTGGGTTTAATGCGGGGAGATACACCTCGGATAATATACGACGGGCTCTTAATGTAATGTGGAAGGCTGAGGAGAGGGGGGAGGGGATAGCATTGCTGGCAGTTGACGCTGAAAAAGCCTTTGATAGAGTTAACTGGGCCTATCTCTTTGGGGTGTTGGGGAAAATAGGGAATAAAGGGGAACTTTTTGAGGTGGATCCAGACCCTTTACCAAAGGCCGATGGCATGTTTAAAGATGAATGGCTCAATCACGAGGGGGTTTGAATTGTTTAGGGGTAAGCACCAAGGGTGCCCGTTGTCACCCTTGTTATTTATACTGTCAATGGAACCCATGGCGCAAAGGATACAGGAGAGGGCGGACGTAGTAGGGGTGCCAATGGGACCAAAGGTCCAAAAGATTTCCTTATTCGCAGATGATGTCCTGTTCTTCATCTCAGAACCACAGAGGACTTTAGGGGCAATAGTAGCGGAACTTAGTGAATATGGGGCAGTGTCAGGTTTCCGGATAAATGCCACAAAATCAGAGATTTTGAACCTCACTATAAACAAAGGGGACGAGGCTAGACTGCGTCGGGATTTCCCCTTCCGGTGGGCGAGTACTAGTATTCGGTATTTGGGAGTACAGACTACACCAAGGCGGGAAACGCTTTTTCAGGAAAATTATGTGGTAGCTCAGAAAAAAATGTTTCAGGAGCTAGAGGGATGGGGAAAATACGAGGTGTCATGGTTAGGAAGGAGAGATCTGGTAAAGATGATTTTACTCCCTTGGCTGTTGTATTTGTTTATGAATCTCCTGGTGGATGTTCCAAGGGGTTTTCTCTCAAGCACTTGCAGGATTGGATTATGAAATTTATTTGGAAGGGTGGGAGACCTCGAGTGGCCCAGGGGATCCTGTGCGCCAATAAGAGGGCTGGGGGAATGGGGGTCCCCATGTTGGCGAGGTACTATGAAGCGGCGCGAGTAAGGGCAGTGTTGAAATGGGAACTGCGTGGGTCAACGGAGTGGGTGCAGTTAGAGAAAGAAGGGCTGCGACCTGAGGGGGACCTAAAAGGGAAAATATGGATTAAAGGGGGGGAACCCTCTTCAAGGTCGACAGGGGAATCCCTATGTTACATTAACACTGCGGTACTGGAGGAAATGGCAGAGGTGGTGGTATGGGGCCTTGGGAGGCTCTAGATTCATACCCTTTGTGGGGAACTCAGTTTCCATCAGGTATGACAGACCCTGCTTTTAAGAGATGGGCAGAGGTAGGGCTATGTGTAGTGGGGCAATTTAAAGAAAGTAGAAACTGGGTGACATTTGAGGAATTGCAGGAGGAATATCACTTACTGAATAAAGATCATTTTAAATATCTGCAGGCCTGGCAATACTGTAAGGTGGTTGCACAGAAGGGTCAGGGCCCTAAGGGAGAGGTGATAGATGGGCTGTTTGCGAAAGGGGAGGTTAAGGGACTTATTTCCCACTTATATAAAGCAATGGAGGAAGAATCAGAGACTACCTGGGTGCACAGGAAAGCATGGGAGGTGGACCTGAAGAAAAGCTGGGATGGATCCCAATGGGAAAGGGTATGTAGGGGGTTTGTTCAAAGGGGTGATATCGAGTAACATTTTGGAACATAATTATAAAATGTTGTACCGTTGGTACATGACGCAGCGATTGCAGAAGTGGCAGGGGGGGGAATGTAGAGTTCTGGAGGGGTTGTGGAGGGGTGGGGGTCCTTCCTACACTTTTGGTGGGAGTGCCCAAGATTGGACCTCTTATGGCAGTGTGTGGAGGGATGGTTAAATGAGGTCTTGGGGGAGGAGGTTGGGATGGGGCCCTGCCTAGCGCTGCTTAATGTAGAGAAGGGAGGGATGAGAAAGGCTGGTCAGGGTTGATGTGGACTGGTGTGCACGGCGACCCGGCAATTGATAGCGAAAAAGTGGAAGTTGACATTGGTGCCGACCCTAACGGAGGTTCAGGGGAGGGTAGAGCATTTCTGTTCAATGTATCGTTTTACAGCTGAAGTCACAAGGAGCAAGAGAGATGATGACACAGATGCTTGATCCAAGAGGTTTTATTAGTGTTCCCCAACGCGTTTCGGCGAAACGCCTTCCTCAGGGGGTATCAAAACTAACAAAACTAACATAAATAGAATTATACATTAAAACGTATTAAAAACATATATAAAAATAAAGTTGAACAAAATTAACAATAATAACACGGGCATGGCTAAAAGATTTTTAAAATTAATCCAAAAGACAAAATTTAGGCATCATCACAGAAAACCTTTTTACTAAGACAAAAGGTATTGTCGTGCATAGATGGTAATTAAACTATATTTGTCAACTCATACATAAAAGACATGTATAAGCACTCCAAGTTAAGAAAAGACGCAGGGCAGAAAGGCAATTAAAACCAAATAAAAACAAATAAAAGATGATACTCACTAATGCGGATCATGAAAGGATAGTCTGCGTATTGAAATGTGACAGACGTTTACCTTTGGGCCAACTGTACTAGGGCTATATGCATAAACAGCATTAGGCTGTAAACATAACATCAATAGAGAGTTATAACAATAAAAAGTTATATAGGTGAAAAAAACTTCAAATATCAAAAATTAAAAATATTAATAAATAAATAAAATGAATAATAAATTATTGCTAAAATTGTAAACATAAGGACCATATTACAGATCCACATCAAAAACACTAAACCAACTTGATAAAAAAGACCGAGAGAATAAGAATTGTACTTACTTAAATTAGTGGCGTGGTTTTTAAAAAAACCTTTAGCAACAAACACACTGTAAATGCATAAATAATACATAATAAAAATACAAATACACCATATAAATAACATATTAAAAACAGCATTGAATAATATAATAAATAATTAATACCATAATTAAATAATTGCTTCATTAAATGACTACTAAAAACATCAAATTACTATAAGACCTATGAGTAACAACGGGGGATTTAAATCCGACTTCAAGAGGGATGTTAATACACTGAAGGAACTACTAAGGAACCGGCTATAGATTAGAAATGTGTTCCTTGAGTGAAAAGGGTAACTCAGACTACCATATTTTGGTGTACTAATCATTGACGTTAGGCTCTATTGCACAGCATGTTTGACCGCAAGCGAGAGAGAGCGAAATTCACAGCATGAACGTAAAAGTGAAGGGGACCACATATAACATTAAACCAATGTCAGACAGGGGCTCAAAAGTGTTGTATTTTAGATAATAATGTGCCATAAAATAACAAAAGGAAAACGCTTGCTTCCTAATCGCTTCTCCGGGCCAGTCCAGGGACAGGTAGGGTTGTCAATCCTCTATAGCTACTGAGGACTGAAGACTTCAAGTTTTGATGAGATGTGAAGCCACTCCCCCTGAGGGTTACCCAGCAGTCTTTCAGTCCTCAGCAGCTACAGAGGATCGAATCTATAGTTCTCCCTCATTTTTTTCTTTTCTGCTGTTAGTTTTGCTTTATTTCTAAATCTATATTGGCTCTAGCAGAGCTGATGGATTTTTACAGTCCTTGTGCTCACATTTTGGGGGTACTGTTCCTTTAACGAAATTAGAGACGGCGAGTGAGTCAGTACCCCGGTGAGAGGCAGAGCCTGCTTCCATTCACCAATTCCGTCTCTGTCGGCAGAGGGTTTTCTGGGAGCCCCAGTTGTGCCTCTGCCGAATCTGCTACTCAGGCAGGCTGTTTCTCGCTAGCTGCGGGACTGCCTGTTCTGAGCCGCGGGTGTGGGCGGTTCTTTTTGGTAAGTCACTGCTTCTTCTGTTCTTTCCCCGTTCCGTTTTTCTCCCGCGGTTAGCGCGTTTATTTTGCTGTGCGGTTTCCGTTTGGACCGGCATATTTTTGGTTTTCAGGGGGTTAGTTTCTCGAGTGTTTCACGTTTCGGCATGTCAGAGAAGCAGGGCAATCCATTACAGGAGCCTTCTTTGCCCTCCGAAAAGGCGGGAAAGTCGGCCATTTTGGCAGCGCCAGTCAGCTCTCCCTCAGAGCAGTCTCGGCCTCACAAACAGAAGGCCAAAACATCTAAGGAATCTGCGCCTGTCCTTCAGCCTGCGCTTCCCATTATGGGGACTCCGGGGGATATGCCTTCCTTTTTCTCGCCTGAATTTATTTTAGCTATGCACCGGGCGTTCCTTTTAAAATCAGCTCAGCCTGAGCCGGCTGCAGTGTATTCCACTTCAGAAACACGCTCTCCTAGGGTGCAGAGCGCAGAGGACCCTGGTGAGGGGCCTTCTAAGCCTACAGAGGGTCTTGCAGATTCTTTAGGCCCTGTTTTATCCCAGGATTCAATGCTCTTCGGTCAGGGGGATTCAGAAGGTCTAGCAGAACCTTTTCTGGATCAGGACACTGAGGAGTTGGAGGAAGGTGAGATTGCCCCCGGGGAGGATCCCAATATTTTCCGGGTTTTCCGTAAGGAGGAGCTCGCAGCCCTCATCGCTCAGTCTTTGGCGGCTCTCCACCTGCTTCCTCCTGCGGCATCTCAAGAACCTTTGGAGGATCCCTTGTTACAGGGTTTTAAATCTCAGCAACGCTGTTTTCCCATGCATCGCGTAATTAGGCAGATGATAGAGTCGGAGTGGGAGTGCCCCGAAGCTACCCTGCGGGGAGGACGCGCCTTAGCGCGCCTGTACCCTCTCCCGCAAGACGAACGAGAGTTATTACGCATGCCTAAGGTGGATGCCTTAGTGTCAGCAGTCACTAAGAAAACTACCATCCCTGTGGAAGGCGCGGCGGCGCTTAAGGATCTACAGGATAGAAAGTTAGAGGTTCTCCTCAAGCAGGCTTTTGATTCTAGCGCTTTGGCGTTGCAAGCGGCAGTTTGTGGAGCTTATGTGTCGCGTGCATCCATTCGCTGGCTACAAGGGGACGCAGCGGGAGAGTCCGCTTCGGAGGTTCCAGATTCAGCGAAATTGGAGTCGGCGGCCGCTTATGCGGCGGATGCCTTTTATGATTTGGTGCGGATTGCGGCGAAAACCATGGCCTCTATGGTAGCGGCCAGGCGTTTTCTCTGGTTGCGTAACTGGTCGGCGGATGTTTCCTCCAAGGTACGACTTAGTAAATTGCCTTTCAAGGGGAAGTTGCTCTTTGGAGAAGCCTTGGAGAAACTTGTGAAAGATTTAGGCGACTCCAAAGGTGGGCGTTTGCCTGAGGATAGGCCTAAGCCGCTTCGTGCTTCTGGAGCTGTTCGGGGCTCTGCTCGGGATTCCCGCAGGTTTCGGGGGGCACGTTTTGCACCCTATTCTAGGGGGCGCTCCAGTTTTCGTGGTCAGTCCTTTCGAGGAGCCAGAGGTTTTGGCCGTTCTTACGGGACAGCCTCTCAGCCTTCCGTTAAAAAACCACAATGAAGGTTGGCTGGTCCAGCCGTTGGTTCCGGTAGGCGGTCATCTACAGAATTTTCTATCGGCTTGGACCGCAGTCACGTCGGACAAATGGGTATTGGAAGTAATTCAGAAGGGTTATGCCCTAGACTTCGCCTGCCCCTTGCCGCCAGCTTTTGTGATGTCCCCTTGCTCGAACAGAGTAAAGCTACAAGCCATTTCCGACACGCTCATTCGTCTGTTACAACTGCAAGCAATTGTTCCCGTGCCGTTGGACCAGTACGGCTGCGGTCGATACTCGATCTATTTTGTGGTTCCCAAAAAGGACGATTCTTTTCGTCCTGTACTAGATCTCAAAGGGGTAAACCGTACTTTGCGGGTTCCACACTTTCGCATGGAAACCTTGCGCAGCGTGATTCGGGCGGTGCAGCCGGGAGAATTTCTCTCGTCCATCAATCTCACGGAGGCTTATCTTCATATTCCCATCAGACAATCTCATCAGCGCTTTTTACGTTTCGCCCTTCCAATGGGACATTTCCAATTTCGCGCTTTGCCGTTCGGTCTCGCGACGGCTCCCCGTACATTCACGAAACTGATGGTGGTAGTAGCGGCGGCGCTTCAAAAGGAGGGTATTCGAGTCCATCCGTATCTCGACGATTGGTTGATCCGAGCCGATTCTCGAGAGGCTTCGGTGTCGGCGACAGCTCGTGTAGTTCAGCTCCTCGAACAGCTCGGTTGGGTGATCAATCATTCCAAGAGTCATTTGATACCAAGCCAGCAGCTCACTTATCTAGGAGCTTGCTTCGACACAGAGCAGGGGACAGTTTTTTGCCCGATCTGCGGGTGCAGAAGCTTTTGCAACAAGTTCAAGCTTTCCTGTGTCTTTCAGCTCCGTCGGCATGGACCTATTTACAGCTTTTGGGGTCCATGGCGGCGGCTTTGGATCTGGTTCCATGGGCAAAGGCCCACATGCGGCCTTTGCAGCAGGCGCTTCTCTCCCGTTGGTCGCCGCAACTTCACCCTCTCTCGCAGTGTCTTCCCTGTCCAGAGCAGGTGCGTCTCAGTCTGCAGTGGTGGTTACTTCCGGAACATCTTACGGCGGGAGTTCCTTTAGAGGAGCCCTCGTGGGTCTTGGTTTCCACCGATGCCAGTCTCTCGGGCTGGGGGGCTCATTGTCAGACACTGGTGACTCAGGGCTCCTGGTCTCCCGAAGAGAGTGCGTGGTCGATCAATCGGCTGGAACTCCGCGCAGCTCGGCTGGCCCTGCTTCACTTCGAGGACTTGCTCAAGGGCACTGCAGTCAAGATTTTCTCCGACAATGCGGTGACAGTCGCTTATATCAATCGTCAGGGCGGCACCAAGTTGCTTCCTCTCCTGTTCGAGTGTCAAGAGTTAATGGCTTGGGCGGAATCCAATCTCAAAGCGATCTCAGCAGCGCATGTCGCTGGCAAAGACAATGTCCAAGCCGATTATCTCAGCCGCCATGTCCTCGATCCCGGGGAATGGGAGCTGAACGCGGCAGTTTTTCACGACCTGACTCTGCGTTGGGGGTCTCCAGTAATGGATCTGATGGCGACATTTACCAGTGCCAAAGCCAGTCGCTTTTTCAGCAGGCGCAAGGAACACATGTCCGAGGGGCTCGATGCTCTCGTTCAACCGTGGCCGCAGGACTCCCTCTTGTACGTTTCCCCTCCTTGGCCAATGTTGACTCGGGTCGTTCAAAGGATTGCACATCACTGCGGCACAGTGATTCTCATTGCACCGGATTGGCCTCGTCGGCCCTGGTATGCCGATCTCGTTCGGCTTCTCATAGCTCCGCCTTGGCCTCTTCCAGTTCGTCTCAATCTATTGCATCAGGGTCCGATTCTAATGCCCAAGGTAGATCGATTCTTGCTTACGGCTTGGCTCTTGAAAGGGCTCGCTTAAAGCGCAAGGGTTATGCAGATTCTGTCATCAGCACCTTGCTTCAGTCTAAAAGGCCTACGACTTCTCTGGCTTATGTGCGCATATGGCGTCTCTTTGAATTCTGGTGTGGGCAGCGTAATTTCCTGCCTATGTTGTCTACCTTGCCTCAGCTTTTGCTTTTCCTTCAGCATGGCTTCGACAAAGGTCTGGCTCTCAGTACTCTTAAGGTTCATGTAGCCACCCTAGCCTGTTTTCGGGGGTACATTCAGCATCGCCGTCTTTCGGCGCTTCCCGATGTCCAGCGTTTTTTACGAGCGGCTCGGCTTCTCCGTCCCCCGGTGCGTCCTATAGTTCCTCCCTGGGATCTGAACGTGGTTTTGGAAGCTTTTTCTCAGTCTTCTTTAGCTTCTCTTGGCTCCCGAGAAATTCGCGAGTGTTCATGGAAAACGGCTTTGTTGGTTGCCTTGTGTTTGGCTCGCCGGATTTCTGACTTACAGGCTTTGTCTTGCCGGGAGCCTTATCTTCAATTTCTGCCGGAGCGGGTTTTGCTTCGAACGGTGCCTTCCTATGTGCCTAAAGTTCTGTCGGTTTTCCATGTGAATCAAACGGTAACCTTGCCTGTGTTTTCGGATACTTCCGCTTCTCCCATGGATCCGGCTCTCAAGCAGTTGGATCTTGCGCGGGTCCTACGTACGTACTTACGTCTTTCAAAGACATTTCGAAAAACAGATAGACTTTTTGTTCAATACGCCGGGTCTCGTAAAGGTCAGCCAGCCTCCAAAGCCACCATAGCGCGTTGGGTTCGCAGCGCTATTCTAGCGGCTTACGCTGCTAAAGGGCTTTCTCCGCCTGTTGGGTTGAGGGCTCATTCTACTCGTGCTCTAGCCACTTCTTGGGCGGAGTTTGCGTTTGTACCGCCGGTGGATATTTGCAGAGCGGCAATTTGGTCCTCATTACATTCTTTTACTAAACATTATAGATTGGATGTGCAGGCTCGGAACGATGCGAAAGTGGGGGCCGCGACGCTTATCGCAGGTCTTGCGGGTCCCTCCCAGATTTAGGTACTGCCCTACCTGTCCCTGGACTGGCCCGGAGAAGCGATTAGGAATAAGAAATTAGTTCTTACCTGCTAATTATCTTTCCTTGAGCTTTCTCCGGGCCAGTCCAGGGTCCCACCTCTCACTGTTTATACACCTTTGTTGTTCATCTCCTTCTCAGCTACGCAGTTTCAGACATTAGTCCGTGGCTGGGCTCATAATTGGGGTTTTCAGATCTCCGTCAGTGCTGACTTTTTTTTTTTTATACAACAAAGTTTTTGTCTATGCTATCGGAGCCCGTTTCATGGCTTCTGCGTTTTACAAGGACTGTAGGACTTTATCAGTGTTTTAGGGTTCATCTGGAATTTTTAGTTCTTTCTGTTAGTTGCTTTGTCATACGAAGACTGCTGGGTAACCCTCAGGGGGAGTGGCTTCACATCTCATCAAAACTTGAAGTCTTCAGTCCTCAGTAGCTATAGAGGATTGACAACCCTACCTGTCCCTGGACTGGCCCGGAGAAAGCTCAAGGAAAGATAATTAGCAGGTAAGAACTAATTTCTTAATAACCAACTTGTTTATTGAGGAGAGGTTGCCGACGATACAGTTTGTGTGCGCTCAGAAGGTTTACTAAAGTGATGCGACTTTCACAGGAGACCGGACTAATCAATGTGTTTGAATTTAAATGTAGAAAGAACAACATTATCTCAATTGTAAAACATATTACTAAAGCCCCAATGTATAGCTGTAAATTAACAAACTTACAACCTTGATACAAAATGGTAAAGTGCCATAGAGTATTAAACCTACTAGTAAACCATATACGTTTGTCAGAAAAAGGAACAATTGCCAACAACGGGGCAAGTGTATCATATTTTGTATATATTTAAAGAGCACTGCTCAGTACTGCTACTTGCATAAGAAGGAACCTAAAACCAATGTATTCTGGAGAAGGTGTTTTTTCAATAACCTTGGTTTGAAAACATTATTAAGCCACCAGATTAATGATCGTTAAATGAAAACTACACACGAGGTTGCATAAAGTAAATATTAAAGAAAACAACGGGTGCCGAACCAACCTTGTGTCTTGGAAGCAGCGTAATCTCTAAAAATTGAAGAGTGAACTGAGGAGGACGCCGAAGTTTAAAAACCGCTGAAAAACCGCGCCAAAACTTGGGGGCGTGGTTTCATTCGATATCAAGTTACAAACACTAAAATAGCACAAAAAGAGTCAAGCTGATCAGTGTGTAAACCGACGTACTGACAAATTAGGAATACTACAGTTAACTCTTGAAAATGTTAAGATCAAAAAGTCAATAATCAATTTGAATAGGAGAGAAGAGAACAAACCTCAATAATAATAATAATTAATAAAGATATTAAAAAACATATGTGGCCCATAAATGAAAAAAGGTTGATGACAAAATCATTTGGATGGGGTAGAACTGATGTATGCAATATTTCAAAGGAATACTGAAAAATCAGTTTCCTGATTCAATCCATTAGGCTCTAGAGCAGCGGTTCTCAACCTGTGGGTCGCGACCCCAACGGGGGTCGCCACAGGATTTAGCGGGGGTCGCTTAGCCTCCACCAAGTTTAAAAAAAAAAATTAAGATGTGCACAAGTTGCTGCCGCTGCCGAGTCCGCTTCTCGGCAGCGGCAAACTCACCGCCTTCTTCTGCAGCCGCGGCTCCCTGCCTTTTAGGGAACCGCGGCTGTACTTGTAAAATCGCTGCGGAGCCCTTCCTGTCTCGACGGGCTCCGTGCAGCATTGTCCCGCCTCCAAAGGAAGTGGTAAACAACTTCCTTTGGAAGGCGGGACAATGCTGCATGGAGCCCATCGAGACAGGAAGGGCTCCGCAATGATTTTACAGGTACAGCCGCGGTTCCCTAAGAGGCAGAGAGCCGCGGCTGCATTAGAAGGGAGGCAGACAACCTGCAACACGGCTGACATCGACAGAGGGGTGCTGACATGGAGGGAGGGGGGCTGACATGGACAGATGGAAGGATGGGGGCTGACATGGAGGGAGGGGGCTGATATGGATGGATGGATGGAGGGTGCTGATATGGATGGATGGATGGAGGGGGCTGACATGGAGGGAGGGTGGGGGGGTGGGGGGGGCTGGGAGGGTGGGGGGGGCAGGGAGGGAGGGAGGGGTGGGGGGGAGGGTGGGGGGCTGACATGGATGGATGGATGGAGGGAGGGGGCTGACATGGACAAATGGAAGGATGGATGGAGGGAGGGGGCTGACATGGACAGATGGAAGGATGGGGGCTGACAGGGAGGGAGGGAGCTGACAGGGAGGGAGGGAGGGAGGGATTGGGGCTGATATGGATGGAGGGAGGGAGGGAGGGAGGGAGGGGGGCTGATATGGACAGATGGAAGGATGGGGCTGACATGGAGGGATGGATGGAGGGGGGGGGGCTGACATGGACGGATGGAAGGATGGGGCTGACATGGAGGGAGGGATGGAGGGAGGGGGCTGACATGGACAGATGGAAGGATGGGGGCTGACATGGAGGGAGGGGGCTGATATGGATGGATGGATGGAGGGGGCTGACATGGACAGATGGAAGGATGGGGCTGACCTGGAGGGCGGGCTGGCGGGAGGGGGCTGACATGGACAGATGGAAGGATGGGGCTGACATGGAGGGAGGGGGCTGATATGGATGGATGGATGGAGGGAGGGGGCTGACATGGACAGATGGAAGGATGGGGGCTGACAGGGAGGGAGGGAGCTGACAGGGAGGGAGGGAGGGATGGGGGCTGACAGGGAGGGAGGGATGGGGGCTGATATGGATGGAGGGAGGGAGGGAGGGAGGGATGGGGGCTGATATGGATGGATGGAGGGAGGGAGGGAGGGGGGCTGACATTGACGGATGGAAGGATGGGGGCTGACATGGAGGGATGGATGGAGGGAGGGGGGCTGACATGGACGGATGGAAGGATGGGGGCTGACATGGAGGGAGTGAGGGAGGGAGGGGGCTGACATGGATGGAGGGAGCGAGGGAGGCGGCGGATATGAATGGATGGAGGGAGGTGGGCTCACATGGAGGGAGTAGGCTGGCCTGGACACCGGGGAGAGACAGGGGGCCATACTGGACAGACTGGATATAGGCTGGACAGAGGCGAGAGTCAGTGCGGGTTAGGATTATAATGGGCTGATGGGGGTGCTAGCACTGGTAATGGGCAGATGGGGGGGCTACGAATGGTAATGGGTTGATTAGGGAAGGCTAGGACTGGGAATGGACTTATCAAGGGGGGGGGGTAGGACTGGTAATGGACTGATGGGGGTCTAGCATTGGAAATGAGCTGATCAGTGAGGTTAGGACTGGAAATGGGCTGATTAGGGGAGCCTAGCACTGGTAATGGGGTTGAGGGGGGGACTAGCACTGGAAATGAGCTGATGGGGGGTAGGACTGGTATTGGGCTGATTAGGGGGGGGTAGGACTGGTAATGGGGTTGAGGGGGATTAGCACTAGAAGTGAGCTGATTAGGGGGCTTTGACTGGGAATGGGCTGATTGTGGGGAGGGGAGGATAGAGCTGCTGACCCTGGAAGAAAACTGGGGGCTAAGGCTACAAGTGGGCTGATACAAGGGGATGGGAGCATGGAACTGAAAGGGAGTGGATCTGAGAGGGGCTGCCATGGTATTTGTACTAGAAGGGACTGATCAGTGGGGAAGGAGGGGGACTGGAAGGGAATGGACACCAGTGGCAGTCATGGGAATGCAAGTTGACATTGGAAGGTACTGGGAGTGAGGACTGGAAAGGGGCTGATACTGGGGAGGGTTACTGGGACTGGAAATAGGCTGATGGAAAGAAGTGAAGAAAACAAAAGAGATAAGAACTGGCAGATGGACCATAGACCACAGAAAGAGAGCTAAGAGAAGACAGGAAAGCAGAAGCCTCAGATCGGGACCAGCATGATCAGAGAATAAATTGGTCAGACAACAAAGGTAGAAAAAATAATTTTATTTCATATTAGTGATTTGACTACAAAATCATCATAATTTTGAAATCAAATATTGTTACTTGTTGTTTTGATTATTTAAATAAGTATTTTATAAATAAAAACATATTGCAAAGGCCTATAATATATTAATAATTCAACAAATGATTACAGCGACAATGCGTTAACGGTAAAGGAAGAGAGACGCATTTGATTTTATCATTGGGGGTCACCACAAGTTGACCAACGGTAAAAGGGGTCACAGTACAAAAAAGGTTGAGAACCACTGCTCTAGAGTGTTGAACTCATATATGTAGCGTTGCTCAAGTTTCAACAGCAATTTATTCACGTCTCCTCCTCTCCAATTTGGTACTACTGTTTTTAAAACTAAGTATTTTAAATCGCTAATGGTATGTTTGTTTCTTTGCCAATGTGTAACAAGTGGCTTATCTGGGATGCCTCTTTGTATACAGCTCCTATGTTCGATTATCCTGGTGCGTATCTGCCGTTTAGTTTTACCTACATAGAGGAGATTGCAGGGACAAAGGATTATGTAGATGACATTTTCAGTCTTACAATTGGAAAAATTGTGTATATAAACCTTATGTTGTGAGAACGGATGGACAAAACACTCCTTAACTGTGATCGTGTGGACGCACACAGAACATCTGCTACACTTAAAATGACCCTTCACCTTCAGAGGTGGTTTGTAATATGTCAAGGCAGATGGCACCAGAATGTTAGATAAATTGGGATTACGCTTGTGAGCCACCATCACTCTCTTAGCCGCAAAAGCTGGTAATGATGTCAGTAAATCCCAGTGCTGTTTCAATATGCTAGTAATGTCCTTAGTGTAATTGCTAAAAGTTAAAAAGCATATAACTTTTTCTATTTTCGGGCGTTCCTTTTTTTGTAACAGTATTGACCGATCTGTATTACTAGCCCTACAATATGCTTGTTTAATGCACTGTTTTGGATACCCTCGTTGTTTAAATCTATCTTGCATATCAAGTGCATGTTTTTCAAAATCAGTATCTATAGTGCATAGTCTCCTAATCCTCAGGAATTGGCTAGTAGGCAAATTGTGTTTTAAAGACGTGGTATGAAAACTGCTATACTGTAATAGCTTATTCCTATTTGTAGGTTTACGGTACAATTCAGTTAGAAAACCATTTTTTCCTTTCCTAATCTTAATATCGAGATACGCTATTTCTGTTGCACTGAATGTTCCTTCAAATTGTAGGTTAAGATCTAAGGTATTTAACCAATTGAAGAAATCAAGAAGTGTAGATTCGGTCCCCTCCCATATCAACAAGACGTCGTCGATGTATCTTTTCCAAAGACGTATGTTTGATTTAAATTGATGGAAACTCAAATGTTTTTTCTTGAAATCTGCCACATAAAGGTTAGCAACATCTGGGGCTATGGATGAGCCCATGGCTACACCTTTAATTTGCTTATAAAATATGCCTTTGAAGGCAAAATAATTCTCACTCATAGCGATAGAAGCTAGTTGTGTAAGAAAAAATGTTGGTGTTCGTATAGGCTTATCCCTCTGAATCAAAGTATTAGCTATAACTTCTATGGCATCTTTTTGCGGTATATTTGTATATAAAGAATTGATGTCTAACGTAACTAGTATTAGCTCGTCGTGATACATCGGAAATTCTCGTAAAATATTAACAACATGACTGGAGTCTCGTACATAGGATTCTGTCTTACTAACAAAGGGTCTCAAAAATACATCTAGGAACTTTGATAGGGGTTCTAAAAGTGACCCGACTGCAGACACTATCGGACGTCCCGGTGGGTTATGTAGCGATTTATGGATTTTAGGAATCATGTATATTGTAGGAATCACCGGGTGGGGGACTGTTAAAACAGTTTTTTCTTTAGCGGTTAGATAGCCTGCTTCTTACCCTATAAACAATAAGGTCCCGATTTGTTGTTGGATAAATGGAGTAGGATCATCAAAAACCTTCTGGTAAAACTGAGTATCATTGAGTTGACGTAATACTTCAGTAATATAGGATGCGCAATCCTGTATAACTAGGGCACCACCCTTATCTGCTGGTTTGATGACTATTGAATTACACAGGTACACTACCAAAAAACTGCCTCCAGTTTTGCAACTGATTCCTATAGATTTTGGGGTGCTGAATCCAGGAAAAATAGCCAAAATGTTCCATCACGTCACGTTTTCTTGCAAAATTAGATTTCTTACCCATATAAGGAAAGTTCACATAATTTCTTTTTAGCCGACTGCAGTTTATTTTCTTGGCCCAAAATAGAGGTTGTAATGGTTAACTAACTAGAAACACTCCCTCATGATATTTTAGAGTGTTTTGTATTCATTTTATACATTAACAGGACAATTGGGAGGCGGGGGGCTAAATCCAGTACTCGCGCTGGCGCATGTTCTTTCCTGTTCGCCTCGCCTCATTCGCTCAAACACGGTGGTTGCGACATGAACGTTCCTGTCAAATTTCAGTTTCTTGCAAGTTCATTATTACCTTTTGTTTGCTCAGTCGTAATCCAGCTTTATTCCGAAGTGGTTCACTACAGTTGTAGTTTGCAGTGCTGTGTATTTGTGATGGCCTACAGAGCCAGAGGTTGCGTCAACTCTCCGGACAGTTTTTGTTTTATTTGTGGGGAATATACCGTGAAAAAGCGGCAGAGGAACATTTCTGCATTTATTAAAAAAGTATATTTCGCCTATTTCGGTTTGAAGTTAGGTGATCAAGACAAACCGTGGGCTCCTCACAAAGTGTGCAAGACATGTGAGGAAGATCTACGCTTATGGATGAAAGGTAAAAAACAAGCATTTCGTTTCGGAATACCTATGATGTGGCGTGAACAAAGAGACCACAGCAGTGACTGCTATTTTTGCTCTTGCATTGTGAAGGGATACAACTTAAAAAATAAGAACGTAATAAGTTACCCCAACCTTCCCTCAGCAATTAGGCCTATGTCTCATAGCAACGAAGTACCTGTGCCTGAACCACCAAAATCTTTGGATCATATTTGTGTGGACGGTTCTGATCATGATGAGACTCATGAGATGGCTTTTCCCGATGAGTCCAATACTTCCGAGTTTGAAACTGAACCAGATCCGAAACCTGAACTTTTCTCTCAAGCTGAATTGAATGATTTAGTCCGGGATTTAGGACTCCCAAAAGATGCTGCCCAACTGCTAGGTTCTCGGCTTAAACAGAAAAATCTATTGTCACCAGGAACAACTTTTTATTGGTACCGCAAACCGCGAGACACAATTTTTGAAGTATTTCAGCAAAGAGGAAGATTTGGTATTTTGCAACGATATATACGGAGTGATGGAAAAGTTTAAACTCAAGTATGATCCTGCTGAATGGCGGCTGTTCATTGATTCGTCAAAAGACAGCATAAAAGGTGTTCTTCTTCATAATGGCAACACATTTGCTTCAGTTCCTATTGCTCACTCTGTTATTCTCCAAGAAAAATACGAGAATTTGGCCCTGATTCTTCAGAAGATTCGTTATGATGAGCATAAGTGGATGATTTGTGGAGACTTTAAAATTCTATCCATGCTATTAGGGCAGCAATCCGGTTTCAACAAATATCCCTGCTTCCTTTGCTTGTGGGATAGCCGGGCCCGCGACCTACACTGGGGGAAAAAAGACTGGCCAATTCGGGAGTATTTGAGACCCGGTGAGAAAAATGTTCTTCATGAGAACTTGGTACCTCGTGATAAAATTCTATTACCACCTCTCCACATTAAGTTGGGTCTCATTAAGCAATTCATCAAGTCCCTTCCAAAAGATGGTGAGTGCTTTCGGTACCTTTGCTCAAAGTTCCCCTGACTTTCTGAAGCAAAGCTAAAGGAAGGAGTGTTTGTTGGCCCTGATATAAGGAAACTCATTTCAGATGGAGCATTCGCTGAAACGATGTCTGAGAAGGAAAAAGAAGCCTGGGATTCCTTCAAGGATGTTGTTCTCAAATTCTTGGGGAACAGGCGGGATGAGAACTATAAGGATATTGTTGCCAGGATGCTCAATGCCTTCAAAGAACAAGGCTGTAACATGAGCCTGAAAGTCCATTTCTTGCACTCCCATGTGAACTACTTTCCCGAAAACTTGGGGGCGTACAGTGAAGAACAAGGTGAAAGGTTTCACCAGGACATCAAGGACGCAGAGAGAAGGTACCAAGGAAGATGGAACACCACTATGATGGCTGATTTCTGCTGGTTGCTGCTGCGGGAAACCCCAGATGAAAAATACGCCAAGCAGCGCACCAAGAGAAGCATTCGGGGGAAGAAGAAACGGGCCCACCAGGAGATTGATTGACCCAAGAATGACTTTAAAATCGAAACTGTGTTGACAAATATCGTGTTTTTACTAAACTTTGAAATAAAAATTTGCTAGTTATTACCACAGTGTCGGATCTCATTTATTAGAATTTTATTTTCACACCATCGGGTGTTTGTCTTCATGTATTGCAATGGTGCGGTTTGCGTTTTCTATTCTTACATACATATCTGTACAACATTTTTTGCACATTTCTTTGCTTTGCTTTGTGTCTAACCTCGCTCTTATATGCTCAATGTTTGTGCACATGTATGTGGCTGTTTTAAGTGCAGACAATTTTGCTACCATCACAGTGTGTTTTGTTGACATTACTCTATTCTTATGTGCTGCCTTGTTACAATTTTCTTTATTCTTATTTAAATAAGTACTAAACAATTAGTATAAAGAATTCATCCAAGAAACTTTTATCTCGATCGCACTCAATCTGAAACGTTCACCTCAAACTGCTAACCCAATGTAGCAAAAAATCTGTACGTGATGGAGCAAATTGGTTACCAGATTTGGGTTCAGCGCACCAAACAACGTAAAAATCAATCGAAACATTAGAGGCAGTTTAAAAAAAATTTTTTTTAGTGTACCTGTGTTATTATTGCGAAGATTGTGCATTGCAGTCTTTTCGTCTTTAGAGAAGTTATAGAAGATTTTCCTCTTTTTGTGATATATATCATCTATTTTAGACGGGGGAGGGGAAGAGGGCACGGCCTGATGGCAAAGAGACGGCTAGATTGGGATCTGTGAGCAATATAATCAATCTTTCCAATCATTCTCTCACCCCCCTGGAAATACAAGTTTTAGAAAAAGGTCTTTCCTTTGTTCCTACTAAGACACACGATAAAGTCACAGCACACGTTGAATTATTTAAGTTTTTTCGCAAGCTTAAGATTATGGATTATTTCCATAATGTACCAGATACAAATACTGATCCTTCAGTGATTAAAAAATCTTCCGCTTGGAGTGGAGGAGTGGCCTAGTGGTTGGGGCAAGGTACTTCAGGCCGGAAGGTCGGGGGTTCAAATCCCACAAGAGGACAGCAACCTTGGGCCGGAAGGACTGGGGTTTCTAGTCCCACAGGTGCTCCTTGTGGTCTTGGGCAAGCCACTTAACCCTCCATAGCCCATGTTCCCTGTAAAATAGTTATCTCCAAGTAATAATGCCCTGTTCAATGTAATTTTTGTTTGTTCAATGTAAACCGCACTGATGCAGAATAGCGCGGTATATAAGAGAATGTAAATAAAATAAATAAATAAATAAAATACCTCCATCCAACATTAACCCTCTGATTTTAGCATATGAAAATATAGTTTTGTCTAAAATAGATGATTTATATCACAAAAAGAGGAAAATCTTCTATAACGAAAAGACTGCAATGCACAATCTTCGCAATAATAATTCAATAGTCATCAAACCAGCAGATAAGGGTGTAGGTAAGGGAACTCACCCAGAAGGGCAAATAGATAGATAAATATGTGGAGACAAACAGACAAAACTCACAATTTAGCAGCAAATTCAGCAAAAATCACCTTTTTGGGAGAGCCCTGGTAAGCACTGCTCTTCTCAAGAAACAGAAAGGCAATCCCCTTCACTTTTACGTTCATGCTGTGAATTTCGCTCTCTTTCTCTTGCGGTCAAACATGCTGTGCAATAGAGCCTAACGTCAATGATTAGTACACCAAAATATGGTAGTCTGAGTTACCCTTTTCACTCAAGGAACACATTTCTAATCTATAGCCGGTTCCTTAGTAGTTCCTTCAGTGTATTAACATCCCTCTTGAAGTCGGATTTTAATCCCCCATTGTTACTCATTGGTTTTATAGTAATTTGATGTTTTTAGTAGTCATTTAATGAAGCAATTATTTAATTATGATAGTAACTATTTATTATATTATTAGCAGTACTGAGCAGTGCTCTTTTAAACACATACAAAATATGATACACGTGCCCCGTTGTTGGCAATTGTTCCTTTTTCTGACAAACTTATATGGTTTACTACTCTATGGCACTTTACCATTTTGTATCAAGGTTCTAAGTTTGTTAATTTACAGCTATACATCGGGGCTTTAGTAATATGTTTTACAATTTGGGATAATGTTGTTCTTTCTACATTTAAATTCAGACACATTGATTAGTCCGGTCTCCTGTGAAAGTCGCATCACTTTAGTACACCTTCTGAGCACACACAATAAACTGTATCGTCGGCAACCTCTCCTCAATAAACAAGTTGGTTATGCAAGCGTTTTCCTTTTGTTAATTTATGGCACATTATTATCTAGAATACAACACTTTTTGAGCCCCTGTCTGACATTGGTTTAATGTTATATGTGGTCCCCTTCACTTTATGTTCACGCTGTGAATTTCGCTCTCTTTCGCTTGCGGTTAAACATGCTGTACAATAGAGCCTAACGTCAATGATTAGTACACCAAAATATGGCAGTCTAAGTTACTCTTTTCACTCAATGAACACATTTCCAATCTATAGCCGTTTCCTTAGTAGTTCCTTCAGTGTATTAACATCCTTCCTGAAGTCGGATTTAAATCCCCCGTTGTTACTCATGGGTCTTATAGTAATTTGATGTTTTTAGTAGTCATTTAATGAAGCAATTATTTAATTATGGTATTAATTACTTATTATATTATTCAATGCTGTTTTTAATATGTTATTTATATGGTGTATTTGTATTTTTATTATGTATTATTTATGCATTTACAGTGTGTCTGTTGCTAAAGGTTTTTTTTTTAAAAACCACACCACTAATTTAAGTAAGTACAATTCTTATTCTCTCGATCTTTTTTAACAAGTTGGTTTAGTGTTTTTGATGTGGATCTGTAATATGGTCCTTATGTTTACAATTTTAGCAATAATTTATTATTCATTTTATTTATTTATTAATATTTTTAATTTTTGATATTTGAAGTTTTTTTCACCTATATAACTTTTTATTGTTATAACTCTCTATTGATGTTATGTTTACAGCCTAATGCTGTTTATGCATATAGCCCTAGTACAGTTGGCCCAAAGGTGAACGTCTGTCACATTTCAATACAGACTATCCTTTCATGATCCGCATTAGTGAGTATCATCTTTTATTTGTTTTTATTTGGTTTTAATTGCCTTTCTGCCCTGAGTTTTTTCTTAACTTGGAGTGCTTATACATGTCTTTTATGTATGAGTTGACAAATATAGTTTAATTACCATCTATGCACGACAATACCTTTTGTCTTAGTAAAAAGGTTTTCTGTGATGATGCCTAAGTTTTGTCTTTTGGATTAATTTTAAAAATCTTTTATCCATGCCCGTGTTATTATTGTTAATTTTGTTCAACTTTAATTTTTATATGTGTTTTTAATACGTTTTAATGTATAATTCTATTTATGTTAGTTTTGATAGTTGGGAAACACTAATAAAACTTCTTGGATCAAGCATCTGTGTCATCATCTCTCTTGCTCCTTGTGACTTCTGTCTGGTGTTGCGAGAGTTGCTTTGCTCTCTTTATACTGTCGTTTTACAGCTGTGCATCAACATAGTATGGTGCGGTTCCAAAATACCTGGGGCCTGTACCTAAAGTGGAGGGACCTGGGTGGGAGGAGGATGCTTGAGAAGGTATAAGGAGGTGGTTAGGAGGTGGTTAGGAGGAGCCGGGGCCTCGGGCATGGCATCAGGTAATATTGAATAAGTGAATATTGGTTAATAGGCCATTGAATAATATATATGAATACTGTGGCTAAAGATGTGCGACTGATGGGATTGTCAGGAAAATGTCTATATGCTTCAGATATTTGGCTAAAAAATGAGTGCGTAATGCCATACCCCTTGGACATTTGTAATTTGTATTTTGCAATTGGTAATAGGTAATTTGTAATTTGTATTTGTATTTAGTATAGCAGGGGGGAGGAGGGGAAGGGAGGGGGTTGGGGGGAATAGGGAGGATGGGGCGGTTATAAAAAGTCATGGATGTATTGATTGGTTTATGGAACTGATGTTGCGTTTCATAAATAATAAAGAGGACAAAAAAAGAAAAAATAAATAAATGGGAACCCTGAACTGCAAAAGCTCACTGCAATGTACGCTGCAACCTAATGCCATTTTCTCTTATGTTCTACTCTCTGTACAACACTTCGCAATGAAGAAGGGATCACATAGCAGCAGTACTGCAGTTAGGTGATACAGCATAGTTACTCACCTGTAACAGGTGTTTCTCTGGGGATAACAGGAATCAGTCCTCACATATGGGTGATGTTGGCACAGATGGAACCCTCGCAGAAGCATCCCCCCAGCTTTCAAAGAAAGCCTTTGGGAGATGCCACCACCCATGCATGGTCCCCTTCCCACCTCAGTCAGATGACAGAGCTAAAAGATGACAAAAATAAATGATGGTACAGGAGCAACTCCAAGGGGAGGAGGGAGGGTTGTGGGGACTGATTCCTGCTGTCCCCGGAGAACACCTGTTACAGGTGAGTAACTACGCTTTCTCCGGGAACAAGCAGGAAGTCAGTCCTCACATAATGGACTCCCCAGCTACAGGCTACTGAAAGTCCATAGCAAAAACAGGGCTCCCACAAGGGGAGCCGAAATCAGCAGCAATTGAGTCTGTGTACACAGACCACAGTGGGACCCCTGTGTCTGATGAAACCAACACAGGTCGGAGGGTAGGAATTGCCTAGACCCCAAAAAGCTTATGGAGCACAGCATGGCCAAAGGCACTGTCCCATCATGACTCTTTCCAGGCAGTAATGGACTATGAAGGTATGGACTGAAGACTAGATGACGGCCCGGCAGATGTCCACCAATGGGAGGGAGCAGAAGTTTGCCAGCGAAGCTGCCATGGCCCTGACATTGTGCGCCGTGATGCGGCCTTCCAGCGGGAGCCTCGCTTGCTCGTAAGCAAGGGTGATAAAGTCTTCCACCCATATAGACAGCGTACGCAGGACCGTACCTAACCCTGTGCAAGTGGTGCGGCCGCACAGGGCGCAAAGGCTTAAGGGGTGCATTACAGCTGTCTGCCATTGCCCGCCACTTTTTCTTCTCTCAGCAGCAGCAGCAAAGGCAGACAGCTGAAATGCACCCCCTTTAGCCTTCTCGCGGTATGCTAAGCAGGTCTGGTCCTTCCCTCCTCTGAGGTGGCGCCAGAGCAGGGAGGGACGGATCTACTTAGCGTGCCATTGACTTGCACATCGGGCATGCCTCTTCTCTCCTGCCGCCATCCAGAAAGTGGCTAGATAGAAGTGCGGAGGGGGGCACGCCCAATGTGCAAGTTGCACAGGGCGTGATTCATTCTTGGTACGGGGTCCTGAGCATACACTTGATCACTGCCTCCCCCAGCCTACTGGGGTCATAGGAGATGAAAAGCTGAGCAGCTTTGTGGTGGCCCTGAGTGCATTGTCCTTCTATATCCAAGGTGTGAAGGACCATCACCGCCCGACTGGAGTGAGGTCGTGGAAAGAAGGTAGGGAGCACCACTTCCTGGTTAAGATGGAAGGGCGACATTACCTTCGGCAGGAATTTGGGGTGCATGCAAAGCATTATGTTCTTGTAGAACATGGTATAAGGTGCTTCCACCACAAGGACTTGGAGCTCACTAACTCTGCAAGCGGAGGTGAGCGCAACCAGGAAAACCACCTTTCACGAGAGGTAGCAATTGTGGTAGGTAGCCAGAGGCTCAAAGGGTGGGCGAGTGAGCTTCCCCAACACCACAGTGAGGTCCCATTCAGTTGCCAGATGGCAAACCGGGAGTTTCGATAAGAGCAGTCCTCGGAGGAAACGGGTCACCATTGGGCAGACTGAGAGGAGCTTACCATCCACTGGATGGTGATATGCCGCCAGGGCACTGAGGTGTACTCGGACTGTGTGAGGTAGAGAAGGTACTCTAACACCTGAGCCAACGGGCAGGAGAAAGGATCAGCCCCATGCTGGGTGCACCAAGCAGAGAACCTGTGTCATTTGAGGGCATAAGCCTAACTAGTAGAGGCCTTGCCAGAGGCCAGCAGAATGTCCTGCACCTCAACCAGAAGGTTAAAAGGAGCCAGAGTCATCATTCTCAGCAGCCACGCTGTCAGCGACAGGGACCCGAGGTTGGGTGCATGAGAGAGCCTGAGATAGGAGTCCCAAGGCGGTCCCCAGTAGGATGGGGGTCTCCACCGTCAACTGCAGAAGCAGCGGAAACCATGGCTGCCTGGGCGACTGAGGAGCTAACAGGATGAGCAAGGCCCTGTCGTGGAGGTTCCTGAACAAGGTCTTGGTGATCAGCGGCATTGGAGGGAAGGAATACATGAGGCCTTCCGCCCATAAGACCAGGAACGCATCCGCTGCCACTCTGGAGGGGTGGGCCTGCAGGGAACAGAAATGGGGCAACTGGAAGTTGTCCGGGATGGTGAACAGGTCCATCAGAGGTTCCCCCCCAGAGCCGGAAAAGCCGCCTGGCTACCCTGGGGTCCAGCTGCCACTCATGTGGCTGGAGAACTCTGCTGTCAGCCAGCAGATTGTCCTGGCCTGGCCAGGTACACTGCCCGTAGGGGGATACCCTGTTGGATTGCGTACGAGCAGAGGACCAGTGTCTCCTGACAAAGGGCATGAGACCTCATGCCCCCCTATTTGTTCATGTAGAACATCGCCACTTGGTTGTCCGTCTGGACCAGCACCGACTGGTGATGCAGATGGTGACAGAAGACCCTCAGGGCTAGATGTTTGGATCGGAGCTCCAAGAAGCTGATCTGCTAGGTGCTCTCGTCTGGCGACCAGTTGTCCTGAGTGCGGAGATCTCCGCAGTGGGCTCTCCCCAGTCAAGCAGGGAGGCATCCGTGGTAAAGACCCTTCTGTGGCTGAGGGCCTGAAAGGGCATGTCCACTTCGAGATGCTAGGGCGACTGCCATCAGATCAGGGAGTCTGTCAACTGGCGGGTCACCAAAACTCAGTCTTGGAGGCTGCCTGTGGTCTGAGCCCACTGGTCCCGGAGACACCACTGCACCGTCCTCATATGGAGGCAAGCGTCTGGTGTGACGTGGACCGAGGAAGCCATGTGCCTGAGGAGGCACAGAAGAAGAAGTAAGGCAGGCACAGACAGATGGTGCTGTATGTCCCGAGCTAGAGATCGGAGACTATTGGCACGGTCCTTGGGCAAGAAAGAGAGTGTCGAGCTTTGCCCCGATGAACTCCAGGCACTGTGTCAGGAGAAGGGGAGACTTGGGGTAGTTTATGACAAAGCCCAAGTGTTACAAAACCTGGATGGTGTATGCGGTGGCCTGCTGCACCCCTGAGGCTGTGCCTCCCCTTATGTGCCAGTCATCTAAGTAGGGAAAATGAAGATCCTCTGGAGCCAGAGGAAGGCAACCATGACTGCCAGGCATTTTGTGAAGACCCTTGGGACAGAGGCAAGGTCGAAGTGGAGCACCCTGTATTGAAAGTGCCTGCCCCCTATTACGAACTGCAGGTACTGCCTGTGGTTGGCGTGGATGAGGATGTGAGTATAAGCATCCTTGAGGTCTAAGGAGCATAGCCAGTCTCTCTGCTGGAGGTATGGCAGCAATATTCCAAGGGAGAGCATTTTGAACATCTCCCTCACTAGGAATTTGTTGAGGTTGTGCAGGTCGAGGATGAGCCTTAGGCCCCCTGTCCTCTTTGGGACAAGGAAGTATGTGGAGTAGAACCCCTTGCCCTTGAAGTGGTGGGGCACCAGTTCCACCACTCTGTCCTCGAGAAGATCTGCCAACTTCTTCAGAAGAAGGTCCCGGTGGAAAGGAGAGCTGAGGGGCTCTCCCTGGAAATAAGGGGGAGGTGTCTGAGCCAGGTGGGGCCAGTGCCTGGGGTTTTGGGGCCATCTGCTTACGCGGGCCATGCCCATGTCCCTTGGCCTACTGACCCTGTTGGGGAGCCAGGAGAGGACTGATAGGGTGGGTAGCTTTGATAAGCAGCTCTCTTCCATGGGTAAAAGGGCTTTTTACCTGAGCTCTTCCATTGGGGAGGGGCAGTGGTCTTCTTAGAGAGCCTGATCCTCGTCATGAACTTGGTCTCCAGCTAGGCAGCCTTGTCGGTCATGGGTTTGCCAAAGAGGTTCTCTCCTTGGCATGGGACATCAACCAATTTGTCCTGAACCCTCTGCTTGAGGTCGGACTGAAGCCAAGCTTGGCGGTGTGCACCGATGCCCACTGCGGTTACCCGGGCCGCCGACTCAAACCCATCATAGACCGAGACATGAATTTGGAGCACTCACGTATGACCTTTGTCAAGCTCTTGAATGTTGCAAAGGTTCCTCGGAGAGACCACCCTGGAGTCTAGGTGCCACTCATGCGGCTGGAGAATCCTGATCAGTCTGTCTGCTAGAACGCTGTCCTGGCCTGGAAGGTATACCGCCCTGAGAAGCATTCCATAACTGATCGCATACAAGCAGAGGGCTATTGCTTCCTGGCAGAGGCACTAGGATCCTGTGCCCCCCCTGCTTGTTCAGATAGAGCCATTGCAACCTGGTTGTCCATTTGGACTAGCACAGACTAGTTCTGCAGGCAGTGGCGGAAGGCCTGATTGCCAGAAAAATGGCATTGAGCTCCAGCAGGTTGATCTGCAGCTGGCTCTCCGCTAGGGACCAGTTGCCCTGCATGTGCAGTTCCTCGCAGTGGGCACCCCAGACCAGTATGGACACGTCTGTGGTGAGGACCCTCTGAGGGTTTGGGAGCTGGAAGTGTACTGTGTGCCCTGCTACCAGTCGAGCAACTCTGCTAGTTGATGGGACACTAAGACCCTGTCCCAGAGCCTGCCCGTGGCTTGTGTCCACTGTGAGCAGAGATACCACTGACCTACCTACATGTGGAGATGGGCATTGGGAACCACATGGACTATGGATGTCATGTGGCCTAGTAGGCAGAACATGGACCGCGCCAACACTGCGTGATAGCGCTGCACCTCTGTGGCCAGGGCCCTGAGGTGATCCACCCTGTCCAGGGGGAGGAAGGCCCTGGTCTGGAGAGTGTCCAGACAAGGTCTTATTTATTTAACATTTTTTATATACTGCCTTTCAAATTCTCAAAGCGGTTTACAGAGAACATAACTTTGTTTACATGGAACTTTTTGGAACTATTTACAATAGCAGTTAACAGTGTTTACATTAACATTTTAACTATTTACATGAGTGTTTGAACTCTTACAAATACTTGGTGATTTGCCAATTGTCTGAAAGTTGTAATAGTCCTTGCAATTAGTTGACTTGTATGGTACTGAAATGTTCGGTAAATAGATGGGTTTTCAAGGATTTTCTGAAGTCTGTAATATACATGGTGGCTCTCAGGTAGTGTGGGACAGCGTTCCATAGTGATGGATGTAGAGCTTGAACACTCTGTGTCGTGCATTCTGGGAGGTGCCCGTGGATATCTTGGGGGTTGCCAGGGAGTTTTGGTGCAGTGTCCTCCTTGATCTGTTGTCTGGGATTCTTCTGATTAAGTTTTTTAAGCAGTCAGCAGATTGATTGTGAAGTATTTTGAATGGCATCATTATTACCTTGTATTTTATTCATGAATTGATAGGGAGCCAATGGAGGGATTCAAGCATGGTGGTGATGTGGGCTTGTTTATTAGCTCTAGTGATTAGTCAGGCTACTGCGTTTTGAACCATTTGCAAGGCTTGCATTGCACATTTAGGTAAGCCGTGAAGTATTAGATTACAATAGTCAAGGTGTGGTGTGAATAGCGCCTGACACACGGAGCAGAAGTGGTTCTGCTCTAGAAGAGGTTGAAGATTTTGCAGAAACTTCATTTTGTAATATATTTTTGTGGTTGTTCTGCTGATGTGAGACTGAAAATTGAGCTTCTGGTCAAGGTATATTCCTAAGTATTTCACCTCACTTTACAGGGATTGATCTGCTTCCCACTGGTAAGTTATCAGGGGGGTTGAATGTAGGGTCTCGTGTGATTATGAGAGCTTCCAATTTCTTGTAGTTTATTTCCAGATTGCATTTTAATAACCATTCTGTGACTGCTGACATACATGCTGAGATGGCAGAGTAGTCTGGTTTCTTTGTATCTAGGATGGAATACATCATTAAGTCGTCTGCGTATAGGTGGTAGTGTATTTTGTGTTTGTGTAAAATTTTGCATACTGGCTGTATGTACAGGTTAAAGAGGAGAGCAGAGAGTGCAGAGCCTTGAGAAAGACTTTGTTTTAGCGGAAAAGGTCTCAAAGTATTGGATTTTATCTTGACTTGTGATCTTCTGTCAGATAAGTAGGAGCAAAACCAAGCCAGCGGTGTGTCACTTACTCCTATTTCGCTTAGCCTGTCGAGAAGTATGGAGTGGATTATAGAGTCGAATGTGGAAGTTATGTCAATAAAAATGAGGATTAATCCTTTCCTAGATTCATCCTCATTTTCATTGACATAACTTGCATTGGAATGAGGTGAGATTTAGGGTGGTTTATCACTAACTCCAAATGCTGCAGGACCTTGATGATGCAGGCCGTGGTCTGTTGCACCTCGGCAGCTACATCCCCTTTCATGAGCCAATCATCCAGGAATGGGAAGACAAAGGTCCCTTGGCCTACCAAGCAGGTACCAAGTAGACCACCACCACTGCTAGGCATTTGGTGAAGACTCTTGGTGCAGAGGCTAGGCTGAAGCGTAGTACCCTGTACTGGCAGTGGTCACCCCCAACCATGAACCTGTCAGACGGGGGCCTGGGTGAGAATGTTCACAGTCTTGGCAAAGGCATATATCAATATGATTTGCAAGGGATTGTGGGAAATGCAGTCCATTCACACCAGACACAGCCGCTCACAATAATTAGTTGTGCTTGAGTGTAAAGCCAATAAGATATTTATTTATGGGGTTATTTCTCCCAACACAGATATGCTTGGTAGCACATAAAACAGGATACTTGCTTTCAGTGTTAAACTTAGAAAAAACAAAATCAGGAAAACAAGAGCTGAACTTTTCAGGCAATCAAAGCAAAATAATAAAGACCTGGTTGGTAACAAACTGGTCTTTTCTGTAGGCTCTAGCTAATATTTTCTTAGCAGTGCTTTAATCAACAAACAAAACCCACAAAGTAGGGAAAAACTGTTCTTTTCAGGTTAACTTCTTATATCTTCACACATAGACTCAGAAGTGATTTCCTCAGAGCTCACAAGCAATTAGGTAAGGCTCAATTGCTAGCAGTTACCCAGCTGAAACCCCTTAGCTGGCTTGCTTTCTACTGTGTGGCTCAAAATCCTACTCAGGAGCTTTTCTGAGTAGATTAAAGAACAAGTTTATATTTCTTTGTGATGGTTGTTGTACTTTGTAACAGTAAATTACCAAAGGAGTTTAGACAGAGAGCAATCCATTTATTCACAGCCTGTATCTACCACCGCTCCCCCTTCTTCAACAATCATGGGTTCAATATCATGGATTGGCACAGAGGAATTTCTCAATGGAGCACTCTCAGGAGAATACTTGTTTCCCTGCTGTCTTTCAAGGGTATAGCTAGGGCATAGATCAGTGTTCATACCTGAGCTTCCATTGCTGTTAGAGTTCCTCTCTAAATAGCCTGGCCAGTATGTAATCCAGTTCTTATGTCCAGCCTTCCAATCCAGATCCCTGGACACTGGATCTCTCTTCACATACCTTCTGGCACGGGTCCTAGGGTCCCTTCCAAGTGCAGCCGTCTCCCTCACAGGTACCGTCTGGAGATTCCTAGCTCTGCAGCACCACTCCTCTGGTTTTCCCCAGTCCAATGGTGTATGCTGGCCTTTTGAATGTCTCCCAGTATACGTACTGTTCTGGACTCCTTTAGACCTCCCAAATGCTTTTCTCTTCTTTCTTCCAAAGGGTTTCTTGCCCTCTCTGTCCGTCCGCTCTGGCTTCTGCTTCTGATGATCCTCCAGATGATGAAGCTGTCCAAGATCATGAAGATGATTCTGAGGATAATTCTCTGTAGAATAAACTCTACCTTTATTCTGCTTAGATGAGTGCTCCACCCTAGCACAGCGCAGCTGTGCTGAATCAGGCCCTGCCCTTTGAGATGAGTGCTTTGGGATTACCTCATAGCCCTCCTGATTGAACACACGTTTCCCCACTTCAGCTCCTCTAATGGCTGTTGGAAACCTGGTGCATTCTGGGACTGGTAGCCTTTTATGGAAAAATTCTGTTTTCTTATTTCTACCAGAACTGACAGGTTGCTTGTTCAGAGTCACTTCACCTTTTCTATAGCTCCTTCCTGAGCTATGATAAGCTTCCTTATCACAAACCTTAAGTACTGCCTGTGACTGGGATGAATAAGGATGTGGGTGTAAGCATCCTTTAGGTCCAAGGAGAATAGCCAATCTCCCTGCTGGAGGGAGGGCAGCAATGTTAGAAGGGAGAGCATCTTGAACTACCGCACCAGAAACTTGTTCAGGTTTCACAAGTCCAAAATGGGCCTTAGGCCCCTTGTTCTTTTTGGGACCAGAAAGTAATGGGAGTAGAACCCCTTGCCCCCAAGGTGGAGGGGTACTGGTTCCAAGGCTCCATCCCTGATGAGGCCTGCAAGTTCCTGCAGTAGCATGGCCTGGTGCAGGTAAGTCCAAGGGGGCTCTCCTGGAAAGAAAGGGGGAGGCATCCGGTCCAAGTAAAGGAGATAGCCTTCTCTGACTACTTGGCGTGCCCAGGAGTTGGTGGTGATGGCAGGCCACCAATGGGTGAAATGAATCAGATGCCCCCCTGTTGGCAGCTGCTCCCCCACGGGTGGAGAGGCTATGCTCAGGGAGTCAAAACCTCAACCCAGCCTGGGTAGAAGCTGGTATTTGGGGCTTATAGCTCTTAGGCTTGCGTTGGCCTTGGCCCGCTCCTTTGACCCTGTGACCCTGCTGTGGGGTATGGGGGAGCCTGGTATTGGGAATAGCCTCAGTAAGACTGGCCTTTTCTGTGAAAAGGGGCCCTCTTCCCCGACGGTTTCTTCTTGGGAAGGGTGGATGCCTTCCTGGAGAGTCACGTCCTTGTGACGAACCCTGTCTCAATCTCAGTCACCTTATCCTCCATCGGTTTGCTGAAGAGGTTTTCACTAAGACAGAGGATGTTCAAGGAGTTTCCCCTGGACCCATTGCTCAAAGTCCAATACCTGGAGACAGGCCTGACATCAGGCACAGATGCCTGCAGCAGGCATCCTCACGTTGGACTCGAAGCAGTCATAGGCGCCTCGAGACATGTACTTTGAGCTCTACCCAACGCACTTCGTGAAGGTTTGGAATTGCTGGAGGTGATCTCCACTGAGACCCACCGAGAAACCTGCAAGTTCTTTTGCTAGGTTTCTGAGATACATAGCAATATACAGTTGGTAGGCTTGTATTCAGCAACCCAGCATCCAGCCCTGGTAGCATTTGTGTCCAAGGGCGTCGAGGGCACAGGACGGAGGAGTGAGTCTTCGGGCTTTTCTGCATGGTTGACTCTACCACCATAGAGGTTTGAGGGAGTTGTGCTTTTCGAAAGCCGGGGCCCCGCTGGACCCGGTACATGGTGTTGAGGCACTGGAAGGAGTCGCCGCCCGAGGATACTGGGGAGGGGGACCATCAGGATTTCAAGTTTCTCTGTGTGAGAGTCCTCCTCAGACTCTGTGGTGAGACAAGGCTTTCGCCATGTCCTGGACAAACTCTAGGAACAAAGTGTCCTCGGTTGGGGACCAGCACCTTGACGTCAGGGGAGACTGGTCCGAGGGAAGTTTGCGATGTTTACACGTCTCTGGGGAAGCCTCATCCTTTGAGGCATCGGGCTCGGGACGGGTCTTTGGTGACCCATGGCGGATACTTGGCCAGCGCCACAAGCACTTGCTGGGGAGGATCTTGTTCCCAATGAAGAGGAGTGGAATCGAGACCCTCACTGAGGATTGGCTTGAGGCTTGCATATTTTAAGGATCATATCGGTGGCCCGGGGAGACCTCAATATCGAGGTCCCTGCAGTCTCAGCGCGAGCACCAGCAGAGTTGGCATTGACGCTTGCTGCGAGGCAAGGAAGGCAGTGACACTGCTTTCCAATGCCATAATCCTTGCTTCCCACTCAGGAGTTGCAGCCTTCAATGCGGACACTGGGGTGACCGGGTCTGGCGTCGGTGAGGAGTCGTCGTCTTCGATGGGACAGGCCTCGGGGGTCCGTGACCCTTCAAAGGCCTCAGCATCTGTTCTGGACACCTTTGCCGACCGCTCCAGCTCTGACTCCTCAAATATCCTCCGGAGTCTGTGGGATCTGGCACAGGACTTGCCATGCGTGTCCCAATTCCCAGGATGAGGTCCTCAAGGATTTCTTCTTCTTGTGCTCACGTTCCAGAGAACTCTTGCCAGAGTGTCCACGGGCCCAATCAGGCACCGTGGGGGCTTTATGTGACTCCAAGAAGCCATGTGGGGCCTTACAGTGCAAGGCTACAAGGGATAACGGGCAGAGACTGATATGAGGAAGATGTCATCTTGCTTCTGCTGACAACTTTGGATGGCATTCATGGACATCTTTTTGCAAAGGGTGAAAACCTCTGCATCACGGTCTGCACCTAGACACCGGAGTCAGCAATCACGTGAATCAGTTAAGGATATGTTCTTTATGCACCGATCACACTTTTTGAACCCGCTGGCCACTGGGGCAAAAAGGACCCCTGCGAAGACGAAGACCCTCGACGTGGCCAGCGGTCAGAAAAGGGTGCGAAATCGCACTGGAGAAAAAATAAAACTTGTTCCGAGACTCGATGCCAGGGCAACAGGGCTTGGAGGTGGGAAAAAGACCAGTGCTACCCAGAGAAAGCAGGAAGGTTTTATGCACAAAATTAACAACATTTTTCCAGGGAAAGATGATGGATGTCTGTTGGGCTCCACAGAAAAATGGAGACTGAGTAAGATGGCACCCTTGGACGGGAAAGGAACCATGCATGCGTGGTGGCATCTCCCAAAGGCTTTCTTTGAAAACTGGGGAGATGCTTCCACGGGGCTCCATTGGCGCCGACATCACCCATATGTGAGGACTGACATCCTGCTTGTTCTTGGAAAATGCAATCCTACAATGGAGTATAAACTCTGAGCCGTTCATCTTCTGCCAGCCCCAATATACTCACATAAAGCGTAGCTATTCACCTGTAACAAGTATTCTCCTGGGACAGCAGAAATCAGTCCTCACATATGGGTGACATCAGTGCTCTACACCTGGTAACCTCTCCCCAGCTTTCAAAGAAAGCCTTTGGGAGATGTATCACGCATGCGTGCTTCCCTTCCAGCCCAAAGGTGCCATCTTGCCTCATTATGATATCATAGCACAAGACGGTAAAAATAAAAGCAATTCCATGGGGAGGAGGGAGAGTTGTGAGGACCGATCCTGCTGTCTCCAGAGAACACCTGTTACAGGTGAATAACTATGCTTTCTCCGAGAACAAGCAGGAAGTCAGTCTTCAAATATGGAACTCCCTAGCTACAGGCTACCAAAAAACCTGTAAAAAGCTCACGGGTGACCAGAAAAAGGGGGAATCGTGAGTAGCAGCAATGAGTCGAGAGATAACAGACTCCCAAATGGCCCAGGTGCCCAGTAAGAGCCAATGCCCCAGTAGCATGAACACACCAAAGGGCCGGAAGGCAGGAGTTGCCTATACCCCAAACAAATGACTGAGTACTGCCTGGACAAAGCTGCTGTTGCGACAGGATTCTCTCTCCAGGCTGTAGTGAGCTGCAGAAGTGTGGACTGAAGACCAAGTGGCGGCCCGGCAGATTTCCGACAAGGGAAAAGAGCGCAAGTTTGCTACACAGGCTGCCATGGCCCGGATGCTGTGCACCAGTGAGAGACCAGCCTGCTCATATGCGAAGGTGATGCAGTCAGCAACCCCGCTGGACAGGGTCCACTTAGAGACCACAGCTCCCAACCGACTAGGGTTGTAGGAAATAAAGAGCTGAGAAGCTCGGCAGTGCTCCTAGGTGCACCTGGGATAAAAGGTGAGTGCAGCTTACAGTCCAGTGTGTGAAGAACTGCCTCCGCCCTGCTTGCGTGAGGCCGCTACCAACACTTGGTACTCACTAACCCTGAGGGAAGAGGTGAGCGCCACGAGGAACACCATCTTCCATGAGAGATGCTTGAGGTGGCAAGAGCCAAAAGGCTCAATGGGTGGTGCGGTGAGTTTGGAGAGAATGATGTTAAGGTTCCACTCCGGCATCGGTGTGTGGACGGGCGGCTTCGACAGGCGGAACCCCCTCAGGAAGCGAGACACAAGAGGTTGAGCAGAGGGGTTTGCCCTCAATGAGATGGTGATGTGCCGTGAAAGCACCGAGGTGCACTCTCACAGAGTTTGACTTCAGCCTTGACCGTGACAAGTGAAGTAGGTATTGCAATACTATCTGGACGGAGCAGAAGAGGTTGACCCGACACCAGACCGCGAACCTCCACCACTTGAAGGTGTATACCTGATGGGTGGAGATTTTGCAGGAAGCAAGGAGGAACTCTTCCACTTCAACAGAGAGATTGAAAGGGCCAAGGCTACTCTTTCAGTAGCCAGGCCATGAGTATCAGAACCAGGCTGTGGTGCAGGAGAGAGCCCTCTTCCTGCATCAGTAGGCCTGGGTTGCACCCGAGGAGAACTGGGGGTGATGTGGCTAGGTGGAGGAGCAGGGAAACAGTACAGAACAGGAGCACCAAACAGTAGTGGTTATACAAACTTTTATTAAACAACTCCAACGTTTTAATGCTTGATGCCTTCTTCAGGGGGTATTTACCTCAAAACCAAATCCAAACACAAAAATGTTAAGGTTAGAATGCAAACTAAACTACTTACATTGTACATATGTAAGTAGTTTAGTTTGCATTCCCCGTTTATCCAAGTTATTACTCCTGTTCTATGTAAAGTATAAGCATGTTATCCAAGTTGTTTTCTCCTGTTCTATGTAAAGCCAAACAGTTTGTTATGGTCATTTTGTTGTATGTAAACCGCGCTGACAATAGTGCGGTATATAAGAAATTGTAATAAATAAATAATAAATAAATAATAATAAAAAAGATCATCATAAAAATAACCATAGTTTAAATAAAGCAAATTCCTTACAAGTAAAGCGTAGTTACTCACCTGTAACAGGTGTTCTCCAGGAGCAGCAGGAATCAGTCCTCACATATGGGTGACGTCGGCGCCGACGGAGCCCTCGCGGAGCAATCTTCCCCAGCTTTCAAAGAAAGCCTTTGGGAATTGCAGCGCGCATGCGCAGTCCCCTTCCCGCCCAAAGGTGCCATCTTGGCCAGTCTGATGACATAGCGAAAAGACAGCAAAAAATTTGCAAAAACTAAATCATATGACTGCAACTCCACGGGGAGGAGGGAGGGTTGTGAAGACTGATTCCTGCTGCTCCTGGAGAACACCTGTTACAGGTGAGTAACTACGCTTTCTCCAGGACCAAGCAGGAAGTCAGTCCTCACATATGGGACACCCAAGCTTAAGGCTACCGGAGACCCTAAGCACAAAAATGAGCTCCCTCTAGCTCAGCAGCACAGAAGGAAGGAATCTTCCCTGACTAATCTCCAACCGGTAGCCCAACATCCGGGATGGAGGGTAGGAGTTGCTCAAACCTCGAAGAGATTACGAAGGACTGCCTGTCCGAAAGCACTGTCCCTGCGGGACTCCCTCTCGAGGCAGTAATGGGTTGCAAAAGTCTGGCTCGAAGACCAAGTAGCGGCCCGGCAGATGTCTGCCAATGGAACAGAGCGGAGGTAAGCCACTGATGCAGCCTTCGCCCTAACCCGATGAGCCGTGACTCGACTTTCCAACGAGAGGCCTGACGCCCCATAAGTCCAAGAGATACAGTCAGCTACCCAGATGGACAGAGTACGCTTGGAGACAGGGAGCCCTAATTTATTAGGGTCGTAAGACAGGAAGAGCTGAACAGTCTTACGGTGCTCCCGCGTACGATCAAGGTAGAAGGTTAATGCCCTCCGACAGTCCAGGGTATGCAAGACCATTTCAGCTCGGCTGGAGTGTGGCCTGGGAAAGAAGGTCGGAAGCACCACCTCCTGATTGATGTGAAAAGGGGAGACCACTTTTGGAAGAAACTTAGGGTGAGTCCGCAGGACTACCCTGTTCTTGTAGAACCTAGTGTAAGGGGGATCAGACACTAGGGCCTGCAGTTCACTAACGCGTCTAGCGGAAGTGAGGGCTACCAGAAATAAGGTTTTCCAAGAAAGAAAACGGAGGGGACAGGTAGCCATGGGTTCAAAAGGCGGACAGGTGATCCGCTGTAAAACCACGTTAAGGTCCCAGTCGGGGGCTGGGGGCGCAAAGGTGGTTTAAGGAGAAGGAGACCTCGGGAGAACCGTGTCACGAGAGGGTGGCCGTTAAGAGGCCTGCCTTCCACCGGCACATGAGGTGCAGAAATAGCACTGAGGTGAACCTTGACCGAGTTGGACTTTAGTCCAAGATCGGAGAGGGAAAGCAAGTACTGCAAGACCACCGACACCGAGCAGGAGAAGGGGTCTTGAGACTGTTGAGTACACCAGGTGGAGAAGCGACGCCATTTAAGGGCGTAGGATTTCCGGGTAGAGGGTCGACTGGAAGCTAGCACGACCTCTTCCACCTCTGGAGGCAGCAGGAGGGGAGCAAGGACTACCCTTTCAGCAGCCAGGCCATCAGATGAAGAGATCTGAGGTTGGGGTGTAGGAGAGACCCCTGATCCTGGGTCAGGAGATCGGGTTGAAACCCCAGAGGCAACGGAGTATCTACCGCCAGTTGCATCAGAAGCGGGAACCACGGTTGCCTGGGCCACCGGGGAGCTATCAGGATCATCAAAGCCTTGTCCTGGAGAACCTTGAAAAGTGTTCGAGACACCAGCGGCATGGGAGGAAAGGCATACAGAAGGCCCGTGGACCATGAGAGCAGAAAAGCATCCGCCGCTACTCGGAGGGGATGCGGTTCCCGAGAGCAGAACCGAGGAAGTTGCCTGTTCAGAGGACTGGCAAAGAGATCCAGCGTGGGGAGGCCCCACTGGAGAAAGATCCTTTGAACCACCAACGGGTCCAATCTCCACTCGTGTGGTTGGAGGATTCTGCTCAGTTTGTCTGCCAGGTAGTTTTCTTGACCTGGGAGATAGACAGCTTTGAGGAGGATTCCAAGGCTGACGGCCCAAGCGCAGAGCTTTTGTGCTTCCCGACAGAGAAGGAAGGAGCCCGTGCCCCCCTGTTTGTTCACGTAGAACATGGCCACCTGATTGTCCGTCTGGACGAGGACGGACTGGCGAGTAGTAAGGTGGGAGAAGGCCCGGAGAGCCAGGCGGATCGCTCTGAGCTCCAGGAAGTTGATCTGCTGGGCAGATTCCCACGGGGTCCAGAGACCCTGAGTACATGTCCCTTGGCAATGTGCTCCCCAACCCAGGAGAGAAGCGTCGGTCGTCAGTACCTGAACAGGCGGAGGAGACTGAAAAGGCATTCCGAGCACTAGGTTGGGCAGATGAAGCCACCACCGTAGAGAAGAGACCAGCGGGCTGGAGATCCGTACTGAGTCCGCTAGTCTCCCCGAGGCCTGACGCCATTGTGAGCGAAGGCACCATTGAGCAGGCCGCATATTCAGGCGGGCATTGGGGGTCACATGGACCGTGGAAGCCATATGGCCGAGCAGTTTCAGAAAGTGCTGGCCGGGACCCGGGAATGGCTGCGGAAGCGGCTGGCTAGAGCCATGAGCCGTTGTGCCCTGTCGAGCGGGAGAAAGGCTCGCGCTTGAAGCGTGTTTAACCTGGCGCCGATGAACTCGAGATCCTGAGAGGGGAGCAAAGTGGACTTTTCGAAGTTTATGACAAAGCCCAGGTGCTGGAGCAGAGTCACAGTACGTTGCGTGGCGTGAGTGGCCTCCGTGGAGGACGGTGCTCTGATGAGCCAGTCGTCTAGGTAAGGGAAGACAAAGAGGCCTTGAAGCCGGAGATAAGCCGCCACCACTGCGAGACATTTTGTGAAGACTCGTGGTGCGGAGGATAGGCCAAAGGGCAGTACTCTGTACTGGTAATGATTGCCTGCCACCACAAACCTTAGGTATTGTCGGTGGCTTGGGTGGATGAGGATGTGAGTGTAGGCATCCTTTAGATCCAAGGAGCATAGCCAATCTCCCTGCCGGAGGTAAAGCAGCAGGATTCAAAGGGTAAGCATCTTGAACTTTTCCCTTTCCAGGAACTTGTTGAGGTTCCGCAAGTCCAGGATGGGTCTGAGGCCTCCAGTACGCTTTGGTATCAGGAAGTACCTGGAATAAAAGCCTTGACCTCTCAGGTGGTGGGGCACCGGTTCCACCGCCTGTTCCTGAAGAAGACTTGCCAACTCTTGAAGGAGTAAGTCCCAGTGAAGAGGGGGTCGCAGAGGCTCCCCTGGAAAGTAGGGGGGAGGTACCTGGTGGAAGTGTAGAAGATAGCCCTCTCAGACTATGTGGAGCACCCAGGTATCTGACGTGATGTTGGACCACCTGTGGGCAAAGTGGACCAGCTGGCCTCCCGTGCTGAGAGACACCAGCGGAGGGGGAGAGGCTATGCTGAAAGAGTCAAAAACCCCCACCCTACGGAGCAGGGGCCGGTGGCGCAGGCTTGGGGGCTTGCTGCCTACGGGACCCGTTACCCCGTCCCTTGGCCTGCTGACCCTGTTGGGGAGCTGCGGAGGCCTGATAATGAGGGTAGTGTTTATAGGCAGCCGCCTTCCTCGGGTAAAAGGGCTTTTTCCCCGAGCCCTTCTTCTTCTGGGAAGGGGCAGAGGTTTTCCTGGAGAGCCGAGTCCTGGTGAGAGTCTCTGTCTCGAGTTGTGCAGCCTTCTCGTCCATAGGTTTGCCAAAGAGGTTTTCACCTCTGCAGGGGACATCGACCAACTTGTCCTGCACCCAGGGCTCGAGGTCGGATGACTGAAGCCAAGCCTGTCGGCGGGCCCCGATGCCGGCTGCGGCTACCCGAGCCGATGCCTCAAAGCCATCATAGGCTGCTCGAGAGATAAACTTTGAGCACTCCCGAATACCGGTGGACAAGGCCAGGAACCTCCGCAAAGGTTCCTCGGAGAGACCAGCAGAGAATCCGGCTATTTCTTTAGCCAGGTCCCTGAGATACATGCCCATGTAGAGCTGGTAAGTCTGGACCCGACAAGCAAGCATAGAGCCCTGGAAACACTTCTTACCGATGCCATCCAGGCTGCGGGCTTCCCTGCCGGGAGGCACCGAGGAGTGCATCTTCTGGCTCTTGAGCCTATGCATGGCCGATTCCACCACCATGGAATGGTGCGGCAGCTGTGCTTTTTGGAAGCCAGGGCTCTTGCGGACTCGATATATGGCATCGACCTGCTTGCTTAATACCGGCGACGACGCCGGGCTCTCCCACATGCGGAAGATTAGTCGTTCCAGCATCGGAGGAACCGGTACAGTAAAATGCTCCTTTGCAGGAGAGTCATACTGGAGGGCATCGAGCTCTTCGGCTCGAGGCTCCTCCTCGGGATCCGCAGGGAAGGCCAAGGCCTTGGCCATATCCCTCACGAAGTCCGAGAACCGAGCATCCTCCGGGGGGGACTGTCTCCGAGGTTCGGACTCGGGGGAGTCCGAAGGGATACACCGAGTCCGAAAAGAATCAGGTGACTCTTCCACCTCGGATTCCCAGGCGGACTCCTCGGAGGAGGAGTCGAGCGGCTCTGGCCGGGCGGGCACAGACGCCGTCCGCCCCGACGCCGAGGGAGTCGGCGTCGACGACCTCGGCCCCGAACGGGAGGCCGAAGGGGACCTCGACCGAGGATCGACTCGAGCCCGCATGGACTCGAGGATCGGCTCGGTCTCCGGGGTCGACTTAGACGTTGACGTCCCGGCGGTCAGGGCAGAAGCGCCAGCGAGGCCAGCGATCAATGCCCACTGCTGGTCCATGAAGGCAGCCAGGCTGCTCTCCAAGGCCATCAACCTGAGTCCGAACTCAGGAGACCCAGCAGCCCCCGACTCGGGCCCGACGGCGTCGGGCCCGACGTCGGACCCCTCGGAGGCGAGTCCACGAGGACAACAGGACTTACGTGAGCAGACGAGTCCATCTCCAGACGAGGCTGTTTGGACGGTCGCTCCAGCTCCAAAGACCCGGGACGGCTATCGGGGCTATGCGACCTGGCCCTCGCGGAGCCAGGAGCGTCCACCGACGCCGTCCTCGCGGGTTTCTTCCTCCGATGATGCTCCCGGGTAGGAGACCCCCTCTCAGAGTAGCTCCGACGGTGTTCAGAGCCAGATTCCCTGGACACCGAAGCTTCTGACGAGGTGCGGGTACGGCTGGGGTCAGAGAAGATTCTCTCCCGCTGATGCTGCCGACTCCGCAAAGATTTCGCGGACATCTTGCCACAGGCTCCACAGATCATTTCTTCATGATCTGGGCCCAGGCAACGGAGGCAGCAATCATGTGTGTCAGTAAGAGACATAAGTTTCTTACACTTAACACACTTTTTAAAGCCACTGGCGGCCATCGGGGGAAAAAGGGCCCCTGCGAGGTCAAACGTTCGTGCCGCCAGGGAAAAGTGAAAAAAGCGCGAATTTGTCACGAAGGACAGAAAAACCGAAAAGAAGGGGAGGCCTCGCAACCGGTATCGCGAGGCCAGACGGAAAAGGGACCGGCGTCGAACCGAAGAAAATACTAAAATAAAGAAAGAAAATCAACTTTTCAGCGGTGACTGGTAGACAGCGTCTGTAGGGCTCCGCGGAAAAAAGAAGACTGGCCAAGATGGCACCTTTGGGCGGGAAGGGGACCGCGCATGCGCGCTGCAATTCCCAAAGGCTTTCTTTGAAAGCTGGGGAAAATTGCTCCGCGAGGGCTCCGTCGGCACCGACGTCACCCATATGTGAGGACTGACTTCCTGCTTGGTCCTGGAGAAAAACCAAATCAAAATATGAAATGAATACACAGACACAGAGAAATAAAATAAGTAAATACACCCATGTGAAATGAGCAAGTATATTATAAAAAATCTAATATTAAAACCATCTCTATATAAAACATTTAAAAACAAGGAGTGATAAAGAGGCTGTGGACCAAACCAGTCTATAAGAAAAACAAGAGTGTGGTATTGTGTTTCATATTTCTGTAAGAAAATCATCATCATGAAGGAGGGATGAGGAGGACGTCAGTTGTTATGCATCTTCAGGGAATGCCCAATGTGAAACCACAAACAAGTTAAAAAGAAATCTCTTCTTGTGCTGACAAATTGTCAAGAAGCTAACGAAAGCACCCAATCACTCCAACCAGCTACCAAATATCCCGCCAGAACTACTAGCATGCCAATACAACCTCAAACTCTGCAACCGAATGCAGAGACAACAACCCACCCTACTTCCATAGTTACGGACGGGAGCACATTCGAAACAATCACCAAAGAAAAAATAGAATCCACCATCTCCTCCCTAAACACTACCACCTCCCCACTAGATCCATGCCCTGCGGAATGGATAAAGAAATCCAAGGAGGACATAAGCACACCCCTAACCCACATTGTTAACGAATCCCTCAGACAAGGACACATGCCAGACATCCTCAAAACTTCCATCATCCGCCCAACCCTAAAAAAAAACAACTTAGACCCCCTTGACCCCGCCTCCTTCAGGTCTATAGCAAGTCTTCCATTCACCACCAAAATCATTGAGAAAATAGTTCAACAACAACTTCAAGACCACCTGGATACCAACAACATACTGGACCCACAACAACATGGTTTCCGTCCATTCCACGGAGTCGAGACCCTCATGACATCTCTAATGAACACCTTCATCAAGAGCACACAGACCAAGCACTCTGGCTACGCTATGATCTTCTTGGACATATCCGCAGCCTCTGACACCATCTCCCACAACATCCTCCTACACAGACTCCAAGAAATCGGCATCAAAAACGTTGTACTTCAGTGGTTCCGCTCCTACCTGACCAATAGACAACAACTGATCCGCACAAGCATAGCAACCTCCCCCCCTTTCAGCAACACCAAGGAATACAAGGATCCACACTATTCGCCATGCTCTTTAACATCTACCTGCAACCACTCTGCTCAATCATACATGCCCATAACATCAACTATCACATCTATGCAGATGACATAATGCTCTATGGACCGATCACAACCACCAACCCGACAACCAATCAACTAACAGACTGCTTCATAGAAGTCTCCAGCTGGCTACAAAAGAACCAGCTATCCATCAACTTAAAAAAAACAGAAGCCCTCATAATAACCAAGGATCCAAACTTCACACCACCATCACACCTCAACTTAGGAACCACACAAATACAAATACAACCACACATAAAATACTTAGGAATCATCATAGACCAAGCGCTCGCACTCAAGCAACAGATCAAAAAGACTACTGGAATAATATTCCACAAAGCAAAAACAGTACAACGCCTCAGGCCTCTCCTCGTTCCACAAGACTTCAGGACAGTCATGCAAGCTATGACGCTCCCCAACCTGGACTACTGCAACATAATCTATCACGGACTACCTGCCACCCACACCAACCCACTACAAACTGCCTTAAATACCACAGCAAGAATTATTCAGAAAGCAAAAAAACAAGATCACATCACCCCAGTCCTGAGAGAACTGCACATACTCCCTCTCAAAGCAAGAATCAAATACAAATCAGCCCTACTTATCCACAAAGCCCTCTATCAAACGCAGACCTCCCAGCTCCAAACTTTACTGCCCCAACCCAATCACAAAAGAACCACCAGACAAACCACCAGCAACACCCTCACAATCCCCCATGAACGAACTAAATACAATCAACGGACCTGCAACAGAGCCTTCGAACTATACGCGCCATCCCTCTGGAACTCCCTACCAAGCCAAATCATAAACAACGGAGATCCTTCAACATTCAGAAAACAACTAAAAAACACCCTGTTCCAAGAATACCTCGGACCAGAAACAAACATCCACCACTGACTCTCTCCCTGATCCTTTAACATACCCACAGATCTCCCCCTAAGAGACTGATGTCCATTGTTTATGTCCTTAATATCTGTTTAGATCATTAATGTTGGCCTCCCGGTGACAGCCCCCTACCCAAGTATTGATTACTGTCCCCCCCCCCCCTTTTTCTGTTAAACCGCTTTGACCCGGTGAAAAGCGGGATATAAATACAGTTAAATAAATTAAATAAACAAACAATGAGAAAACCGGGAGAGCCCTTATGTACAGAAAGCTTGTAAATTCACTGCAATACTACTTCCAAACAAGCTTAGGAAGCTAAAAAAGCATAGGACGTGTCTTAACTAAATAGAAACTAAAGGTCAGATACGAAAAAAAATATTAAAAATGACAGGTTGTCATGAATGAAGTTGCCGTTAATAGAGAACATGGTTACTTGCCTATTCCATTGGACACAGCACATTTTGAGACAACGAAACTCTGGTAGAGAAGACAGAGTGAATCTGCCATAATTTAAAAGTCTTCGCACCAAAACAGAGGGTCAGAGGTCATTAACTGGCAAATTTATACTCTGTCATTCTAAATCACATTTAGCGGATCTGGACATCTGATCCAGTTGTCCGGACCCACTAAACACCCAGATCGCCCTGCCTGCAACAGAGCTCCCCGCACATACTGCTGATTTGTATGAGGAGCTCTGTTCGTGGACGGGAGGGCTGTGGAAAGAGCGAGGGCAGGCGATGAGTGGCAACTGACCTTGGACATACTGGGCCAATGCTGGGGCAGGCTGCTAAGACGGGGGGGACTTATTCCACCTTGGAGGTGGAATAAGTCCCCCTGGACGTCGGGCGATGCAGGAGCCAGGGGGTGGCAAAGAGGTGAGGGGGTGCAGGGGGATCCCCATCATAGGAGGCTGGATCATGGGTCAGGCTGTGGGGAAAGAGTCATGTCGACTGTGGCTTAGGAGCACAGCCCCTAAACAGAGCTGCTGTGCTATGGCAATGGGATGCTATGGCACTGCAGCTCTGTTCAGGGGCCTGGATGAGTTAACTGGATATGTGGTTGGACATGCAGCCGATCAGAATCGGGGCTCAGCCTGCATGTACAAGCCGTAGATCCGATTCTGATCCTGCAGGCACATCTAGACCCTGCGGGATCAGTATCAGATTTACCTCTGTACGCCCCAATTCTGATCGGCCACACAGGGGCTGGACAGCCAGTATAGAATCGGTCTCTAAACGTATAGCATTCAATCAATGTTAAATAAGATTTGACATATATGGAGGTGAAAGTGACTTTTATAACTGTGTGTGTGTGGTAAAAGGAAGTTATGACAAACAAAGGAACTGCACCCAATGATGGACATATAGCCACTAGTCAAAATAAATCACATACTACATGATTAACAACTCATGTCTGATGATGTAAAAAATAATAATAGTGCTTCTACAATGGCCTTGTGGGACACACAAGATGACATTAGAAATTAATGGTTGAATAAGATGACAGTGATATGCCATGACTTTGCGGCTCAGTTAATCATATAGTATGTGGTTTAGTTTGACTAGTGACTATATGTGGTGTTCTGTCTGTCATCGGGTGCAGTTCCTTTGTTTGTCATAACTTCTTTTTACCACACAAACAGTTACAAAAGTTACTTTCACCTTCGTATATGATAAAGCGTAGTTACTCACCTGTAATAGGTGATCTCCGGGAACAGCAGGAATTTAGTCCTCACATATGGGTATCGTCTGTACCGACGGAGCCCGCGCGGGAACGCTCCCCAGCGTCCAATAGTAACGCTTTTGGGAGCATCCCTCAGCACATGAACGCTGCCTTCCCGCCTTTCCAACTGTCCCTCTTCAGTTAAGTTTGTAGCCGAGTGAAAGGATACAGGGAGAGAGGAAAGAGACAACTCCTAGGGGAGGTAAGTGGGTTGTGAGGACTAAATTCCTGCTGTTCCAGGAGATCACCTGTTACAGGTGAGTAACTACGCTATCTCCAGGAACAAGCAGGAATGTAGTCCTCACATATGGGGACTCCCTAGATGAAGATGCCAGGGAGATAGCCCCAGGAAGGTGCCACCGTCGAAGGTGAGAATCCTTCCTCCCATGGTCTCTGGCATCCCACCAGGGTTGGTGGGTAGGAGTTGGTTTAAGTTTGAAAGAGATTTTGAAGAACAGCTTGGCCAAAGAAGACATCCTGACGGGAGGCTTAATCTAGGCAGTAGTGGGCTGTGAAGGTGTGTACCGAAGCCCAGGTGGTTGCTCGACAAATGTCATCGATAGACACAGAGTGGAGATTAGCCATAGAAACTGCCATGGCTCTCACATTGTGAGCTGTGACATGGTCATGAAGAGGAAGACCCTTACTCTCATAAGCAAAGGATATGCATTGGGCAATCCATTTAGATAAAGTTCTTTTGGAGACTGGAAGTCCCAAATGACTATGGTCAAAAGCTACAAAACGTTGCGAGGACTTTCTATGTTGCAGTGTTCTTTGTATGTAAAAGGCTAAGGCCCTTTTACAATCCAAAGTATGAAGGTTTCTTTCTGCATTAGAAGCGTGAGGCCTCGGAAAAAATACAGGAAGATAAATTGATTGGTTTAAATGAAAAGGCAAAACCACCTTTGGCATAAAGTGTGGGTGAGTTCGAAGAACAACCTTATTATGATGAAATCTAGCATAAAGAGGATCAGCCACTAAAGCTTGCAATTCACTAATGCGACGGGCAGAGGTGATTGCAATTAGGACGATGACCTTCCAAGTCAAAAATTTAAGGGCTGTAGTGGCCAAAGGTTCAAAAGGCGGTTTCATGAGCTGCCTGAGAACTAGATTTAGATCCCATGCCACCGGTGGTGGCTTGATGGGAGGTTTAGTTAATAAAAGGCCTCTCATAAATCTTGATAGGAGTGGATGAGAGGAAATTGGTTGTCCATTTAGAGGCTTATAAGAAGCTGCAATTGCACTAAGATGGACTCTTACCGAATTGGTCTTTAACCCAGAATTCGATAAGTTAAGGAGATACTCTAGTATCGATTCTAAGGGTATGACCAGGGGGTTTAATCCCCTCTTGGAGCACAATATAGTAAAACGTTTCCACTTGAAGGCATAAGATCTTCTTGTGAAAGCTTCCTAAAAGCCAGAAGGATATCTTTTACCTGCTGGGACAGGTTGAGATCCTGGAGATCTAAGCCTTCAGCAACCAGGCCGTGAGGTGCAGGGACTGGGGATTCGGGTGCCATAGCGTCCTGTTCTCCTGGGAAAGGAGATCTGGAGCATGCCCTAACTCCAGAGGTGCCGCATGAGAGAGATGCAGAAGCAGGGGATACCACGTTTGGAGTGGCCATCATGGTGCTACGAGAATCATGTGACCCCTGTCTCTCTGAAGCTTGAAGAGTGTTTTGGGGATGAGGGGAATGGGTGGGAAGGCATAAAGGAAGTCCTGACCACAGTGAAGGAGGAAGGCATCCCTTTCCTGACAGTTGTGCGCCGGAATCCTGGAACAGAACCAGGGAAATTTGGCATTCAGTGGACTTGCAAAGAGGTCTATGTCTGGAGTGCCCCAGAGATGAAATATCTTTGCCACCTGGTCTAGGTGGAGTGACCACTCGTGAGGTAGCAGTACTCGACTGAGTTTGTCTGCCGGAAGGTTTTGAATGCGTGGAAGAAAACTGAGGTGCTCTTCATTACGAGGAACCCGAATTAAAACCCACCCCAATACTTGAATGTGAAAGAAGCTGATCTTCAAGCAAAACCCACAATTCGTTACCTGGGAGTTACACTGGATCAAAACCTTGACATGAAAGCACACATAGCTAATACTGTAAGAGCAATCTATTTCAAGATCCATTCACTCAGACATCTACGCCCCTTGCTTGAACCAGAAGATTTTCGGACAATTTACCAGGCTCTGATAATACCACACTTTGATTATGCCAACACCATATTACAAGGTCTCCCCCCCAAGCCACTTTGAACCCCTTGCAACTTGCCATGAATAGTGCCGTGAGGGATCTCCAGGGTTCATCTAAGAGAGACCATGTGACGCCCCTTCTAAAGCAGTTACACTGGCTCCCTGTACAAGCCAGGATTTTCTTCAAAACTGTGCTGCTGACATTCAAAGCAGTAAATAAACTCTTCATCTTCAATATCTGACCTTATCCAAACAGCTCCTAATAGACCAAGAAGATCCACAGCGATAAATATGCTAGATGTGCCGAAAGAATTAACAAGATGCACCTCGACAACTGCAAACAGTGCCTTCAGACTCTGCACCCCAAGATTCTGGAACTCATTACCATCAAACATCAGGGCAATCACTAACCTAACCCAGTTTAGGAAGGCCCTTAAACACTTCCTTTTCCTCAAATACTTCCCAGAGAGCAGTGAATCTCATCCCCATTCAAATACGTACAACTGTGCCACCACACCCTATCAGCCAGGTGACCACACCATGAAGAGAGTCCCTGACCATTAAATCACCCTCTTGCTATGTCTTTATATGACACCGTTGTGTAAATAGTTACTTTTGTTATCCAAGTTGGTTCCCCTGTTAATTGTAAACTCAGACTTATGTACCCTGTCTGATTGCTATGTTCTATGTAAACCGCGCTGATGCTGAATAGTGCGGTATAGAAGAAACTGTAAATAAATAAATATACCACTAGAAGGTGAATTTGATGCTCTCTGGCGAGGGCCCATAGTCGTAAAGCTTCGTTGCATAACACCACAGAGCCTGTCCCGCCCTGCTTGTTCACATACAACATGGCTACCTGATTGACAGTCTGAACTAGGACTGTCTTGTAGCTGAGCTGGGCGTGGAACACTCAAAGAGCTAAATAAATTGCTCTTAATTCCAGAAGGTTTATGTGTAAACCAACCTCCTGCGGAGTCCAAGTGCCCTGGGTAGAGAGATGATTCAGGTGTGCTCCCCAATCCACCTGTGATGCATCCGTTGTTAGGGTGGCCTGAAAGAGGGGTTGATGGAAAGGAGACCTCACTGTCAGATTTTCTAGTGATTGCCACCATTGGAGGGACAAAATTAGTCATTGAGAGATTGTTATTTTGTCCGACAAATGATCCGTGGCCTGTGTCCACTGTGTGGAGAGGGTCCACTGAGCTGCTCGCATGTGGAGGCGAGCATATGGGACTGCATGAACTGCAGTAGCTCCCGAGCAATGAGGGAGGATTTGCCTGCTGCTTGGGAAGCTAGCTGCATTATGCAAAGACACCAGGCTTGTGGAAGGAAAGCCCTTGCCTGTCTGGTATCCAGACAGGCTCCTATGAATTCTAGGCATTGGGAAGGAACTAGTTGATATTTCGGGAAGTTTATTACCAATCCCAAGTATTGGAGGATTCGCATTGTACAGGACAGTGCACTGCTGGCCTCTGCCACTGTGGAGGCTCGAATGAGCCAGTCGTCTAAGTAAGGGAAGACGAAAATCCCCAGGGTTCGTAGAAATGCAGCTACTACTGCCATGCATTTTGTGAACACCCTTGGTGCTGAGGCCAGACCAAAGGGAAGAACCCTGTACTGGAAAAGTCTTCCCTTGAAAAGGAAACGTAAAAATTTCCTGTGAACTGGATGGATGAGAATGTGAGTGTATGCATCCTTTAAGTCTAGAGAGCAGAGCCAGTCCTGGCTTTGAAGGTATGGCAGAAGAGTTCCCAGAGAAATCATTTCGAATTTCTCTCGAAACAGATATTTGTTCAATTCTCTGAGGTCTAGAATGGGTCTGTGTCCTCCTGTTTTCTTTGGAATAAGAAAATAGGGGGAGTAGAACCCTGCACCCTGTTGAAGAATGGGTACTTCCTCTATTGCCCCTTGGGCAAGAAGTGTGGAGACCTCGTGATCTAGCAGACTGTCTGCAGAGGTTTGTGAATTGAATTGCTTTAGAATTGTAGGAGGGGGTAAGCTGTGAAAATGAAGTTTGTACCCCTCTCCTAGAATGGACAAAGTCCAATCTTCTGCTGTTATCTGATGCCATCTGTTGACAAAGTGGCATAACCTGCCCGGAATATTGGGGGGTTGAGGACCCCTCAGAGGCAGGAAGGCAAAGCTCTCTAGGAAGGAGTCAAAGCCCTTGAGGGGGCTGAACCTGGAGAGCTGGCTGGGCTCTCGGGCCTTTTTGTTTCTTTTGCTGTCTAGTTATTTATTTACATTCTCTTATATACTGCGCTATTCTGCATCAGTGCGGTTTACATTGAACAAACTGAAATTACATTGAACAGGGCATTATAACTTGGTGATAACTATTTTACAGGGAACATGGGTTATGGAGGGTTAAGTGGCTTGCCCAAGACCACAAGGAGCACCTGTGGGACTAGAAGCCCCAGTCCTTCCAGCCCAAGGTTGCTGTCCTCTAGTGGGATTTGAACCCCCGACCTTCTGGCCTGAAGTACCTTGCCCCAACCACTAGGCCACTCCTCCAGACTCCTATACCCAGCAGAGCAACCTTCTGGGCTACCTGACCTGGAGTCTGACTCTGCTGGGTATAGGAAGGTTAAAACTTCCTCTTTTTGCTAAAAGAGGGTTTTTTATAAGGCTTCCTTTTGGCTGGAGTGGCTATAGACTTTGACAATCTATCTAAGGTAGAATTGTCAGCATCTAACTCGTTAGTCTTCTCCTGCCAGTTCTTGCCGAAGAGATTCTCTCCCGTGCAAGGAATATTGCCTAACTTGTCCTGTACCCAAGTCTGATGCCTGTAGCCAGGCAATCCGTCGTGCACCAATGGCAATAGCAGAGGTTCTGCTGATGCATTCAAAGCAGTCAAAGGCTGCATGATTGACAAACTTGGAGACATCCTGAGCATGCTTAACTAGAGTAAGAAAATCTTGTCTCTTATCATCTGGGAGAAATGGGCTCATAAGTTCAAAGTCTCCAGTGACTTCTTTGAGGAACATTCCAATATATAGGATATATGAACTGATCCTAGCTGGAAGCATAGAAGCTTGAAAAGTTCGGCGTCCAAAAACATCCAGAGTCCTGCATTCACGACCTGGAGGATTGGATGCATGCCTCTTTGCACTTTTCATCCTAAGCATGGCTGATTCCACTACCACTGAATGGTGTGGCAGCTGAGTTTTCTGAAATCCAGGACATGGTGGAACTCGATACATAGTATCAAGTCTCCTAGAGTGAGGAGAAGTAGTCAGAGGTGTCTCCCACATTCTGAGCATCAAGCTATGCAGAATTTCATGGATAGGCAGAGTAGTTGCCTCCTTAGAAGCTTTAGGATATTGGAGAATTTCCAATTCCTTTGCTCTGGATTCCTCTTCAGGAGCTACTGTGATTGAAAGACCTTTGGCCATATCACAGATGAAATCCTGAAATGACATGTCCTCTGGAGGTGACATTCTGCGTTGGGGAGAAGAGGGATCTTCTAGGAGAAACCCTCTAGTGCCAGCAGAATTGTCAGAGTCTTCGGAATTGGAGGAATCAAAGTATTCCTGACACCGATGCTTTTGCAAAGCACGATCCCAGTATCGATCGAAGTCGGTACCGAGGTGACCCGGTACCGCTTTGTCCACTCCAGCCAAAGGTGGCATGGGAAGAGTTCCCACAGGGGCCGGTACCGTTGGTACCGGCATCAGTGTCGGTACCAATGTCTGTACCGGCATCGGTGTCGATGTCGGCACCGGTGCCCTTGGGACCACCGGTACCGCAGCTGAAAGAGGAACTGCGATACTGCGTTCGATAGCAAGAAACCTCTGGTCTAGCGACGCTGCCGATGCCTGGGTGTCGGTACCGGTAAGGACAGCCGGAACCCCTGAGCATGGCACAGGTAGTTCTTGCGAGGTGGAGGCCTCGAGAACATCCTGAAGCCCCATCGATTCTTTAGAAGCCGAAGCCTCCCGCTGGTGTGCCGGTGTGGTTCCCCCTCAAAGGCAATGCCGATTGTCTCTCGATGCTTAGCAGGAGAGCTACCCTTTGAGGACCGGCTTTTGTGTTTAGTTACCTGAGATCCATGGCAGGAAGAAGAGGCCCTTGACGATGTTGATGCAATGGATCTGGCATTTGACGAAAAGAGGGTACCGAGCTTTGCGGACCGGTTCTGTCTTCCTCTTTTGGTCATCCCCATGCAGGAGAGACATTCAGTTGGAGAATGATCTGGTCCTAAACATTTTAGACACCAATCATGAGTGTCAGTGACGGAAATGGTACCGCCACACTTAGCACATTTTTTAAAACCACTAGTTGGCTTTTCCATGATTTAGGAAAAATGGGGCCTAATGCCCAAAATGGCGCCTAGCACCAAAGGGGAAAGTTTCTGAAAAGAAACAGTCTAAGTTTAAGGTTTTGGGGGACTTTTTGTATGAAAAGGACAAGAAAAGAACCGGCGGTACCGGTAGGCTTTGTGCGGTAGGCAAACGCGACCACAAGAAAGAATTTTAAAGACGGAATTTTCTGCGGTGACAGGGATAGGTCCTGTTGACTCCGCGGAAAACGAAGAACTGAAGAGGGACAGCTGGAAAGGCGAGAAGGCAGCGCGCATGTGCTGAGGGATGCTCCCAAAAGGGTTCCTATTGGACGCTGGGGAGCGTTCCCGCGCAGGCTCCATCGGTACTGACGATACCCATATGTGAGGACTACATTCCTGCTTGTTCCTGGAGATATCTTATTTAACACTGTTTGAGTGCTATGAGTTTAGTGTATAAATTTGCCAACTAATGACCTCTGACCCTCTTTGGGTGCAAAGGCTTTTAAATGATGGCAGATTCACTAGCAGAATTTTAGCATCTCAAACTGTGCTGTGTCCAACGGAATAGGCAAGTAACCATGTTCTCTATTAACGGCAACTACATTCATGATAACCCATCATTTTTAACATTTTTTCATATCTGACTTTTAGTTTCTATTTATTCAGGACACTATCTATGCTTTTTTAGCTTCCTTATTGTTTGGAAGCAGAATCGCAGTGAGTTTACAAGCTTTTTATACACAAGGGGCTCGCTCCGGTTTTCTCATTGTCTGCACAAGAAGAGATTTATTTTCAACTTGTTTAATGGTTTCACACTGGGCATTCCCTGAAGATGTATAACAACTAACGTCCTCTTCGTCAATCCTTTATGATAATGTTCTTACAAAAATATGAAACACTATTGTTTGGGTTTTAATAATACGCAATACCACTCTGTTCTTCTTATAAACTGGTTTGGGCCACAGCCTCTTTATCACACCCTGTTTTTAAAGGTTTTATAAATGGTTTAAATATTTGTTTTTTATACTGTAATTGCTCATTTCACATGAGTATATTTATTTATTTTATTCCCCTGCGTCTGCACATTCATTTTATATTTTGATTTGGTTTTTACTTGTAAGGAATTTGCATTATTTTAACTATGGCTATTTTTATGATGTTTTTTATGATGCTCCTTTTGTGTTTGGATTTGTTTTCACGGTAAACACCCCCTGAAGAAGGCGTCAAGTCGAAAAACGTTGGGGTTGGCTAATAAAAGTTTGTATAACCACCACTATCTGGTGCACCTCTTCTGTTCTGTACTACTTCTAGTTATCACATATGGGTTTTTTTGCTTTTTTTTTACCCGACTACTCTGGAGGAGCAAAGGAAACCAAGGCTGCTTGGCCAATCATGGGGCCATCAGGATCACTGTGCTCTGTTGCATTGAACCTTGACCTTGGGGATCAGTGGTGTGGGCAGGAAGGTTAAAGGAGACCCTCCACCAAAGAGATCAAAAATACATCCACCGCCATACAGGAGGATTGTGGCTGCTGGGAACCGAAGTGGGGCAGTTGTGCACTGGCTGGACTGACAAAGAGGTCCACCCTCAGGAGCCCCCAATGCTGGAAGAGCTGGCCGGTTATCCTGGGATCCAGCCTCCACTCGTGCAGTTCGAGGACCCAGATGATCTAGTCCACAAGGATGCTGTCCTGGTAAACTGCCCATAGGAGAATCCCGTTGCTGCTGGCATGCAAGCAGAGGTTCACCACTTCATAAGAACATAAGATATGCCATACTGGGTCAGACCAAGATCCATCAAGCCCAGTATCCTGTTTCCAACAGTGGCCAATCTAGGTCATACGTACCTAGCAGTTTCCCCAAAAGACACAGGTTCCACAATGCTTGTACTGGGTCAAGCATTGATATCTTGGGTCCCTTCTTAATAATGGTTTATGGACCTTTCCTCCAGGAACTTGTCCAAACCTTTTTTAGTGAAAATCATTTTTATTAGGCATTTCCAGATAAACAGATAATAACAACCCAAAATACATCTGCGTAAACATAACAGGCAAACAAACAATAGAGGTTCAACATGAGTGAGACAAGCTCACAACAACCTGAGTACAATAACAGTCAAAGAACAGTGATATAAAGTTACAGCAGCCTTTCATAAGTTAGACAAGTTCACTGTAATCCAGGTCCCACACCCGACCCCAAAGAACAAATAGTACGGTCACCCAGCAACGGGTGGCCATCCGTGCACCGCAGAACCGCAGGCTGCAGTATCACTGCACAGGCATGTGGGGCCAGGAAACAGAGGGAGCAGAAAGTATAGAGCCTGGAACAGAGGATCCAGGATCAAGTATTATCACAGCTACATAGACCGTAACTCACAGATGCATGAGGACAGTAAGACAAAGTCAATACACAACCCAGAAATTACCCATCCCTTCCTCTATGTCCCCCCCCATCCCAACCTCCCCTCACCCCTCACCCCCAGCCCCCACCTCCCACCCGAGCAGAGCAGCATTCTCACCGAATCACGCACAGAAGATAGATCAACCTCTCACATCATCAACCCTTCTAATCATCAGCAGTCAGTAAATATTCTCTCCCACTGGTGTCCCATTGGCCATCACCGGGGCCCAAATTTCCATGAACTGATCCGTCCGCCGCCGGCCAAGTTGCTTTGCCGTACAGCTCTCCATACTTAGCAAAACCCGCATCCGCCCCTCCCAGTCCTGCACACTAGGCGCCGTTGGCGCTACCCAATGCCGCAGAATTGTTTGCTTGGCCACCAGAAAGCCCGTCTCGCACAATTGGCGGTGCCTGCCACCCATGTAAGTCGCAGCCTCATAAGAGCCAAACAAACACCATGCAGGCGCAAGGCTTACCAGCTGGCCAATCCAGCCACCAAGCTTCGCCCCCACACCCTCCCAGAATTGCTGGATGTCAATACACAGCCAAAACGTATGCGCCAGAGTGCCCCTCTCCACCCCACACCGGCAGCAGCTCTCCGAGTCAGTAATACCCACTCGCATCGCCCAAACATCATGCACATAGGCACGCCACAAAAATTTGTACTGCATTTCCTGCATCTGCACCGATTCCGAGACACTGGCTATGCCTTGAAAACATGAAGTAAGCGCTCCGGCGTTCCCTCCAAGATTCCATCAGCCTGCCATCTGCGCGCTAGTCTCGCCAACCCAGTCAAATCTTCCCCCACAAGAAGCTCCTCACGCAATCTCCGAACCGTGATTTTTCCTTCCAGGGCACGAAATAGAGCTACCATTCCCCGCTCCCCTCTCCATAAGTTCGTCACTCTCTCACGACCTAGACTGTGTATGTAATGCCGCACTTGCAAATAAAAGTAAAAATCCTGCGCTGGCAACTGATAGCGTCCTCGCAGGGACAGATAAGAATCCAGCTGCGCAACATGCTCCATCCTCAAATGGCCAACATATTCCACTCCGCACTGCGCCCAGCGCTTGGCCACCCCACCCTGACTCTCCGGGATAAAATCCCCGTTGCCTCCTAGTGGGAGACAATCCGAACATTTCCATTCACACCCCCTGTAGCGGCACAGCTGCCTCCATGCCTGGCGAACTGCTCCAAGATAATTGGAACGTTTCCAAAACTCGGGCACCTCTTTACCCGAACGGTGCAGCCAATAGATCCGGTGGCACGGCGCCGAAACACTGTCAACCAACTCAATGGGAACAATCTCAGCAGTCCCTGCCACCAAATCACGGAGCGGCCACAGCAAACTAAGCAGATTGTACTCTCGCAGCGAAGGAAGGCCGGCCCCCCCCTCTCTCTCCGGTTTCAGCAAAGTTGCAAAAGCAATGCGCGCCCTCTTCCCCTTCCAAAAGAATTTAGACAAGTGGCTCTCCAAGGATTTTAGGTCTTTCCTCAGGAGCCAAAGCGGGGCATGCCTTAGAAGATATATCCATCGTGGCAGTTCGACCATTTTGAAAAGAGCTATGCGCCCCTTCAAGGAGAGCGGCAGCTCCCGCCATTTCTGCAGCCGTTGGAGTGTTTTACCCAACAGAGGCTGCACATTAGCTGCATAGAGATGCCGGAGCTCACGGGGAATCTGGATACCAAGGTAGCGGATCGATTCCTCCGCCCAGACTAACGGAAAGTCACCCTGCCAGTGCCCCCGGGCTCTCCCGCCAACATCTAAACCCATCGACTTCGCCCTGTTAATCCGCATGCCTGAAAAAGCCCCAAACTGCTCGATATAAGACAAGGCACATTCCAACGACCGCTGTGGATTAGTCAAACACAATAACAGATCGTCTGCAAACGCACTAATCTTTATTCCTCCTCCCGGCCATTCAATCCCATGAATCTCCTCTGTCCGCCCTAGCAATCGCAACAGGGGCTCCATCTGTAAGATAAATAACAGAGGGGATAACGGGCACCCCTGTCTCATCCCTCTGCGCAGCTCAAAGGATTCCGAATGAAGCCCCCCAACCACTACAAAAGCCTGCAGCCAAGTCAAGAAAGCTCCCTCAAAGCCAAACCTCCCGAGTACTTCAAACATGTAGGCCCAAGACACTCTGTCGAAGGCCTTTTCCGCATCCAGGCTCACCAACAATAAGGGGTCCCCCTGCAGCACACTCCTTTCCGCCCCCAGGAAAACCTTACTAATATTATAAAAGGCCTCCCGCCCTTTGACAAAGCCTGTCTGACAGGGACTAATCAACCGCGGCAGAATTCCCTGCAGTCGCTGCGCTAACACCCCAGCCAGCACTTTCATATCATATCATATCATATCACGGTAGTAATGCATGCTATATACTGCACGTTCCTCCAAAACGTTATTAAGCCTCCGCTGAACCTCCAGATAAGCCGGGATATGTTCTTTTCCCCGACCACCTACAGCCAACCCTTTCAACCTCCGCATTTCCTGCGCTAAGAGAAACACCTCCCCATTGATTCTACGCTTTTCCTGCGCCATATATGCAATGATGTGCCCCCTCATTACAGCCTTCCCGGCCTCCCAGCATAAGGTGGCAGAGCTAGCACTAGATTCATTGAAATGCAGATATTCTTCCCACTTGTGCACTAGATAGTTTTGAAAGCTAGCATTCTTCCACATCTGTCTAGGGAAGGCCCAGCAAGACTCCCCTCGTTCTCGCCCTCTCCAATCCATCCGCACCATGGCATGATCAGACACCAAAATCGGCTCGATCTCAGAGCTAAGCACTCTGTCAAATTCCCTCTCAGTCACCAGAATATAATCAAGCCTAGACCAGGTGTGGTGCACCCTAGACAGATGGGTGAAATCTTTCTCCCCCCCCGTGCAAGGTTCTCCAAGTGTCTACCAACCCTCCTGTCAAACACAGATAGCCTACCCCCTTTCTGCTCCAATCCCCTTGCACCTGCCCGCCAGACTTATCTAACACAGGATCATGAGGACAGTTGAAGTCACCCGCCACAATCAGCGGGATCCTAGGGGCGGCATTCACTTTACAACTCAACCGCTGAAAAAAAGAGTGATCATAAACATTTGGGGCATAAACATTTCCTAGAAAAAATTCCTCTCCGTTTAACTTTAAGTGTACAAACATATATCTACCGGAGGGATCCAGGTCTTCTCTCAACAGCTCTACTTGAATCTCCTTACTTATTAAAATTGCTACTCCCCGCTACCGACCCTCCGAGGAGGCAGCCAGCACCTGGCCCACCCAGCCTCTCTGCCATTTAGCATGTTCTTTCGCAGTAAGGTGCGTTTCCTGCAATAACGCTACTTGGGCTTTACTCTTCCGCAGAGCCTGGAGCACTTTCGTTCTCTTAACGGGAGAATTGATCCCGCCCACATTCCAAGAGATAAATCTCATGTGATTCCTCATTGACTCGCATGTAGAGATGGCAACAGCAAGTTTCTCTCCCTTTGCACAGCCCGGGGTTGCCCAGCCTCAACCCCCAGCCTAGAAGTTATCAGGATGTGGGTACAATACCGAACTGTGTTATACGGTGGCTCTCCCCACCCAGTAAGGCGCCCCTGCTCTGCTCGCCCCTCCCCCCCTCCTTCTCCTCCCCTGCTCCCCCTCCCCCCAACCCCCCTCCCCACCCCCCCTTCCCCCCTCCTCCGCCCCGCCCCCCTTCCCCCCTCCTCCCCCTTCCCCCCTTCCCCCCTCCCCCTTCCCCCCTCCTCCCCCCTCCTACCTCCTCCCCCCCTACCCCCTCCTCCTACCCCCTTCCCCCCTCCTACCCCCTCCTCCTACCCCCTACCCCCTCCTCCTACCCCCTTCCCCCCTCCTACCCCCTCCTCCTACCCCCTTCCCCCCTCCTACCCCCTTCCCCCCTCCTACCCCCAGGTAAAAATTTACCTATCCCACCATCAGCCATCATGGCTGATCTGCAAGTCCCTACCATGCACTGCGGGGCCGCCTCGAGTCCCCTCTAGTGGGGTTGGCAAGGATTTACAAGGATTTACTGCCCCTTTCCACCCGGACTCTAAATGGCTGCCGGAACCTTTTGCTAGACAAGCACACACACAATCTAGACGGTGCAGATTGCCCTCTCCCGTCTACGTACCAACAGTCTCTCACCCAGAACCGCACATACCTTAACTGCAGCCATAAGAGAGGGAAGGGCAACACAGAAAAGGGGGTCAGAGGAATAGAAACAGCCAGCAGACTTAGCATATAACAACAACGTAAGAGCTTACAAGAACAGTAACATTATAAGCATACATGAACAGTAGGCAGGTAATTACCCGCTCGAACAGCCACAGGGCGAGGCGTGCCAAAAGGCGGCCAATATTGAAGCGCCCTTTCCCTGCTACCCAAAGAGCCAGAGTAGACAGCAGACAAAGTCATCAGAGTCCACAGCCCCTCACAGTTCAGAGGCCTGGCTTCCCCTCCTCGCCCTGTGTCAGCAGATTTTTCTCCAAGTCCTTCAAGAATGTCTGAGCCGCCTTCACCGAATCAAAAACAAGAGTCTTACCCATACTGTGCACTTGTAGAACGGCTGGGAACGCTAAGGTGAAGCGGACTTTCTTTTGGAACAGTGCTGCACACACCGGCGTAAACTCCCTTCTCCTCGCGGTAACCAAGGCCGAGTAGTCTTGAAACAAAAGGAGCTGCTTATTGTCTAGGGGGAGCTGCCGGTGCTGGCAAAAAGCCTGTAGCAGTCGCTCTTTATGCGCGAAGTTGAGGATCCGGGGAATCACCACCCTGGGCCTAGGCCTGGACGCCACCTTCCCGCCGACGCGGTGTGCTCTCTCCACTTTAATTTCACCCACCAGCGCGTCAAGTCCCAGAGCCTTTGGGAGCCACTGCTCTATCAGAGGTATTAGCTGCTGATCTGTAGTGGTCTCCGATATCCCCACCAGCCGGATGTTGTTGCGGCGGGATCGATTTTCGAGGTCGTTGATTTTAGCTTGCAAGGCCTCTAGCTTTGCCCGCGTGCTCTCAAGCCCTCGTGACTGCCGCCCCTCGTCCTTTTCAATGGCCGCAACTCTATTCTCCAACTCCTCCATCCGCTGGCTCATCTCTGTCATTGATGTGCCCATAACCTCCAGCTTGGATAAAATCTGGTCGAACTTGGGATCCAGCTGCCTTACTACCTCTCTCGCCAGATCCTCAGTAGCCGATTCCACACTGTCTTTGCTCGGCGAGGAGGGCTGCGTGCTCGGCATAGCCGGGGCGCCAGGCCTGAGCCCTCTCTCTTTCTCCTTCTCTTTGCGGGTCGGAGGCGGCATTGTTCTACACTCTGCAACCTGTTTATATGAGTCCGGGGCTTGAGGCGGTTCTCCCTCTTCCGATAGACCGTTCTCCGGGGGCAGACAGTTAGTATTTTAGCAGATTTTCTCGAGGCAGCCCCGGAGCGAGCAAAGACACGTCTTCACCCGCTCATGCGTCACGTGGACTCCCAAACCTTTTTTAAACCCAGCTACACTAACAGACTTTACTACATCCTCCGGTAACAAATTCCAGAGTTTGATTACACGTTGAGTGAAAAAATATTTTCTTTTATTAGTCTTAAATAGTTTACCCTGTAGCTTCATTGCATGTCCCCTAGTCTTTCTATATTCTGATAACGTAAACAATCGATCTACGTTTACCCGTTCCACTCCGTTCATTAATTTATAGACTTATATCTACCCTCAGCCGTCTCTCTTCAGATTAAACAGCCCTAACCTTTTTAGCCTTTCTTCATAGGAGTATCCTTCCATCCCCTTTACCATTATGGTGGCTCTTCTCTGAACCTTTTCTAATAACTCTATATCCTTTTTAAGATACGGCGATCAGAATTGCACACGATATTCAAGGTATGGTCTCACCATGGAATGATATAGAGGCATTATAATATCTTTTGTTTTATTTTCCATTCCTTTCCTTATGATACCTAGCATTCTATTTGCTCTCTTGGCCACCGCTGCACACTGGGCGGAGGGTTTTAACATGTTATCCACAATGACGCCTAAATCTTTTTCCTGGGTGGTGGTTCCTAATGTGGAACCTTGCATCGTGTAACCATAGTTTGGGTTGTTCTTCCCTAGGTGCATAACTTTGCACTTGTCCACATTAAATTTCATCTGCCATTTTGATGCCCAGTCTTCTAATTTATCAAGATCCTCTTGCAATTTTCCACAATCCTCTTGGGTTTTAACAACTTTAAATAGTTTTGTGTCATCTGCAAATTTGATAACCTCACTCGTTATTCCACTTTCCAGGTCATTTATGAATATGTCAAAAAGCAGCGGACCCAGCACAGATCCCTGGGGTGCACCACTATTCACCTTTCTCCATTGGGAAAATTGGCCATTTAGCCCAACCCTCTGCTTTCTATCTTTTAACCAGTTCTTGATCCACAGTAGTACACTGCCTCCTATACCATGACTCTTTAGTTTTGCCAAACGACTCTGATGAGGGACCTTGTCAAAGGCTTTCTGAAAGTCCAGATACACTATATCAACAGACTCACCTTTGTCCACCTGTTTATTCACACTTTCAAAAAAACATAACAGATTAGTAAGACAAGATCTTCCTTGTCTAAAGCCCTGTTGGCTGTCTCCCATTAGGCCATGACTATCTACATGCTGAGTAATTTTATTCTTTATGATGGTTTCTACCATTTTTCCCGGTACTGACATGAGGCTCACCGGTCTGTAGTTTCCCAGATCACCCCTGGAACCCTTTTTAAAAATTGGTGTTACATTGGCGATCCTCCAATCTTCAGGTATTAGAGATGATTTTAATGATAGTTCACAGATTACTAATAGCAGGTCTGCAATCTCATATTTCAATTCTTTCAACACCCTTGGATGTATACCATCCGGCCCAGGTGATTTGCTACTCCTTCAGTTTATCTAATAGTTGTAATACATCTTCCCGATGTATCAATATTTCCTTCAATTCTTCCGTACCTTTAAATACCACTTCAGTCTTGGGTAACATCCCTAAATCTTCCTCAGTAAAGACCGAAGCAAAGAATTCATTCAGTCTCTCCACTATCGCCTTGTCGCCTCTTAGTGCCCCTTTAACTCCTCTATCATCTAATGGACCAACTGACTCTCTCACAGGTTTTTTGCTACGAATGTACTTGAAAAAAATCTTTATTTTGCGTTTTTGCTTCCACAGCAAGGTTCTTTTCAAATTCTCCCTTTGCCTGCTTTATCAATGCCTTGCATTTGATTTGCCAGTGCTTGTGCTGTTTCCAGGTTTCGTCATTTGGCTCTTTTTTCCATTTCCTGAAAGATGCTTTTTTGGCAACAGCAGCCTCTCTAACCTCACCTTTAAACCATGCTGGCAGTTTTTTAGACTTCCTTCCACTTTTCTTAAAGCATGGAATACAGCTGGTCTGGGCTGCCAAGATAGTATTTTTTAACAACACCCAAGCTTGATGTAAGTCTTTAACCTTTGCAACTGCTCCTTTTAGTTTTTTCTTAACTATTTTCCTCATTTTATCATAGTCTCCCTTTCGAAAGTTAAAAGGTAGTACTGTGGATTTCCTTTCTATCCCTCCTCCACTAATTAAATCAAAGGCGTTCATGCTATGATCACTATTGCCAAGTGGCCCCAACACCCTTATCTCTTGCACTAGATCTGGTGTTCCACTAAGGACCAGGTCTAATATGGCTTCCCCTCTGGTTGGTTCATGAACCAGCTGCTCCAAGAAGCAGTCATTTATGTCATCTAGGAACTTTATCTCCCTAGCATGTCCTGCCGTGACACTGACCCAGTCGATACTGGGGTAATTGAAATTACCCATTATTATTACTGCGCTGTAACGTTTGTCAGCTTCCTTGATTTCTTTGAGCATTTCATCATCCATTTGTTCATTCTGGCCCGGTGTTCGATAGTGAAAGAAAGCTTGATTGTACCAGGCTGGATACACAGTCAGGCCCTGTGTATAACATTATACTACTATAAGCCCTAAGAAAGAGTTAATATCATTTGTAGCTCCTTACTTAATACCATCCTTGAAAGACTCTGTAGAAGTAACTGGGTGAAAGGTTCCAGATAACAAACATTAGTCTTGTTATTAGAAAGATAAGTAAAAGGCAAGTTGTTTATGTAGCCTCTCAGTCTCTGGTCAGAGATATCAAACTGTCAGTGTTAGAATTAATTAGAATTAAGGCCTACATAGTCATGTCTGAGAATATATGTATGTCTTTTCGTCTATGACGTGCATGCCTATTGAAAAGTATGTTATGAATATACGTGACACTAGACGTAGAATAGAATATGTATATTATGAATATACGTGATGCAAGACGTAGAATAATAAAGTGAAATTATGCTGTGTAATGGAATGTTTACCTATAAATAAAGTGGCCGAAAGCTATGATGTCAGAGTAAACATAGGCAGCGGCCTAGCTTGCTCTCCCAAAGCTTTGGTCATTTTTATAATACAAGTGTGTTGTGTATTATTTACAGATTTGTGTATTATTCAAAGATTTGTGATCAATTAACCTTCTCCTTGCTTTGTGTGTGGATTTCTGTGACCCAAGAGCCCAGTACACGTTCAGTTGATGCCGTACTGGATAGATCTCTGCATTCAAGGCAAGGGCAGAAGGTGCCTGAAGATTTGTGAGTATTACCAGTGATGGGTAATCTGTTAAGTAGACAGGCTCCGTCTCAGATGCGGGAGTGGCATGACAGAGCTAGGACTTTAGTGTTTAAGAAAGGTAGCCCTTCTTATTGTATGCTTCTATTGTATGTATGAGAAGCATGGTGATGTAGCCATCGATGCCGTAGCACATAGGGATTCAGTGACAAAAGGTAATGTGAATTTGCAGTTTCCTTGGGAGGGAACTTTCTCTGTAGATAAGGTCCATTGCCTGAGATATGAGTTAGTGGTTAAAGGTAAACCGTGCAATTGTGCTTACATGGTGGGAACGGATGGTACATGATGAAAACATTAGGAATGTTTATGTTTTGAAACAAAAGTTGTTTGTGTTAGGAAATGTAACTACTGACCAGCTGAGCAAGTGCGGGTCACTCGTGTAGCAGAACTAAGAGAAAAAGAAAATACTTAAATAACAACAGAAGTTATGGGGAGTAGTATTGTGTATTTTGGATATTTGGAATGTCTCCCAGCTCAAGGAATTGAGAGCACGTTTGAATCAAGAAACGGAAAGTGTTGTACTTGTAATAAGAATCTTAAAAGTAGCAATAGGTGATAGTGTTTCTGTTGTGAAAGAATTGAAAGTTCCTAGTGACATTGTTGATAAGATTGAGAGAGCTTTAGACAGACATTGTGAAACTTACAAAGAGGAGTGTGATCAATTATATTATGATCTAGGCTCTATTTAGGACGTTCTACACCAGCAACATAATTTATGTTCTGCCACTGTTAAACTGAAGCAGCTGTGGGAAATGATATTGTGACTACTTAAAGAAGTGTTTGATTTGACTAAAACTTTTCCGAATTACAGGGATATCCCTGGTAGATTTGTGTGTTTATGGTCTCAAATAATTAACAGTTATAATCCCATTTGGGCAGCTCTAAATAATTTGCTCAGAACTGTGTTTTTAATCCAGCTGATTTTCATAGGGTTCGTGGCAGACCCTGTGATAGATTTCCAAGAGAAGACTAAAAGAGATAATTTTGTTTATGTGTAGAGAAAAATTGTTAGAAACCCTTAAAGTAGTATGCAAACTTGTAAAGGATTGTTCGAGATTAACATCTCTAAGGCAGGATAGGGGTGAAAAGGTTAAAGATTTTCACACTGGGTGTATGCTAGCTTTTAAAGACTATTCTGGTGAAGCAGAAGACACACCTTCAGGATTCACTAATATTTTTGTAAATGGTTTAATCCCGAGAATAAAAGGAGTTTTAGAAACTTCAATAATAGATTGGCCAGCTAGAACAGCTGATGCAATTCTGGAAGGAGCTCGATACAGTGGGTTGAAATTTCTCATGGAACAGCAAGAGCAACAAACCAGAATAGATGTGAAAAAGAATAAATTGCTCAGCTTGCAGATTGCTTCTATGCAACCCCCAATGGGCAGGGGGAGAGGTAGGAATCAGAGCAAGAGGAGGTCATGGGAATTCTCAGCGAGGGCGTGGACAGTCCAGAGAAATGCGTCCTTGTTACACTTGTGGTGAGATTGGGCATTTGCGGCGAGACTGTCCCCGGAATCAGAATCTTGATGGTCAGAGAGCTGATTTCCCTCCTCCCCCTCCGGTAACAGCTGAATTCACTCTATCCTGGCTGAGTGGGAAGTTATATTGCCAGCTGTATTCTCTCTCTGAAGTGTCGTCTCCTGCAGATGCCAGTACCATTCATCCTGCTCTTGGAGAACTTTCTTCTTTGTGGGCAGTGCCGGGATCTAATGTCGGATGTCTTTCTATCCCGCCTGTGAAAATCACTGTGAAACCTGGAGTTCAGCTTCCTAGACTCAAGCAGTATCCACTGCCAGCAGCTGCCATTGAAGGAATTCGTCCTGTGATTGAAGATCTCCAGAAACAAGGTGTCATTTATTTTACGACTTCATCATGCAAGACTCCAATTCTTCCTGTACTAAAGTCTGACGGTAAGACTTATAGATTTGTGCAAGACCTGCAAGCAGTAAATAATGTGATTTTGCCAATTTTTCCCTTGGTGCCTAATCCACATGATATCTGGACACAGATACCTACAGGGACTACCTGGTTTTCTGTTGTAGATTTAAGTTCTGCTTATTTTTCAGTGAGAATTAGCAAAGAAAGCCAATGTTTGTTTGCTTTCCATTTTGACAATAAGCAGTATACTTTGTGTCAAGGGTACACCGATAGTCCTACATATGTTTCACAGGCCCTAAGAACTGTATTATTTGATGTAAGACTCGACCATTCCTCTTTAGTTCAATATGTGGATGATTTGCTTTTATGTTCACCATGTTATGAGTTTGTTTGTCAGATTCTTTGTCTCTATTAGCTCATATTACTAATTTAGGTTTGAAGGTTAATCTGTCTAAACTGCAATTTGTATCTCAAACTGTTACTTTCCTGGGTGTTGTCCTAACAACATCTGGTCGTGCAATTACCTCTGCTAGATTGAAACCTATTTTGTCATTGCCTTTTCCAGCGACACCTGTGTTATTGCGTACATTCCTGGATTTATTAATCTTCTGTAAACAATAGCTAGCAAATTTCTCAGATCTTACTGCTCCGCTTTATGCTCTCATTTTGGAAAGAAGGATCTGAAGGCCTCATTGTACCCACATTATCACAGTGGGAGGTTTGTTTTAAATGTAAAAATTGCACTGGGAAATGCGCCATGTTTATTGTATATGATTATTCTTTACCATTCAAATTGTATGTGGCTATTTCTGATTCCTCTGCTACCTGTGTGCTTTTACAAGCTTTCCCAACTGGTTGCAAGCCGGTAGGCTATTTCTCAAAGCGATTTGATGCAGTGACTTTGGGACTCCCATTATATCTACATAGTTTGGTAGCAGTGGCTTTTGCAATTGAAACTTACTGATTTTCTGGTTCTACAGCGCCCTTTTGTTCCATCTAACCAAGACTCAGCCTTTGTCCTCCACACATTTTGTTGACTCTGGAATTAATCATTTCTCCGCTTCATGTTTCAGTATGTACTACATCACTATGCAACCCTTCAACACTTGTGGAGGAGGATGGGTCTCATGATTGTTTCAAAAATGTACCTCTACCAGCCCCGGATTATACCTTTGTTTGTGGATGGTTCTGCTTTTAGAGATGCTAAACACCAAACGGCCGTATTTTGTGAATGATAAAAGTTACCAACTTCAACAAAAATTCATTCAACAATTCACTTGAGTATCACTATTCTGCAATTTTACTTGTGTCGCTCCTTAAGCCTCAGAAAATTGCCCACATAGCACTATGTCATACAGAAACTTTGTATATGTTTCTTGAATGTGCAAGGGCATTACATCAACGGCTTGTAGGAGTACTAAAAGACCCATAAGACTGTGGCCAATGATTCAATGGTTCAATAAGAAAAAATGAACTTAGCTCAATGAATGTTGTGGTCTGTCTCAGGCTTCACAGTCCTCCGGTTCTTTTTCTTCTTTTTTCTTTTATTCAAAAGTGATTTACACAAACTTGCCAAACCTTGTGTATAAAAGGAAAGGCAACGTCCTAACGCCAATGTTGAAGGCGCCCATGCGTTTCTCCACTCGGGGTTTATCAAGGGACCAGGTTAGAAATTAATAATCTAATGACAAAAATGAAAAGATATGACATCTTTAACAACTGAGTAATACTCTTGTAAAACTGCTACTGGAATGTCTAGAATATAAACAGCATGTATGAAAAATACAAAAACCTGATGGTATCGCAGCTCACAAAACTTCAACCTTCTAATCACCCGTGTCTTCTTCGGGCAGGCTAAGAGCGCCGCACATGCGTTCTAAGTGAGCAAGCCACCATTTTTAAAGACCTGCTCAGGTGCTGAATGATGACCACATTAAGTACACACTGACCAATCGATGTTAAAATTAAGACCTTGGGGTTGAACGGTGTCCAAAGTGTAAATCCACCACTGTTCTCGATATAGTAATAACTGATCGCGTGATTTACCTTTTCCATCATGTAGAATGTGCTCAATGATCCAACAGCGAAGTTGTGAAAAAATGTGTTGCTCTGCCGAACAATGTTCTACCAAGGGAGCTTCTCTCCGAACACAGCGCAGACGACTCTCATGCTCCTTCATCCTGACTTTAAAGGAGCGAATCGTTTTGCCTATATATAATAGGCCACACGGACATTCCACTGCGTAGACAACATGAGTGGAATCGCAAGTAGTGGCTTGCCGAAGTTTGTAAACTTTGCCATGGTAAGAAAAAGTTGTACGTTCCGCAGTTATACCGCAAATACTGCAACTGCCACATTTTTTGTGGCCCATATGGGTCATGTTAAAGTCTACTGACTCAGGCAAACGTAATCTAGTAGGACTCACATGCTCCTGTAGATTGCGGCTACGTGTCCAGACACAGCGAATAGATTTTTCCTGCAAACCAGGAATAGTATGTAATACCGTGCTGTATTTTTAAAGAATTTTTTGTATTTGAAAACTTATTGGAGAAAAATTAGTAATGAAATTGATAGAGCGGTCCTTTTCTGAAGGGTCTGTAGACTGTTTGGGAGATAATAACAAGTCCCGATTGTTATAAAGAGCCCGACGGTAAGCCCGCTTCTTTAGCACTTTTCAATAATTTTTTTGAGTTTCAGGGCATACTTTACCATCAAATTTCGGGGGTGGCTATGGGGGCCACCTGCGCCCCATCCATAGCTAACCTCTATATGGGGTCTTTTGAAGAACAAAATTTTCCCATTTCACCTTATCGTTCCAACATTAAAGCGTGGCATCGATACATCGATGACGTCTTTCTGCTTTGGCAGGGGACGGAATCTTCATTTGAAAGCTTTATGCAATGGCTGAACTCCCGAGATATCAACATTAAATTTACTAGTGAGTTTCATCAACACCAAATTACTTTTCTGGATGTCCTTGTCACGAGGGAAGATAAAGGTTGGGGAACTTCGATTTATCGAAAGCCAATGGCAAGAAACACCTTTCTTCACCATGACAGTGCCCACCCACCTCATCTCAAGGATAGTTTACCCCTATCTCAATTTTTGCATTATCGTAGGAATTGCTCGGACGTACAGAAATTTAAATTTCAGTCCAAGCAGCTAAAGAAGAATTTTTTGAGTAGAGGTCATCCCATTTCAGTCATACAGCGGACTTACCGTCGGGCTCTTTATAACAATCGGGACTTGTTATTATCTCCCAAACAGTCTACAGACCCTTCAGAAAAGGACCGCTCTATCAATTTCATTACTAATTTTTCTCCAATAAGTTTTCAAATACAAAAAATTCTTAAAAAATACAGCACGGTATTACATACTATTCCTGGTTTGCAGGAAAAATCTATTCGCTGTGTCTGGACACGTAGCCGCAATCTACAGGAGCATGTGAGTCCTACTAGATTACGTTTGCCTGAGTCAGTAGACTTTAACATGACCCATATGGGCCACAAAAAATGTGGCAGTTGCAGTATTTGCGGTATAACTGCGGAATGTACAACTTTTTCTTACCATGGCAAAGTTTACAAACTTCGGCAAGCCACTACTTGCGATTCCACTCATGTTGTCTACGCAGTGGAATGTCCGTGTGGCCTATTATATATAGGCAAAACGATTCGCTCCTTTAAAGTCAGGATGAAGGAGCATGAGAGTCGTCTGCGCTGTGTTCGGAGAGAAGCTCCCTTGGTAGAACATTGTTCGGCAGAGCAATACATTTTTTCACAACTTCGCTGTTGGATCATTGAGCACATTCTACATGATGGAAAAGGTAAATCACGCGATCAGTTATTACTATATCGAGAACAGTTGTGGATTTACACTTTGGACACCGTTCAACCCCAAGGTCTTAATTTTAACATCGATTGGTCAGTGTGTACTTAATGTGGTCATCATTCAGCACCTGAGCAGGTCTTTAAAAATGGTGGCTTGCTCACTTAGAACGCATGCGCGGCGTTCTTAGCCTGCCCGAAGAAGACACGGGTGATTAGAAGGTTGAAGTTTTGTGAGCTGCGATACCATCAGGTTTTTGTATTTTTCATACATGCTGTTTATATTCTAGACATTCCAGTAGCAGTTTTACAAGAGTATTACTCAGTTGTTAAAGATGTCATATCTTTTCATTTTTGTCATTAGATTATTAATTTCTAACCTGGTCCCTTGATAAACCCCGAGTGGAGAAACGCATGGGCGCCTTCAACATTGGCGTTGGGACGTTGCCTTTCCTTTTATACACAAGGTTTGGCAAGTTTGTGTAAATCACTTTTGAATAAAAGAAAAAAGAAGAAAAAGAACCGGAGGACTGTGAAGCCTGAGACAGACCACAACATTCATTGAGCTAAGTTCATTTTTTCTTATTGAACCATTGAATCATTGGCCACAGTCTTATGGGTCTTTTAGTACTCCTACAAGCCGTTGATGTAATGCCCTTGCACATTCAAGAAACATATACAAAGTTTCTGTATGACATAGTGCTATGTGGGCAATTTTCTGAGGCTTAAGGAGCGACACAAGTAAAATTGCAGAATAGTGATACTCAAGTGAATTGTTGAATGAATTTTTGTTGAAGTTGGCTGCTTTTAGAGATGACAAGGGCAAACTTCGTGTGGGCTATGCAGTCACAACAGTTCATGATGTAGTGGAATCAGCTTCTTTGCCGTTTGCCAGTGCACAGCTAGCAGAAGTGTTTGCAAAGGGCACGGCGAGCTGTTCTTCGAGCATCGGTGTCACCGACATTGCTGTATTTAACACCGTCTAATATGACTTTGTTTTCCCTTTCATTTCTCTTGCAGTAATATCAAGATACTTCTTTACTGGAAAAAGGACAGTCTATTGTTTCCACTTGCCCTGTTCCTGCATCATAAGCTTTACCGCTGTGGCTATGAATTATGTCTTTTTGGTTCTCCGGTATCACCTAAACTTCTGTTATTTTTTCTTTGGCACAGCTTGTCTGTACTGTTTCCAGTCTGGCACTGTAGGGTCAGCTTAGGGTCAGTTGTTAAGATTTCTGCCTTCCGAACTCTTTTTGATTTTGCAGCCTGTTTTGCAGATCTGCCCTGTGCCAGAGGAGGGAGGTGGTAATTGTTTGGGGGTCACTTGTCTTTTCTCTGAATGGGTAGCGGCTTATCCCACTACCAGTATGACTGCTGGGGTTGTCATCAGATTACTGCTCACTCAGTTTATTCCTGTTTGGGGTGTACCTTTTGTTCTTTCTTCTTGTCTGGGTCCAGCCTTTGTTGCGAGTATCTGGGAGGGTATTGAAAATTTGGTTTGGTATTAAGAGACAACTGCACACTCCTTATCATCCGCAAAGCTCTGGCTAAGTGGAACGGATGACTAGGACACTCAAAGGTCCCTTACACACTCTGACACAGGATTGGGCTACAGATTGGACAGAAGCCCCTCCTTTTGCCCTTATGGCAGTGCATAATTCCCCCAGCCTGACACCATATGAAATAGTTACTGGACGTCCAGCTACTTCTCCACATGAATTGGCAGTTATCCCGGATCCTCAATTGTTGCGCAGCGATATTTGGACCTATTGTTCACAATTGCACTCAGTCCTGTCTGTTCCCCTTTTATTGCAGGTGAATCCTCAACGAGATGTCAGAATCATATCCAAAATCATCAGAATCATCATATCCAGAAGTGAAGTCACCAGATTGGGTCCTGATTAAGAATTTGCATCCAGAGACACCTCTGGCTCCCAAGTTCCTAGGTCCATTCCGTGTGCTCCTGGTGGGATACTCAGCTTGTAAAGTGGAAGGACACTCTCGTTGGATACATCTTACACAGTGTAAAAAGGCTCCTTCACAGGATCCAGGTGGTGGTTCCCTGCATCAGTGAATCAAGAGATTGCAACGCAGAGACTCATTGAACAACAGTGGTATTACAGAAAAGACTATCAGGATTTATGTGCTTTTTGAATGGACTAATTATGCAAAATGCCTTCTTCCAGCATCTATACTGCTGCTTAGGTGGATAAAGTTAGTTCGAATTAGTGTTTTACTGATATATATGCAATGGCCTTTTGGCACTTAACCTCTACTTCATGAAGAGATTGAGAATTAGAGGGTAGTTATAGCTATAGTATATAGCGTCATCATATTAAGAGTAGGTGTATTTTCATTTTGTTTTAGAATGTTTATTTTTGGATTATAGTTTCAGATATTTAGAGGTTTGTTAAGAATGTTTCCTTATCTGGTCCTAGTTGTGTTGTGGCATATTATTGTTAATGAAGCAGTACTGCATTTAGAATCTTGGGAATGTTACGGGGAATACCCAAATATTTTTGAGTCGTATTCACAGTTACAGAAGTTACTCAGTTACAGAAGACATTTTAATCTAATGGTCACATACAAACACAGAACCTAGAGTAGTTAGCTCTACACCTCAAAAGTCCCCTCCAATATGTTTTATGGCTCAAAGTACAAGGAAAAAGGTAGGGGACACCCTGTGGAACATCTGTAGAATAGTAATGCTACATAATTCTTCTATTTGGTATAAGAAATTCCACGTAAGAAAATCCTATATTTCCGTAGTACAATTAGTGCAAGTCCAAGGGAATCAAGTGCATGATTATGACTTGTTACAGTATAATAGTTCTGGCTACCCTTTGAATGACTTTAGTCCAGACCTAAACATACCTAACTGGAATTTCCCTTTGATAGGGTATTACCATCCCTGGGAACGTAACTTATCTGTTGGAATTAAAGAAATGAACATTACGCAGTGGGCTCTGAATAATTGTACACAGAATACATCTTGTCCCCACAAATTGACAATTTGGGAAAATGGATTAGTGGCTTTAGAAGTTGGATTATTTTGTATGTGGTAATCTTGCATATATGGAACTTCCCAGAGGTTGGTCAGGTACCTACTATGTTGCCCAGTTAGACACCCCGGGGCTTTTTTTTTTACACCTTACCAACATATTACTTTATTAGCCTAGAATCGCATGGTTTTAGACTATCTCCTAGCGAAGGAAAATGGCATGTGTGGATTATTTATTTATCTATTTATTTATTTATTAATTATTATTATTATTAATTTTTGTTTGCTTGATGATGAAGGAAAATAGTGAAAGGCCTACTAGATAAGGTTAGAAATCGTACTTTTGTTCTAAGTAATAGCTATGTAAGTTCTTTTTCTGAATTTTTGATTCTGTTTCTTCTTTTTGGAGTTCCTTATCTAGGTCCCTTGCAAGGCATGTGAGCATCATTGTTTGGTTTTTGGGAATTCTCATTTTAGGAGCATTAATTCTTTGTGTAATATCTGCTTGCTGTAAGAAATCAGTGGAGACACTGACCCCTAAAATGTTACAGATTGACCCAGAAGCTAGCTACAATCCATTTTTAATACAGATGTCTGAGTTTCCTTATCTGTGAAATGATTCTTTACAGAATCAGAGGAAGGACTGAAAGAAAGCTTGATTGTACAAGGCTGGATACACAGTCAGGCACTGTGTATAACATTATATTACTATAAGCCCTAAGAAAGAGTTAATACCATCCTTGAAAGACTCTGTAGAAATAACTGGGTGAAAGGTTCCAGATAAACATTAGTCTTGTTATTAGAAAGATAAGTAAAAGGCAAGTTGTTTACCCAGCCTCTCAGTCTCTGGTCAGAGATATCAAACTGTCAGTGTTAGAATTAATTAGAATTAAGGCCTACATAGTCAGGTCTGAGAATATATGTATGTCTTTTCATGATTGTCTATGACGTGCATGCCTATAGAAAAGTATGTTATGAATATACGTGACACTAGACGTAGAATAGAATATGTATATTATGAGTATACGTGATGCGAGACGTAGAATAATAAAGTGAAATTATACTGTGTAATGGAATATTTACCTATAAATAAAGTGGCCGAAAGCTATGATGTCAGAGTAAACATAGGCAGCGGCCTAGCTTGCTCTCCCAAAGCTTTGGTTATCTTTATAATACAAGTGTGTTGTGTATTATTTACAGATTTGTGTATTATTCAAAGATTTGTTATCAATTAACCTTCTCCTTGCTTTTTGTGTGGATTTCTGTGACCCAAGGGCCCTGGCTGTTGTAGATGAGGGGGGATACAGAGTACAGGTTCAGATAGTACACCCCCACTGCCATCGCCTTCCCCTTTTTACATGGAATTCCAATCCATAGAGATTCTACAGCAAATTTTGTTTCCTGCAAAACTAATCCTTTCTGACTCAATGCCCTCTCTAACATAGAGCGCAACCCCTCCACCAATTTGATCAGCTCTATCATTACGATATAGTTTGTACCCAGGTATCAGTGTCCCACTGGTTGTCCTCCTTCCACCATGTCTCTGATATTCCAATCATATCTAACCTCTCATTTAGTGCTATATAGTCTAACTCTCCCATCTTATTTTTTAGACTTCTAGCATTTGCATACAAGCATTTTAGAGATTGTATTTTATTCATATTAATTTGGCTATTGGTAGACATGGGTAATTTGGGATCTTTAAGCTCTGTCTGCTCCATACTCGAGGGCATTTGGGCTACTTTACTCTTTTTTGGAACCTCTCTGCTTTTGGTAGCTTCAAGGATACATTCTTCCGAACCATCCACTCTTGGGCGACTGTCGGCTTTCCCCTATTATCTAGTTTAAAAGCTGCTCTATCTCCTTTTTTAAGGTTAATGTCAGAGCCTGGTTCCATCCCAGTTAAGGTGAAGCCCATCCCTTCGGAAGAGCCCCTCCTTTCCCTAGAATGTTCCCCAGTTCCTAACAAATCCAAAATCCTCATCTCTGCACCATTGTCTCATCCACGCATTGAGACTTCGGAGCTCTGCCTGCCTTTTGGGTCCTGCACGTGGAACGGGAAGCATTTCGGAGAACGCTACCCTGGAAGTTCTGGATTTCAACTTCCTACCTAAAAGCCTAAATTTAGCCTCCAGAACCTCCCTACCACATTTTCCAATGTCACTGGTACTAACATGTACCAAGACAGCAGACTCCTCCCCAGCACTATCTAAGACCTTATCTAGGTGGCGCGTGAGGTCCACTACCTTCGCACCAAGCAGGCATGTTACCAGGCGATCCTCACGTCCACCAGCCACCCAGCTATCTACATGCCTAATGATCGAATCACCAACTATAACGGCTGTCCTAACCCTTCCCTCATGGGCACATGGCCCTGGAGAAACCTCTTCAGTGCGAGAGGGTTTTACATCACCTGGAGGACAGGTCCTAGTTACAGGATCACTTCCTGCCACACCAGGGTGATGCTCTCCTGTCACGTGACCTCTCTCCTCCATGGCAACAGGGATGCTGCCAGACTGGAGGTGGGACTTCAGGACTATATCCCTGTAGGTCTCATCTATGTACCTCTCTGTCTTTGTTATGTTTTCCAAGTCTGCTACTCTAGTCTCTAGAGAACGGACTCGTCCCCTGAGAGCAAAGAGCTCCTTGCACCTAGTGCACACGTAAGACCTCTCACCAACTGGGAGAAAATCATACATGTGACACTCAATGCAAAAGACTGGAAAGCCCCCCATCTCGCTGCTGGACTGCTGTCTGCATCTCAGTTTTAAGTTTTTGTTTAGATCTTTAAGTTCTTTACTTACTAAGGGTTGCCAATAAAACTGTACCTAATACGTTTAATATACCTTGTTCACCTGAAGCTTAATTAATCTCAGGTCCTTAGTGTATGACTGATTTGGGTAACGAGCTTCACCTGAGAGCACCTCCTGTCTGTTAAAATGTGTAAGTATCTATAAAGCTATGATTATCCCAGGGGTGGGTGGGTGTGGGGAGGGAGGGAGGGAAATAACACTTATTAAAAGAGGGCTGCTACACAGTACTCTGTCCTGTGCTGCTGAGGTAAGCTATATTCTTATTTGATTTAAATTATAGCTCTTTGCTGCTGCTAGGCTCTAACGTATTATGAAATTTAAACTACAAGCTCTCTGCTGGGTTCTAAATTTAACCAGAAAGCTCTCTTCTGTAGCAGAGCAGGCTATACCCGTGCCACCCTGCTTGTTTATACAGAACATCGCCACCTGGTGTTTGGCGAAAAGCCCAGAGGGCTAAGGCTACGGCTCGGAGCTCCAGGAAGATGATTAGCTGGAGACACTCTGTCGGTGAGCAGCTATCCTGAGTGCAGAGGTCATTGCAATGTTCTCCCTACCCCAGCTTGGAGGCATCCATAGTGAGGATCCTTTGGGGTGCACAGAGCTGGAAGGGCATCACGGCCAGTAGACACCAGTCGAGAGAGAGAGCTAGGGGACAGGTGATGAGCACCATGTCCTGAAAGCATCACGTGGCCAGAAACTACTGCGAGCAGAGGGTCCACTGGGCCGTCCGTATCTGCAGGCGAGCAACTGGAGTGACATGCACCGTGGATGCCATATGCCACAGCAGGCAGAGCATAAGGCGGGTTGATGCAAAGCAATGGCGCAGTGTGTAAGCAGCAAGAGCTTGGAGGTGTAGGACCAAGTCCCGAGGGAAAAAGGACCTGGCTTAGACAGTGTCCAGCCGAGCCTTTATAAACTCCAGGTCCTAGGTTGGCTGAAGATGAGACATGGGGTAGTTTATGACGAAGCAGAGGTGCATAAGCATAAGCACATGCCATCGCCTGACTGGCCTCAAAGGCTCTGCTGCCCTTTACAAGCTAGTTGTCCAGATAGGGGAGGATGAATATCCCCTGGAGTCTGAGATGGGCTGTGACCACCGCCAGGCACTTGGTGAATACCTTTGGGGCGAAGGCCAGGTCGAAAGGTAGCACTCTGTACTGATAATGTTCTTCCCCAACCATGAAATGGAGGTACTGCCTGTGTAGGGGGTTGATGAGGATGTGTGTGTACGCATCCTTTAGGACCAAGGAGCATAGCCAGTCTCCAGGCTGGAGGTATGGCAGCAATGTTCCAAGAGAGAGCATTTTGAACTTTTCCTTCACCAGAAATCTGTTGAAGTCCCGCATGCCAAGGATGAGGCGGAACTCTTTGGTGCTTTTTGGTATCAGGAAGTAGCAGGAGTACAACCCTGTGCCCCTGTGATGGGCTGGGATGGGTTCCACCACCTGGACCTTCAGAAGGCCTGCAAGTTCCTGCCAGAGCAAGTCCAGGGTGGGCTCTACTGGGAAGAATGGTGGGGGTGTCTGGTGGAGGTAGAGGAGGTAATCCTCTCTCATCACCCGAAGGGCCTATGTTTGGTAATGGAGGGCCACCTATGGGCAAACACAACCAGACGCCCCCCTGTGTGCTACAGGGTTGTGCCTCCTGGGGGAAGAAAGGTTATGCCCAAGAAGTCAAAAGTTCAATCCAGGTTGTGCCAGGAGCGCAGGCCCAGGTTTGGGTGTCTTAGGCTTACGTGGGTCATGCCCTTGTCCCCGGCCTGCTGGCCTGGTTGGAGAGCTGGGAAGGGCCTGGTATTGAGGTTAGTTTCCATAAGCCTTCCTCTTCTTTGGGTATGAGGGCTTTCTACCCGAAGCCTTCCTTCGAGACAGGTCAGCAGTCTTCTTGGAGAGCCTGGTCCTAAGTCAGGAACTCGGACTCCAGCTCAGCGGCCTTGTCTTTCAGAGTAGTTAGTCACCTGTAACAGGTGTTCTCCAGGAGCAGCAGGAAGTCAGTCCTCACATATGGGTGATGTCAGCACCGACGGAGCCCCCATGCGGAGCATTTCCCCAGCTTTCAAGGAAGGCCTTTGGGAATGCAGCGCGCATGCGCAATTCCCTTCCCGCCCAAGGGTGCCATCTTGCCCAGTCTGATGACAGCTAAAAGACAGCAAAAAAACAAAATGAAGTATATGATTGCAACTCCAGGGGAGGAGGGAGGGTCGTGAGAACTGATTCCTGCTGCTCCTGGAGAACACTTGTTACAGGTGAGTAGCTACTCTTTCCCCAGGATCAAGCAGGAAGTCAGTCCACACATATGGGACTCCCCAGCTCTAGGCTACCGGGAACCATAAGCTGAAAAATGGCTCCCTCTCAAGACCCTCAGCATTCGTGATAAGAATATCCTCTGAGAACGCCCCCGTACGGTAGCCCAACAAAAGGGCTGGAGGGTAGGATTGGCCTAAACCTCAAAGAGATTACGGAGTACCGCCTGTATGAAAGCACTGTCCCTTCAGGACTCTCTCTCGAAGCAGCAGTGGGCTGCAAAAGTCTGGCTTGAAGACAAAGTAGCGGCCCGGCAGATGTTTGCCAACGGAACAGAGCGGAGATGAGCTACTGACGCGGCTTTCGCCCTGACACGGTGGGCCGTTACTCGACCATGCAAGGGAAGGTCAGCTGCCTTGTACGCCCAGGCGATACAATCTGCTACCCAAGTGGACAACGTATGCTTGGAGACAGGTAACCCCAGTTTATTAGGGTCAAAGGAGACGAAGAGCTGAGTGGCCCTTCGATGCCCCCTCGTACGTTCTATGTAAAAAGACAACGCCCTCTTACAGTCCACGGTATGCAAGACTGTTTCAGCCTGGCTGGTATGTGGCCTGGGAAAGAAGGTCGGAAGAACCACCTCCTGGTTGAGGTGGAAAGAGGCAACCACTTTTGGAAGGAACTTCGGATGGGTCCGTAGGACCACCCTGTTCCTATAGAACCGTGTGTACAGTCTATCAGAAACTAGAGCCTGTAGTTCACTCACACGTCTGGCCGAGATAAGAGCCACCAGGAAGAGCCCTTTCCAAGAAAGGAAGCGCAAATGGCAAGTAGCCATCGGCTCAAACGGTGGGCGAGTAAGTTGTTGCAAAAATGCAATGCAATGTGTGCCTTTGAGTCAGTCCTGACTCCTGGCGACCCAGAAGCTCCTGGGTTTTCTTGGCAGTGTCACCGGAAGTAGACTGCCAGGCCTTTCTTCCAAGGCAGTGGAGGAGACCCATGTATCCCCTGTGATGGCTGGCTACCTGTAGGCGTACAGGGGATGTCGAGGCCTCTGATGAAATCCGGGCCCGGCCGAACGCGGACTCTGAGAAAATTCTCTCATGTTGATGCTGACGGCTCCGAAGCACCTTCGACGACATTTTGCCACATGGGCCACATACCAGTGGGTCATGGTCGGGCCCGAGGCAACGGAGGCAGCAGTCATGTGTGTCGATGAGAGACATAAGATTCTTGCACCGATCACACTTTTTGAACCCGCTGGCAGTCATCGGGGGAAAAAGGGCCCCTGCAAGGTCAAGAGACCGTGCTGCCAGTGAAAACACAAAAAGAGCGCGAACGCAAGTCACGAAGGACAAAAACCGAAAATCAAAACTCCGGATTCAATAACGGTGTACCGAGCCCAGGCGGGAAAGGGAACCGGCATCGAACCGGAACAGAAAAAAACAAAATAGCCGAAAAAAATATACTTTTTCTAGGTGACACAAACTCACGTCTGTTGGCCTCCGCGGAAAAAGAAAGACTGGGCAAGATGGCACCCATGGGCGGGAAGGGGACCGCCCATGCGTGCTGCATTCCAAAAGGCTTTCCTTGAAAGCTGGGGAAATGCTCCGCATGGGGGCTCCGTGGGCGCCGACATCACCCATATGTGAGGACTGCCTTCTTGCTTGGTCCTGGAGAAGTGGGTTTGCCGAAAAGGTTCTCTCCACGGCAAGGGACGTTGATCAATTTGTCCTTGACCCATTGATCCAGGTCGGAAGACTGTAGCCAAGCCTGGTGCCGGGCACTAATGCCTGCCAATACTACTCTAGCCACTGACTGAAAGCCAATACTACTCTAGCCACTGACTGAAAGCCAATGTAGGCTGCTCGAGTGATAAACTTGGAGCACTCCCCTGACTGCCGAGGCCAGGGTCCAGAACCACTGGAGGAGTTCCTCCAATATACCTGCAGAGAATAAGGTGAGCTCCTTCGCCAGGTCTCGAATGCACATATCCATGCACAACTGCTTAAGCCTGGATCTGGCCAGCAAGCATCGGGCCCTGGAAGCACTTTCTGCAAATGGCGTGAGCCTCCCTGCCCAGGGGCACAGAAAAGTGCATTTTCATGGCAGACTCCACCAACATGTGTGGATGAGATGATGGTGCAAGGATGAGGGTTTTGGATTTCTTAGGAACTGGGGAACATTCTGGGGAAAGGAGGGGTTCTTCCGAAGGGATGGGCTTCACCTTAACCAGGATGGAACCAGGCTGTTGGCATTTAACCTTTACAAAGGAGATAGAGCAGCTTTTAAACTAGATAATAGGGGAAAGCCGACAGTCGCCCAAGAGCGCATGGTTCGGAAGAATGTATCCTTGAAGGACACTACCAAAAGCAGAGCGGTTCCAAAAAAGAGTAAAGTAGCCCAAATGCCCTTTAGTATGGAGCAGACAGAGCTTCAAGATTCCAAATAACCCCTGCCTACCAATAGACAGATTAATATGAATAAAATACAGTCTCTAAAATGCTTGTATGCAAATGCTTGTATGCAAATGCCAGAAGTCTAAAAAATAAAATGGGAGAGTTAGAATATGGATTGAATCAATTTCATGCAAAAAGGGGAAGATGATGGCAGTGGGGGTGTACTATCGACCAACTGGCCAGAATGAACAAATGGATGATGAAATGCTCAAAGAAATCAAGGAAGCTAACAAAAGTTACAGCACAGTAATAATAATGGGAGATTTCAATTACCCCAGTATCGACTGGGTCAGTGCCACGGCAGAACATGCTAGGGAGAAAAAGTTCCTAGATGAAATAAATGACTGCTTCTTGGAGCAGACAGTTCATGAACCAACCAGAGGGGAAGCCATATTGGACCTACTCCTTAGTGGAACACCAGATCTGGTGCAAGAGATAAGGGTGTTGGGGCCACTTGGCAATAGTGATCATAGCATATCATCGTTTGATTAAATTAGTGGAGGATGGATGGTAAGGAAATCCACAGTACGACCTTTTAACTTGCAACCTGTCACCTCCAGTTATCTCTGATATATTGTGTAATTGTATAATCTGCCATCCCCACACTGCCTCTGATATATTGTATATTGTATCTGCCATCTCCAGTTATCTCTGACATAGTGTTTAATTGTGCAACCTGTCATCTCCAGTTATCTCTGATATATTGTGTAATTGTGTAATAGGCCATCCCCAGTTACCTCTGATATACTGGGAAATTCACAGTCAACATCAGCTTCTCATGCAACTGTGCCAAACCCACTGCAAGAGCATCGGGACCGGGTAACTCACCTGACCCACCACCAACCAAGACTGCACCTCTGACCCACTTCAGACCACACACACACAAAATGGCCCTATCTTGCACTATCACAATTGCCTTCTACCTCCTCGCCATAGGACTAGGCAATGTTACCAGCCTACACACTAGCCACAACCACATACCAACGATCCACAATTACAGAAGGTGGTGGCCAGACGCCCCCTTCTACAACACAAGGGAAACTACCCAATCTCCCCACCACCATCTTCTACTCATCTCATTACAACACAACAAGAAAAAGAAACAGGAAGAAAACCCACTCCCCCAACATCTGAGATGTGCACTGATAAATGCCCGATTGGTACGCAAGAAATGGCCGGTCATCTCGGACATGATATCACTACACAACCTCGACCTACTACTGATCACTGAGACATGGCTTTCTTGCGATGACAACATGCTACTCAACCAACTCCTGCCCTCCAATTTCTCCATCCATACATGTCACAGAAATGGCAAAAGAGGAGGAGGTGTTCTCGCCATTACCAAATCTGACCTCCAGTTCAACCTAAGAGAAGCAACCAGCTCACCACTCCTGGACACTATCTCGATAGCAAATAAGTGCTGCTCCTTCAATCTACTATACAGAGCCCCATCAGCCAACCCAGACGCCCTATCAACGATAATTGACTTGGCCTCCAATACCCAGAGCCCCCATACATCAAGTTGGGTGCTAGGAGACTTCAACCTACCCTCACTGCAAGACTCCCATGCAACAGCTTTTCTCAGAGCCCTGCAGGATTTAAGATACAGCCAATTAATCAAGGATCCAACCCATGTCAAAGGAGGCATTCTAGATCTAATATTCACAACTGAGACAACCCTCAACGCACCAACCGTCCCAGAGCTATCAATCACCTCAGTTCCATGGTCGGATCACAAGCTAATCTTATTCCAAGTTCCTCTTCCCAGCTGTAGCCAAAAGGAAGAAAAAAGAGCGAACAGCCATCCCAGCGCCCCTCCGAGAAGGTTCCAGCCATTCAACAAAGACCTAATCCTGAAAACAACGCTCCCACTAACAACCTCACCGGCACACAACCCAGACGATCTAGTCTCCGACTGGAATAAAACACTCAGTTCAATCGCCGTATGTCCATCAACTAACAAACTCCAAGGGAAGCGACCCTCCGCAACCTGGTATTCAGCTGAGCTGAAAGCCTCACGCACAACCCTAACGAAACTCGAGAAACGATGGCGCCGCTCACACTCAGACAAAGACCGAAGTGCATATAACTCACAACTCGCAGCACATCGCACCGCAGTGACGGAAACCATGAGACGTTACCACACAGACACGCTAAAAAGATCTCTGAACAAACCTCACGACCTGTTTGCCCTCGTCAAGCGTTTGACAAAGGAACCTGCCACAGAACATATAAGCGAAATCCACCCTCAAACATTCGCCGACTATCTGCAATCCAAACTCTGCCAGATCAACAACAACCCAGCACCTAGCACTATCCTTGAGCCATACGATCAAACACCACTCACCATCTTCACAATACCACCCAAACAACGCATCGAGGACACCATTGCTGGCATCAACACGACCACCGCCCAAACTGATCCATGCCCTGCGTTCTGGATCAAAGAACTACGGACCGACCTCAGTCCCTTCATATCCAGACTCATGGAACAATCATTCACAACAGGGGCTTTCCCACGTACCCTCAAGCGCACATCCATAAGACCATTACTAAAAAACAACAAGCTCGACCCTCAGAAGCCAGAATCATATAGGCCAATATCAAGCATACCGTTACTGGCAAAAATAATGGAAAAGGAAGTACAAAGACAAATCCAAGATCACATAGAAACCAAGACACCACTGGACCCATGCCAACACGGTTTTAGAGAAGCCCACGGTGTTGAAACACTCCTCACCACACTATTCAGCAGCATAATAACAGGCATTGACAACATCCGCCAAGGGTTCGTCCTTGTCTTCCTAGACATTGCAGCAGCGTTCGACTCCGTGAGCCACGAGCGCCTCCTGGAAAGACTCAAGGAGAAGGGAATCACCGATAAAGCACTTGAGTGGTGCAGGTCCTACCTTTCTGACAGATGGCAGCATGTACGATCCAGCGATACATCAGATCCGTTCCACCAAAAGCAAGGTGTCCCACAAGGGTCCTCCCTCTCCACCCTGATGTTCAATATATACATGCAGCCTATCTGCAACCTGATCCAGTCCTTCAGTGTTAACTGCCTGATATACGCTGATGACGTGCTGTTATACATGCCTTTTGCAACAGAGAACCCCGACTTCACACCATTAACCAACTGCATAAATGAAGTATCCAACTGGCTGCAATCCCAAAACCTCAGGATCCAACACAAGAAAACGGAGGTGTTGTTCATTACAAGGAACTGAAACTTCACCGCTCCGCCCTTCTTAAAAGTGAAGGAAGCAGACCTCCAGACTAAGCCCACTATCAAATACCTCGGCGTCACCTTAGACCAGCACTTGGATATGAAGGCGCACATAGGAAACATTGTAAGAGCAGTATACCATAAAATCCGATCCCTCAGACACCTACGATCCCTGCTGGAGCCAGACGATTTCAGGACCATCTATCAGGCTCTAATCATACCACATTTTGATTATGCAAACTCAATCCTGCAAGGTCTCCCTCAAGCCACCTTGAATCCACTGCAACTGGCAATGAACGCCGCAGCAAGAGTCCTACACGGAGCATCCAGGAAAGACCATGTCTCACCCATCCTAAAACAACCCCATTGGCTCCCGATACAAAGTAGACTCACATATAAGACCTTACTACTTACATTCAAGGCCATCAAAGTGCTCTCGTCTGCATCACTAACAGAACTAATCCAGACGACACCCCACAACAGAGACAGACGGTCAGTAGCACTCAACACCCTGGTAGTCCCAAAATCAATAACACAATGCACCAAGGCAACTGCAGGCAGGGCCTACAAATTCTGTGCACCAAGGTGCTGGAACAGCCTCCCTCACGGCATCCGAGCAATCCCAGACATATTTCAGTTCAGAAAGGCCTTGAAACCCCACCTCTACCTCCTGTATTACCCAGTAACCAATAGAGACACAGCACCAACCTCACAAGCCACCCAAAACCCCAATGACTGAAACCAAAAAGGAGATCATGATCATGTTGTAAATTGTAAATAGTTACCCTTGTTATCCAAATTGTATTACCTGTTCAACTGTAAACACAAAGTACCATCGGAAATGTGTAAATTCATTGTACATTGTAAACTGCACTGATGCTGAATAGCGCGGTATAGAAGAGACTATAAATAAATAAATAAAATAAATAAATAAAAGGGAGACTATGATAAAATGAGGAAAATAGTTAAGAAAAAACTAAAAGGAGCAGTTGCAAAGGTTAAAGACATCAAGCTTGGGTGTTGTTGAAAACTACTATCTTGGAAGCCCAGACCAGCTGTATTCCACGCTTTAAGAAAAGTAGAAGGAAGCCCAAAAAACTGCCAGCATGGTTTAAAGGTGAGGTCAGAGAGGCTGTTTCCAAAAAAGCATCTTTCAGGAAATGGAAAAAAGAGCCAAATGAAGAAAACTGGAAACAGCACAAGCAATGGCAAGTTAAATGCAAAGCACTGATAAGGCAGGCAAAGGGAGAATTTGAGAAGAAGCTTGCTGTGGAAGCAAAAACACGTAATAAAGACTTTTTCAAGTACATTTGTAGCAAAAAACCTGTGAGAGGGTCAGTTGGTCCATTAGATGATAGAGGGTTAAAGGGGCACTAAGAGGCGACAAGGCGATAGCGGAGAGACTGAATGAATTCTTTGCTTCGGTCTTTACTGAGGAAGATGTAGGGATGTTAACCATGACTTGAAGTGGTATTTAAAGGTGCGGAAGAATTGAAGGAAATATCGATACATCGGGAAGATGTATTACAACTATTTGATAAAATGAAGAGCAGCAAATCACTTGGACCAGATGATATACATCCAAGGGTGTTGAAAGAACTGAAATATGAGATTGCAGACCTGCTATTAGTAATCTGTGAACTATCATTAAAATCATCTGTAATATCTGAAGATTGGAGAATGGCCAATATAACGCCAATTTTTAAAAAGGGTTCCAGGGGTGATCTGGGAAACTACAGACCGGTGAGCCTGACGTCAGAACCGGAAAAAATGGTAGAAACCATCATAAAGAACAAAATTGCTAAACACGTAGATAGTCATGGCTTAATGGGAGACAGCCAACATGGCTTTAGACAAGGAAGATCTTGTCTTACTAATCTGCTATGTTTTTTTGAAGGTGTAAATAAACAGGTAGACAAAGGTGAGTCTGTTGATATAGTGTATCTGGACTTTCAGAAAGCCTTTGACAAGGTCCCTCATCAGAGTCGTTTGGCAAAACTAAAGAGTCATGGGATAGGAGGCAGTGTATTATTGTGGATCAGGAACTGGTTAAAAGATAGAAAGCAGAGGGTAGGGCTAAATGGCCAGTTTTCCCAATGGAGAAAGATGAATAGTGGTGTACCCCAGGGATCTGTGCTGGGTCTGCTGCTTTTTGACATATTTATAAATGACCTGGAAAAGGGAATAACGAGTGAGGTTACCAAATTTGCAGATGACACAACACTATTTAAAGTTGTTAAAACCCATGAGGATTGTGGAAAATTGCAAGAGGATCTTGATAAATTGGAAGACTGGGCATCAAAATGGCAGATGAAATTTACTGTAGACAAGTACAAAGTTACGCAGCTAGGGAAGAAAACAGAAACTATGGTTACACGATGCAAGGTTCCACATTAGGAACCACCACCCACGAAAAAGATTTAGGCGTCATTGAAAGCCTTCGGGAATGCTGACACGCATGCGCGGTTCCCTTCCCGCCTAAAGGTGCCATCTTACCTCAGTCTAATGAGATAGCTAAGAACAGCACACAAAAATGTAAAAATTAAACTATGTACAACTGCAACTCCAAGGGGAGGAGGGAGGGTAGTGAGGACTGATTCCTGCTGCTCCTGGAGAACACCTGTTACAGGTGAGTAACTACTCTTTCTCCAGGACCAAGCAGGAAGTCAGTCCTCACTTATGGGTGACTCCCCAGTTCTGGGCTACCAGGAACCCAGGCTGAACAAGAGAACTCCCTCTAGTCCCAGCAACACAGAAAAGGATTTTCAAGGACACACCCTCCACAGGTAGCTCAACCAGAGGGCAGGAGTTGCCTAGACCTCAAAGAGATTCTGGAGTACTGCTTGGCCAAAAGCACTGTCCCTACGGGACTCCCTCTCCAGACAGTAGTGGGCTGCAAATGTCTGGCTTGAAGACCAAGTAGCAGCCCTGCAGATGTCTTGCAATGGAACAGAGCGGAGGTGAGCCACTGATGCAGCCATTGCCCTCACACGGTGGGCCGTGACCCTACCCTGCAAAGGAAGGTCAGCCGCCTTGTAAGCCCAGGTGATACAGTCAGCTACCCAGATGGACAGGGTACGCTTGGACACAGCCACCCCTACGTTATTGGGGTCAAAAGAAACAAAGAGCTGAGTAGCCCTCCTGTGACCTTGCGTACGTTCAAGGTAGAAGGATAAGGCCCTCCTACAGTCCAGGGTATGCAGAACTGCTTCAGCCTGACTTGCATGAGGCCTAGGGAAGAATGTTGGAAGAACCACCTCCTGGTTAAGGTGGAAAGAGGAGACAACCTTAGGAAGAAACTTAGGGTGAGTCCTGAGGACTACCCTGTTCTTATAGATTCTGGTGTAAGGCCTATCACAGACCAAGGCCTGAAGCTTATTCACTCGCCTAGCCGAAGTAAGGGCTATCAGAAAGAGAGTCTTCCAGGAAAGGAAGCGAAGAGGGCAAGTAGCCATCGGCTCAAAAGGTGGGCGAGTCAGCTGCTGCAAGACCACATGAGCTCCCACTCAGGAGCAGGAGGACGTATGGGAGGCTTGAGCAGAAGCAAGCCCCTGAGAAACCTGGACACTAAAGGGTGCACAGATAAGGAATGTCCCTCCACTAATGAGTGGTGAGCTGCCAAAGCTGAGAGGTGGACCCGAACAGAATTGAACTTCAGACCCAGATTGGATAAGTGCAGCAGGTACTGAAGCACTACTGATACAGTACAGGAGAAAGGACCTTCGGTACGTAGCTGACACCACACAGAAAACCTCTTCCACTTGAGAGCATAGGTTTTCCTAGTGGACTGTTTCCTGGAGGCCAGGACAACCTCCTCAACTTCTGGAGGCAGGCCCCAGGGGGCCAAGACTACCCTTGCAGCCTCCATGCCATCAGATGGAGAGATTTGAGATTGGGGTGCAGGAGGGATCCCTGATCCTGAGAGAGAAGGTCGGGCTGCAACCCCAGAAGCAGAGGGAGATCCACCGCTAGTTGAAGAAGTAGTGGGAACCAAGGTTGCCTCGGCCACCTGGGAGCTATCAGGAGGACAGAGGCCCTGTCCCTGAGAACCTTGAACAGTGTTCGGGCCACCAGAAGGGTGGGAGGAAACGCATACAGGAGGCCATGAGTCCATGGAATCAGAAAAGCATCTGCTGCTATCCGCAGAGGATGTGGTTGCCTGGAGCAAAACCTGGGCAGCTGGTGGTTTAGGGGGCTGGCAAACAGGTCTATGGAGGGAAGGCCCCATTTCAGGAAAACCTTCTGAACCACTAAAGGATGTAGCTGCCACTCGTGTGGTTGCAGAATCCTGCTCAATCTGTCGGCCAGGCAATTCTCCTGGCCTGGAAAATAGACTGCTTTGAGAAGCATATTGTGTTTCAGGGCAAAGCAACATAGGTCCTGAGCCTCCTGACAAAGGATCTGGGAACCAGTTCCGCCCTGTTTGTTTACATAGAATATGGCTACCTGGTTGTCTGTCTGGATCAAGACAGACTGTTGTGCCAGGGAAGCAGTAAAGGCCTTGAGGGCCAAGCGGATAGCTCTGAGTTCCAGGAGATTGATCTGCTGGGACGCCTCCCAAGGAGACCAAGGGCCCTGGGTGCACTTGTCTAGACAGTGAGCTCCCCAGCCCTGCAGAGAGGCATCTGTGGTCAGCACCACTGTATAGGGTGGTATCTGAAAAGGCACCCCCACCAACAAATTGGGGGGATGCAACCACCAGTTGAGGGAGGTCAGAAAACGTCTGGACACCCTGATCCTGTCTCTGAGACTGCTTGAGGCCTGTGACCACTGAGTCCGAAGGCACCACTGTGCAGGCCTCATATGGAGCCTGGCATTGGGGGTAACCTGTACTGTCGACGCCTTGTGGCCTAAAAGCCGGAGACAGAGGCTGGCGGAGACCAGGGACCTGTTCAGAAACTTGCTGGCTAGGTTTATGAGCCTTTGTGCACGGTCCACTGGTAAGAATGCTCTTGCCAGCTGAGAATCCAACCTTGCTCCTATGAACTCCAAGTTCTGGGAGGGGAGCAAAGTGGACTTTGCGAAGTTGATGACAAAGCCCACCCTTTGGAGCAGAGATATGGTCTTGGTGGTGGCGAACCTCTAAGGAGGACTGGCCTCGGATGAGCCAGTCGTCCAGGTAGGGAAAGACAAAGATGCCTTGATTTCTTAGGTAGGCCGCCACCACTGCTAGGCACTTGGTAAACACCCTGGGAGCGGAGGACAGGCCAAAGGGCAGTACTCTGTACTGATAATAGTTTCCTCCCACCATGAACCTGAGGTACTTTCTGTGGTCTGGATGGATAAGGATGGTTATGGTTTAGGCACTTGATATACCGCCCTTTACTTGTGCATCAGAGCGGTTTACATGTATACTAACAGGATGTGAGTGTAAGCATCCTTTAGGTCTAAAGAGCATAGCCAATCTCCCTGCTGGAGGTAGGGCAGAAGTGTTCCAAGAGTAAGCATCTTGAACTTCTCTTACCAGAAACTTGTTCAGGTTTCTGAGATCCAAAATGGGTTGAAGACCACCAGTTCTTTTTGGCACCAGGAAATACCTGGAGTAAAAACCCTGACCTTGGAAGTGGGGAGGCACAGGCTTCACCGCCCTGTCCACCAGCAGACCCCTTAGCTCCTGGAGGAGAAGGTCTGTATGCAGGGGAGGCCTTGAAGGTTCCCCTGGAAAATATGGTGGAGGCAGTTGGTGAAAGTGGAGGGCATAGCCCTGACTGACTATGTCCAGCACCCAACTGTCCTGAGTGATCAAGGGCCACAGGTGGGCGAACAGGGCTAGGCGGCCTCCTGTGCAGGACTGGGTCAGCAAGGGAGCCACGGCTATACTCAGGGAGTCAAAACCCCCCACCCTGCGGAGTGGTAGCAGTGGCTGAAAGCTTGGGGGCTCTCTGCCTACGGGGCCCATTACCCTGGCCCTTGGCTTGCTGACCCTGTGGGGCAGCTTGGGCAGCCTGATATTGAGGGTACTGTTTGTAGGCAGTGTCCTTCCTCGGGTAAAAGGACTTTTTACCCGAGCCCTTCTTTTTCTGAGAAGGGGCAGAGGTCTTCCTCGACAGCCTCGTCCTCGTGAGGTGCTCAGTCTCGAGCTGGGCGGCCTTCTCGGCCACAGGCTTGCCAAAAAGGTTTTCACCTCGGCAAGGGACATCGACCAACTTGTCCTGAACCCATGGCTCGAGGTCCGATGACTGTAGCCAAGCCTGGCGTCGAGCCGCGATGCCGGCTGCCGCTACTCGGGCCGAAGCCTCGAAGCCATCATAGGCAGCGCGGGAAATGAACTTAGAGCATTCCCGGATCCTCGAAGACAAGGACTTGAAACTCTGCAAAGGTTCCCCAGAGAGACCAGCAGAGAATCCGGCCAACTCCTTGGCCAGGTCTCGTAAGTTCATGCCCATGTATAGCTGGTAAGTCTGGACACGGCAAGCAAGCATCGAGCCCTGAAAGCACTTTCTACCGACGCCATCAAGGCTTCGGGCCTCCCTGCCGGGGGGCACCACGGAGTGCATCTTCTGACTTTTCAGACGATGCATGGCCGATTCCACAACCATGGAATGGTGTGGTAGCTGTGCTTTTTGGAAGCCAGGACTCTTCCGGAGTCGATAAATGGAATTGACTCGCTTGCTCAAAACCGGCGCCGAGGCCGGGGCCTCCCACATCCGGAAGAGGAGCCGTTCCAGCATTGGAGGAACCAGGACAGTAAAGGCCTCCTTCGGAGGAGAGTCATACTGCAGAGCATCGAGTTCCTCGGCTCGAGGCTCTTCCTCGGGGTCAGCCTGGATAGCCAGAGCAGCGGCCATATCCCGGACAATCTCCGAGAACCTGGTATTCTCCGGAGGGGATCTACTCTGGGGTTCAGACTCAGGTGAGTCCGACGGGACACACCGAGTCTTGAAAGTGTCAGGAGACTCCTCGTCTTCGGACTCCCAAGCCGACTCATCCGATGTCGAGTCGGGGTCCGACACCGCGGGGCCCCTAGGCACCCACCCCGACGCCGAGGGCACCGGCGTCGAGACCCTCGGTCCCGAGCGGGAGGTCGAGGGAGACCTCGACCGAGGATGACTTCGAGTCACAAGGGACTCGAGGTATCGGCTCGGTCTCCGGGGTCGACTTCGAAGTCGATGTCCCGGTGGTCGGGGCAGATGCGACAGACAGGCTGGCCATCAGCGCGCGCTGCTGATCCATGAAGGCAGACATTCTGCTCTCAAAGGCTGTCAACCTGAGGCTCAGCTCAGGTGACGCAGCAGCCACCGACTCGGGCCCCAGCGGCACCGGGCCCGACGTCGGGTCTCGAGGAGGCGAGTCCACGAGGACAACAGGACTTGTGTGTCCAGCAGACTCCGAATCGAGGCGAGGAACTTTGGTCAGCTTCTCCTGGTCCACGTGCCTGGGACGACGGTCGGGGGTCTTAGACCTGGCCCGGGAGGGCTCAGGGACCTCTTCCAACGCCGCCCTTGCGAGCCTCTTCTTCCTCTTACGTTCCCGGTTGGGGGACCCCTTGTCCGAGGAACTCCGACGCCTCTCGGGATCGGAATCCCGAGATGTCGAAGCCTCAGACGAGGTCCGGGCCCGGGCAGAGGCTGAGTCCGAGAAAAGCCTTTCACTTTGCTGCTGACGACTTCGAAGTGCCTTGGAAGACATCTTCCCACATGGCCCGCACGTCTTAGGATCGTGGTCCGGGCCGAGGCACCAAAGGCAGCAGTCGTGTGTGTCGGTGAGAGACATGATCTTCCTTACACCGATCACACTTTTTGAAACCACTGGAGGCCATCGGGGAAAAAAGGGACCCCGCAAGGTCAAAGGACCGGCCCTCCAGGGAAAAAGAAAAAGTTTTGGCGCGAACGCCGAGCCACTAAGGGCAAAAACCAAAAAAATAAAGAAGGGATTCGATACCGGTGTACCGAACCCAGCGGGAGGGGAACCGACGTCGAATCAGAGGAAAAACGCGAAACAACGCTAGAAAAAAACTTCTCTTTTCCGGGAAAAGCAGGACACACGTCCGAGGGGCTTCACGGAAAAAAAGAGACTGAGGTAAGATGGCACCATTAGGCGGGAAGGGAACCGCGCATGTGTGCCAGCATTCCCAAAGGCTTTCATGGAAAGCTGGGGAAATGCTCCGCTGGGGCTTCATCGGCGTCGATGACACCCATAAGTGAGGGCTGACTTCCTGCTTGGTCCTGGAGAATGCTAGGTATCATAAGGAAAGGAATGGAAAATAAAACAAAGGATATTATAATGCCTCTGTATCGTTCCATGGTGTGACCCCACCTTGAATATTGTGTGTAACTCTGGTCGCCGTATCTTAAAAAGGATATAGCGTTATTAGAAAAGGTTCAGAGAAGAGCCACCAAAATGGTAAAGGGGATGGAAGGATAACCCTATGAAGAAAGGCTAAAAAGGTTAGGGCTCTTTAATCTGGAAAAGAGACAGCTGAGGGGAGATATGATAGAAGTCTCTAAATTAATGAACGGAGTGGAACGGGTAAACGTAGATCGATTGTTTACATTATCAGAATATAGAAAGACTAGGGGACATGCAATGAAGCTACAGGGTAAACTATTTAAGACTAATAAAAGAAAATATTTTTTCACTCAACGTGTAATCAAACTCTGGAATTTGTTACCGGAGGATGCAGTAAAGGAGGTTAGTGTAGCTGGGTTTAAAAAAGGTTTGGACAAGTTCCTGGAGGAAAGGTCCATAAACCATTATTAAAAAGGGACGAAGGATATCAATGCTTGACCCAATACAAGAGTTGTGGAACCTGTGTCTTTTGGGAAAACTGCTAGGTCCATATGACCTAGATTGGCCACTGTTGGAAACAGGATACTGGGCTTGATGGACCTTGGTCTGACCCAGTATGGCATATCTTACTGTATGTTCTTATGTAACATGAGGATGTGAGGCAGATGGGCTTTTTGAAAGGCAAGGCACTGCCGCTTGCTAACTATGGGCACTGATACGGGGGTCTCCCATATTTATTTATTTATTTGGTTGGTTTTATACTGCACTATTCATGATCAGCATGGTTTACAAAATAGCAACATCTTACATGGAACAGTTTACATTGAACATGTGAACAGGATATAAAGCATAGTTACTCACCTGTAACAGGTGATCTCCGGGAACAGCAGGAATTTAGTCTTCACATATGGGTATCGTCGGTACAGACGGAGCCTGCGCGGGAACGCTCCCCAGCGTCCAATAGGAAAGCTTTTGGGAGCATCCCACAGCGCCTGCGTGCTGCCTTCCCGCCTTTCCCAAATGTCTCTCTCCAGTTGAGTTTAAAGCTGAGACAAAGAGAGAGGGAAAGAGAGAGATAGAGAGATACAACTCCTAGGGGAGGTGGGTGGGTTGTGAAGACTAAATTCCTGCTGTTCCCGGAGATCACCTGTTACAGGTGAGTAACTATGCTATCTCCAGGAACAAGCAGGAATGTAGTCTTCACATATGGGGACTCCCTAGCTGCAGATGCAAGGGAGAAACTCCAGAGGTTGTGTGCCCTTGTGAAAGGGCTCCACTTCACCCCATGGATCTCTGGCATCCTACCAGGAATGGTGGGTAGGTGTTGATTAAGTCTGGAACAGGTGTTGGAGAACAGCCTGACCAAACAAGGCATCCCCGGTGGGAATCCTTGTCTAAGCAGTAATGGGCTATGAAGGTATGAACCGAGGGCCCAAGTAGCTGCTCAACAGAAGTCGTCGATAGACACAGAGTGAAGAGGAGCCATAGAGGTTGCCATTGTTCTTACACTGTGAGCTTGACATGACCTTCAAGAGAAAGGTTCTTACTCTCATAGGCAAAAGAAATACACTGTGCAATCCAGCTGGACAGTGTTCTTTTGGAGACTGGAAGTCCCAAATGACTAGAACCAAAAGCAACAAAGAGTTGAGAGGGCTTTCTATGTTGCTGTTTCCTTTGCAAGTAAAAGGCCAAAGCCCTTTTACATTCAAAAGTATGAAGATTCCTTTCTGCATTTGAAGCGTGTGGCCTTGGGAAAAATACAGGAAGGTAAACAACTTCGTTTAAATGAAAAGGTGATACCACCTTTGGCATAAAGTGTGGATGAGTTTTAAGGACTACCTTATCATGATGGAACCTTGTTTAAGGAGGATCAGCCACCAATGCTTGCAATTCACTGATGCGACGTGTTGATGTGATTGCAATAAGAAAGATGACCTTCCAGGAAAGCAATTTCAGAGGTAGTAGCTAATGTTTCAAAAGGCGGCTGCATGAGCTGCCCAAGAACCAGATTTAAGTCCCATGCCACCGGTGGTGGCTTAATGGGAGGCTTAGTTAAAAGAAGGCCTCTCATAAATCTCGCTATGAGAGGGTGAGAGGAAATAGGTTGGCCATTTAGAGGCTTGAAAGAAGCTGCAATAGCACTCAAATGAACTCACTGAATTGGTCTTAAGCCCTGTATTAGACAAATGAAGGAGATACTCCAGTAATGATTCCAAAGGTATCACAGGAGGGTCAAGACCCTTCTTCGAGCTCCATATGGTAAACCTTTTCCACTTGAAAGCATAAGAGCGTCTTGTGGAAGGGTTCCTGGAAGCATAAAGGATATCCCTTACCTGCTGAGAAAGGTTAAGACCATGAAGTTCAAGGCTTTCAGAAACCAGGCCCTGAGATGGAGAGACTGGGGATTGGGATGCCACAGCATCCCGCCCTCCTGAGAAAGGAGATCTTGAGCAGATCCTAACTCCAGAGGCGGAGCTTGAGAGAGATGTAGGAGCAGAGGGTACCACATATGCCTTGGCCAATGTGGAGCTATGAGAATCATATGACCTCTGTCTCTCTGAAGCTTGAACATGGTTTTGGGAATTAGGGGAATGGGTGGAAAGGCATACAGGAAGTCCTGGCCCCAATGGAGGAGGAAAGCATCCCTAGCTGACAACCCTAAGCCGGATTCTGGAACAGAACCAGGGAAGTTTGGCATTCAGCGGACTTGCAAAGAGGTCTATGTCCGGGGTTTCCCAAATTTGCCTCCTCCACTTTCTGGCCGGCCGCGGCTCTCCCAGGAGGGATCGAGCACCCGGCGAAGAGAAGGACGCCCTGCAGTCTCCCCTGCCCAATCGGGGCAGCCCGGCAGAATTTAAAAAGGAGCGCCATCAGGCGCACCCGCGCCTGGATGGCCCGCGCCTGAGGGCCTCGCCAGAGGGCCCTTTGGCGTGGCCCTTAGGCAGGGACCTCCAAGGAAGCAACAGCACTCAGCCCGCCCAGAAAGTGACGAAGCCAACCACCACATCAAAACGCCACGAGGCCAGCAGTCCACGCACACGGCCTCTAAGACAGAAACTGAACTCCTCAAAAATTCAACAGTTCACCGACCGCTAATCCTGCTACAGCTTCAGCTCTCCCCCGCGCTACCTTACTGCAAGTATGTCTATAAACCACTGACTGTTACAATTTATTTTTACCAATACTCCATACAGTTACATTGTAATTTACTACCTCTGTTACCATGCCCTACTAGTATTTTGCCAGTAAGTTGCCTCTATTAGCCTTTCATCACTTCATCTACAGTGTTGCTTCTAGCTCTTGCCAGTATTATTGCTGCTAGCTTTTGCTAACATTTGTAATACTAAGCCTTTTGTCAATATTACTGCTATTATTATTTTCGACTGCTTTGCCAGAACTACTGCTGATAGCTCTCCCTCAGATACATCAGCCCGCTAACATCTTGACCATCACAGAACACATCAACCCCCAGACCACCGAATCACCATGCTACAACTCACCTCAATCACACATGCCTATGCCCTTCCCATGTGCTACATACTACTCACCCTAGCACTCGACTCTCAAGTCCTCACCACTCATTACAACTCCATCCCAATATTACACAGCCCCTGGAAGAGAAGCTATAACCACCATAATCAACAGACAGTCCGCCAACCAGGCCATACACCTCATCCCCACCTCATCTATAATAGCCCTTCAGCAGTCCAAACCCCACCAACAAGAACACTATACCCCTCCCCGAGACCTTAAGTGTACCTTGATAAATGCACGCTCCATCCGACAGAAATGGCCAGCAGTTGTCGACATGTTAGACGCCCTCGACCTCGACGTCCTATGCTTTACCGAGACCTGGCTGTCAGCCTCGGACACCGTCCTCCTTCACCAGTTTGTCCCACCCAACTTCTCTGTCCATTCATGTCATAGGAGTGATAAAAAAGGAGGAGGAACAACCATCCTGACCAAGACAGATCTACAATTTCATCTGTTGTCCTCCAGTAGCACCCCACATCTTGACTCCATCACCATTGCCAACAAACAGAGCACCATTAACCTATTCTACCGGGCTCCTTCCCCCTCACCAGACGATCTAGCCACAATTGTTGACCTCGCCTGCAACCCCCCAAATCCTCGCACACCCAACTGGGTATTAGGTGACTTCAACCTCCCTGCTCTCCAAGTCACTCACAACAAAGCCTTTCTCGATGCCCTAGAAATGCTAGGATACACCCAATTAGTTAACGCACCAACTCACATCAAGGGAAACACGCTTGACATGATTTTCGCACCATCCACTTCTCTTAGCTCCACCTATGACCCTAAGATTACTATAAGCCCAGTACCCTGGTCTGACCATAGCTTAATCAACTTCTCAATGCCAGGATGCCCTGAGCCCAACATCCCCCAGTCCTCGGACAAATCTTATGCCTCAACACATAAGTCATTCCGTCCATTTAACAAAGATGAAATCCTGAAAAAAGCACACCTTCTCCTTAACCCACCTGAACAGAACCTCGATGATATGATTACAGCCTGGAACTCAAACCTAGATGCCAGAATTGACCTGCCCTCTACCAGAGAACCCCTCAGGAGAACAAAAGCACCATGGTACTCACCCGAGTTGAAGAAGTCCCTACAACTGCTCAGACGTCTTGAAAAGCGCTGGAGGCACTCAAGATCCACGGAGAGTCATGAAGCCTACACCACTCAACTAGCTAAACATCGTGCAGCAGTCTCGACAAGCATGAAATGATACTACGCTGAAAGGCTGCACAAATCATTGAATAAGCCACACGATCTCTTTAACATTGTCAGCTCACTAGCAAAAGAACCTTCCCCCAGCCAACCTAACCATCCTGACCCCCAAGAATATGCCAAATACCTCCGAACCAAAGCCAATCAGGTCAACGTATCTTCCGGTACTGGTGCCCTGGATGACAAATCCGGGCAGCTCCCCCCCTCCACCTTAACCTCTGATTTAGCCGGCACCCAATAAATGCTCACGACATTCATAACCCCATCCACTAGAGAACTCCAAGACATAATCAACAGCATAAATACCACCACGGCACCGAATGATCTATGCCCAGCACAATGGATAAAAACACTACGTGTTGAACTCAGCCCATTCCTTACCAATCTTAACACTTCCTTCCTGACCGGAACCTTCCCCAACAGCCTGAAGCAAACTTCAATCAGACCCCTGCTCAAAAACAACAGACTTGACCCTGCTAAAATGGACTCCTACAGACCAATATCAAGCATCCTGTTCCTAGCCAAAATTATGGAAAAAATAGTCCAACAACTAGACCACCACATTGAAAACAACTCACCCCTGGACACCTGCCAACACGGGTTCTGCGAGTCACATGGGGTTGAAACTCTCTTAACCACGTTATTCAACACCCTAACTGTAGGTATTGACAACCTCAGGCAAGCCTTTGCTCTCATTTTCCTAGACATCTCAGCTGCCTTCGACTCCGTCAGTCACGACCTACTTCTCTCCCGCCTTGCCGAGAAGGGAGTGCACGGCACTGCGCTATTATGGTGCACATCATACCTAAATGAAAGATGGCAACATGTTCGTTCCGGTCCCTCAAGATCAGATCCATTCCTGCAAGCGAAGGGTGTACCACAAGGGTCCTCACTTTCAGCACTTCTTTTTAATGTTTACATGCAACCCATCTGCGCCATCATTAGATCCTTCCACATCAACTGTCTAATATACGCTGATGATGTTCTGATGTACACAACAATATCAACTGAGCACCCAGATCTCTCCCGCCTGTCCTCATGCTTCGACGCGGTTACAGACTGGCTACACACCCAGAAGCTAAAAATAAACTTCAAGAAAACAGAAGTCCTATTCGTCTGCAGAGACCAGGCATTCACTCCACCATCATCCATAAAAGTGCGTGATGTCGAACTCTTCGCCAAACCTACGATACGATACCTTGGTATCATCCTTGACCAACACCTCAATATGAAGGAGCAGATAGCCAACACGGTAAAGGCAGTATATCATAAAATCCGAACACTGCGCCACATTAGACAACTGCTAGACCCGGTTGACTTCAGAACAGTATTTCAAGCACTAGTAATGCCTCATTTCGACCACATTAACTCCATACTGCCCGGACTTCCGAAGAGCACCCTACATCCTTTACAGCTGGCAATGAACGCTGCAGCAAGAACTCTACATGGAGCCTCCAGAAGAGAACACATTACCCCCATATTAAAACACCTACACTGGCTCCCCGTCCACTACAGGATTTCATTTAAGATTCTAACAATGACTTTCAAGGCCATCCATAATTGCACGTCCACCTCCCTCTCTGACTTAGTCCAGATAGCCCCCCCCCCCCCAACAGGATAAGGAGATCAGCTGCTACTAACACTCTCATCCTTCCCAAAGCAATCATTAAATGCTCCAAGACTATGAGCAACCGTGCCTTTAGCTTCTACGCATCCTCCTGCTGGAATGCTCTCCCACCTAACATCAGCGCCATCAACAACCTTCTTCAATTTAGGAAAGCGTTGAAACGTCACCTATTTACCCAGCACTTCTCCATCCCAAACGACAGCTCTCAGCCACCTTCACTCATGTCCAACTCTCTCCACACGAGCCCCATGCCCACTACACCACTACCTTCCGAACCCACCTCTATTTAATTTACAGAATGTCATTGCCGTATCAACTGTACTTACCAACAAGATAGGTGTATAAGCCTGCATACTTAATTGTAAATAGTTGTTACCTGTTAGCCTGTTATCCATGTTTATTTACCCTGTTTATTGTAAGTGCATTGAACTGCCCTCTTTGTACAAATACGTTTCCTGTAAACCACGCTGATAATAAATAGTGCGGTATAGAAAAGCAATTAAATAAAAATAAATAAATAAAATAAAATTTGAAATATTTTGGCCACTTGGTCTGCATGGAGAGACCATTCGTGTGGAAGCAGAACTCAACTGAGTCTGTCTGCCCAAGAGTTTTGAATGCCTGGAAGATACACAGCAAGGAGATGAATCTGATGCTCTCTGGCGAGGGCCCATAGTTGCAAAGCTTCATTGCAGAGCGACAGAGAGCCTGTTCTACCCTGCTTGTTCACATAGAACATGGCTACCTGACTGTCCGTTTGAACTAGGACTGTCTTGTAGCTAAGCTGGATGTGGAATACTCGAAGAGCAAGGAAGATTGCTCCGAGTTCCAGGAGATTGATGTGTAGATAGGCCTCCTGTGGAGTCCAGGTACCCTGGGTAGAGAGGCCTTGCAGGTCGGCTCCCCAACCCACCTGTGAGGCATCTGTTGTCAGAGTGGCTTGGGGTGGAGGTTGTTGGAAAGGGGACCCCACCAAAAGGTTTTGGAGTGACTGCCACCATTGGAGGGACAAAATAAGACGATCTGAGTTTGTTATTTTGTCTGACAGGCAACCTGATGCCTGAGTCCATTGAGTGGATAAAGTCCACTGGGCTGCCCTCATATGGAGGCGAGCATAAGGAACCACATGCAGGGTAGATGCCATGTGGCCTAGCAACTAACATTTCCCGAGTAGTGAGGTGAGGCTTTAGCACTGCTTGGGAAGCTAACTGCACAATGCGAAGGCAGCGGGGCTGTGGAAGATAGGCCCTTGTCTGTCTGGTATTCAACAGAGCTCCTATAAACTCTAGACACTGAGTGGGAGCAAGGTTGGATTTTGGGAGGTTTATGACAAGTCCCAAATACTGAAGGATGCGCATTGTGCGAGAGAGAGAAATCCTGGCCTCTGGCTCTGAAGTGGCTCGAATGAGCCAGTCGTCTAAGTAAGTGAAGACTAATATTCCCAGGGTGCAAAGAAAAGCTGCCACCACAGCCATGCATTTTGTGAACACCCTTGGTGCCAAGGCCAGGCCAAAAGGAAGAACCCTGTATTGGTAGTGCTTCCCTTGAAATAGAAAGCGAAGGAACTTTCGATGAGTTGGATGGATGAGAACATGAGTGTATGCATCCTTGATATCTAGAGAACAAAGCCAATCCTGACTCTGAAGGTATGGCAGCAGAGTTCCTAGAGAAATCATTTTGAACTTCTCTTTGAACAGGAATTTGTTCAAATCTCTGAGGTGCAAAATGGGTCTGTGTCCTCCTGTTTTCTTTGGAATAAGGAAATAGGGGGAGTAGAACCCTGTACCCTTTTGGAGAATGGGTACCTCTTCTATTGCCCCCTGGGCAAGAAGCAAAGTGACCTCTTGACCTAACTGGGTGTTGAGAGAGGTCTGAGAATTGAACTGTCTTACCATTGTAGGAGGGGGCATGCTGAGGAAATTAAGCTTGTATCCCTCTCTTACAATGGACAGAGTCCAATTTTCTGCTGTTATCTGCCCCCATGACATAATGACATAACCTTCCTGGAATGGTGCAAAGCTCTGGGCCGTTCAGGGCCAGGAAGGCAAAGTCCTCTAGATAGGAGTCAAAGCCCCTGTGGAGGCTGAGTCTGCTGAGCCGGTTGAGGCTTAGCAGCCTTTGTTTTTCTTTGCCTAGGTTGTTGCTGCTGTCCCTTCTGGGCAGACTGACCTAAACGAAGCCCCTACTGGGTATAGGAGGGGTAAAACTTCTTCTTACTGAAGAAGGGTTTCTTGTAGGATTTTATTCCTTGGAGGATCAGCTGTACATTTAGACAATCTATCCAAGGTGATATTGTCAGAATCTATCTCATTAGCTTTTTCCTGCCTATTCTTACCAAAGAGATCCTCTCCTGTGCAAGGAATATTTCCCAGTTTATCCTGTACCCAAAGTTCCAAGTCAGATGCCTGGAGCCAGGCAATCCTATGTGCACCTATGGCAATAGCAGAGGTTCTGCTTATGCACTCAAAGCAGTCAAAGGCTGCACGATTTACAAACTTGGAAACATCCTGAGCATGTTTGGCAAGGGCAAGGTAATCCTGCCTCTTATCATCAGGAAGGAGAGGGCTCAAACTCTAAATCTCCCGTGACTTCCTTAAGGAACATTCGCATATATAATATATAGGAACTGATCCTAGCAGAAAGCATGGAAGCCTGGAAGGTTCGACGTCCAAAGGCGTCAAGAGTCCTACACTCACGTCCTGGAGGATTAGATGCATGCCTTTTTGCACTCTTGATCCTTCTCATAACTGATTCCACCACCATGGAATGGTGTGGTAGCTGAGTCTTCTGAAACCCAGGACAAGGAGGAACTCGATACATGGTGTCGAGCCTTCGAGAGTGAGGAGAAGTGGTTAGAGGTGTTTCCCACATCCTTAACATGAGGTCATGCAAGATCTCATGAATAGGTAAGGTAGCTGCCTCCTTGGGAGCTTTAGGGTACTGCAGGATTTCCAATTCCTTTGCCCTAGGCTCTTTTTCAGGAGCCACTGTGATGGAAAGACCTCGAGCCTCATCTTTAATAAAATCCTGAAAGGACATATCCTCTGGAGGAGACATCCTACGCTGAGAAGAATCATCCTCAGGAAGAAGTACTCTGGTATCGGCAGAGCTTTCAGAGTCTTCAGACTCAAACAAGGATTTAAAGTATCTCCGAGCCGGGTGATCGTGCAAGGCACGGTACCGGTACCGATCGAAGTCGGCATCGGAGGGGTCCGGTACCGACTTGTCGATACCAGATGGATAAGCAAGACTTGGTCCCGGTAGAATACCTGCCAATGTCGATGCAGTCAGTACCAGTACCGAGGTCGGTGCCGGTACCGGTTGACTTGTCTAAAGCGGCTTCAAGGGCATCGAGGCCGTGAGAAGAGCCGCCTGACTGCGTTCAATAGCCAAGAATCTCTGGTCTATCGACGCTGCCGATGCTTGGGTATCAGTACCGGATGAAGCAGCCAGTACCCCAGAGCATGGCACCAGTAGTTCTGACGAGGTTGAGGCCTTGAGAACATCCTGGAGCCCCATTAGTGCTTTGGAAGCCGAAGCCTCCCGCCGGGGCAATTTTGCCGGTACAAGTCCCTCAAGGGCAATGTCAGAGGCATCTCGATGCTTAGAAGGAGATCTACCCTTTGAGGACCGGCCAGATTTAAGTTTAGTTACCTGAGATCCATGGGAGGAAGATGAAGCCCTGGAAGACGGTGAAGCCACAGACGCTGCATCGGAGGGAAAAAGGGTGCTAAGTTTAGCAGCTCGGTTTTGCCGGCCCCTCTATGACATCATCCCACAGGCAACACACTCCAAAAGAGAGTGGTCAGGACCTAAACATTTGAGGCACCACTCATGGGTGTCGGTGACGGAGATGGTACCGCCACACTTAGAACACTTTTTAAAAAACGAAGCGGGTTTTTCCATTTTAAAGGAAAAGATGGGCCTAGTGCCCAAAATGGCGCGTGGCACCTGAGGAAAAAATACCTGGAAGAGACTCCAGAAAAAAAAAGGTTTTTTTGGGTTTTTTTAAGAAAAAAGAAAGAACCACCGGCGGTACCGGTGTAGCGTCGAGGGAAGGCAGATGCGACCACAAAAAAGAATAAAAGGAAATATTTTCTGCGGTGACAGGATGTGCGACCTGTCGGCTCCGCGGAAAACGAAGAACTGGAGAGGGACAGTTGGGAAAGGCGGAAGGGCAGCACG